>JABAKD010000007.1:2690671-3193171 GCA_012845835.1 Undaria pinnatifida
TCACCCCGCACCATCGCCTAGACCTAGCCCCAACGTACAACAAACCCTCACCTAAAGCCCTTCCCCCCCCCCCCACCCCCCCCTCCAACGTCCCCTCTTTTCCAACCACCTGCACGATCGCCTAGACCTAGCACCACGCGTATAACAAGCTGCTAATATCTTTGATCTCACAGCCGAAGTGTATTTGAATATTATTTGTGACCTAAACCCTCCTAAAAATCTCCCCCCACCCCCCACCCCCCCCCCTCTTGCTCTCCCTCACTCAAAGCCCCACCAAATATCGAAATCCGCCACATTAATAAACGCTTCACGCACAGGATATCACCTCATCATCTTTCGAGAGCCATCCATGCCGCTGTGTCCCCCCCCCCCCCCCCCCCCCCGCCTCGAACGCCCCCTTCTTCCCCATCACCCGCACCATCGCCTAGACCTAGCACCACACGTATAACAAACCCCTCACCTAAAGCCCTTCCTCCCCCCCCCCCCCCCCGCCCCCACACCCCCCACCTCCCCCCAATCCATCCCAACCCCACCCCCTCGAACACTCCACCCTCTCTTTACTCACTGATTGTACGACCTACCCCAGGATATACATGATAAACTGATGTATTATTTCCAAAACCGTCACATTTATCCCCTCAAAATAATGTATAGTTTCCAGGCACATATTGAGCTGCCCCACACGCCCCCCCCCCCCCCCGCCCCAACCCCTCCACCCGCCCCCAATAATATACTGGTGCCAAAACCGTCAGATTTATCCCCTCGAAAGGATTTATAGCTTACATGCACAAATTGCCCCCTTCCCCCCCCTCCAAACCCGCTCGCTTTTGATCAAAACCAGGCCCCCACGTCCTTCAAAACTCCGCCCCACCCCCCTCACCGGTTATTCGACTTACAAGATTCACTTGATAAAAGGATACATTTCCCTTCACAGCTGTCAGATTTTGTCCCCCTCAGAAACGGGTTTTATAATTTCCGCGCACAGACTGACTAAAATCATCCTGTTGACCCTGATAGCTACACTGTAGTTGCAAGGGGAGTCGCCGACCTATATCCTTAATGAGGACACACAACTCGTAATGCGCGCGATCGGAGTATCACACACAGCTTGCAAAGATGAGTTTCGACGAAATCTTCGATCTCACAGCTGGAGTCTATTTTCATTTTTTATAATATATATATATATGTTCTTGTTTGCTGTAGCCCCGATCAACACCCAAACAGTTTAATTTGCTTGAATCACGGAGGAAGCCGTTCCTTGGTTTTCGCGATATGAGCTCCGGCTTTTCCCCAACACATTCACACAGGTGAGCTAACAGTTGCGGCGCGCGGTTGCTTCACAACCGGAAATGGCCGTGGAGGCTCTCTGAATTAGCAAAAACAGTCGGCTGTTCGGCGACACGCACCTTTTGATCGTTCAGTATGAGCGCGAGAGCTGCCATCTGAGGGAGTGCAGGGGTCTGGCGTTTCGGATCCACGCTTTAGTTTCTGTATTCTGTGATGGTACTCCGAGTGGGGGCTGCGTGGTTGGTCGGTGCTGGGAAGCATGCCCCTCATGGATTGCGGTGTCTTTGGTTGGTCCCTCCTCATGGCTTGCTGGATAGACTCAAAGCTTATGCATTATTTCCCTAATACGTAGAATACTAAAAGACAGACACAACAGGGGTAGACACGGTAGCGCAGGGTAGCGCAGGGTGGGGTAGGGTAGCGCAAGGTAGCGCAGGGTAGTGAGATGAGGGGCGTCCTGCTTGTCCCATCATCGTCGCCTACATTATTATCGCCCATCTATGATGGCCTTGACGTGAGTGTGGCATCTAACATCACGTGGTTTCACCTCAACCATGACGTGGTTTCACGTCGAATCTGTCAACTATATTTCTGCGGAGGGCACTCCATTATATTTTGCCTCGTTATTACGAGGTGTGGGGGAATGTATAGCCTCATTTTCGTTTGTTTCGAATAGCCGCATCTTCGATCCCCTTTCTAATTCTGGATGTTTTGTTGACATCCTTTGATTGCCAGGTGATCTGCATCTATCTACGACTATTCAGGGTGGCCTAATAATGTAATGGAGTGCCCTCCGTAGAAGGATAGTTTATAGGTTCGACGTTAAACCACGTGGTATTAGATGTCACACACACGTCAAGGCCTTTATAACGTAGGTGACGATGATGGGACAAGCAGGACGCCCCTCATCTCGCTACCCTGCCCAACCCTGCCCTACTCCGTCTTGTCTTGAGCTCTGTCTGTCCTTTAGAGTTCAATGTAGAGGAAATAATGCATAATGAGCTTTGAGTCTATCCATCGAGCCATGAGGAGAGACCAACCAAAGACGCCGGAGCCCATGAGGGAAATGCTTCTCAACACCGACCAACCACGCACATCCCCCACTCGGAGTCCCCATCACAATTCCCTGCTAGTGTGTGAGATGGGCATTCGAAGAGTTTTAGGATCATGTGTGCACCGCCCGACGCCTGATGCAGAACGCCAGATCTCACTCGTCGGTCTTTTCATTCGCTCAGTACAGCCGTGTGAGTGTGCCTTTGCATTACATCAAGAACAGAAGCGAGATCACTTCGTAGCAGTAGCAATCGACGTCCACCGCATGTTCCCTCATGATTCGACAGCACCAACAACCCGAGCATAAGGCCTGGGCTGGACCTCCGCTGGCCCGCCACATAGACTATACAGGGAGTACACAGGAACTTGCGTACGAACCAGGTAGACCCAAGTAGTCCACCCCAAGAGTTAACTCACCTTATAACACTTAATTGTCTCATGCATGTACAAAGGCAGCTTGCGCCGCCGGGGTAGTAACGAGGACCGCCGATAGGGACAGCTCACGCTATCGCTATAGTGGGATCCGAAGGACACGCCAGCTGGCGCTGGGTTGTGAAGGCAATTGAGTTAACCCCTTTAGAGCCCCCAAATCCCTCCCTATACTAAATTCAAGTAAAATTGCCCCCCAAAAGGGGTTCCAGTCGTAAAGGGAGACTGATTCTACGATAGCCCCTCCCAAAACCAGCGATTATCATGACTGCTCGACACAAGGAAGGATACTAATGAAAACAACGCATCCACATAATTTCTTGTGTGCAAAGGTCTAACGAGCGACGACGTCGGGGAGGGTGTCGAGGGACATCGTATTTCAGGAGATGCGACCGGTAGCTGGTTTTGAAACCGGCGATTTCGATAAAATAAAAGTTGAGGGGGCTACCGTAGGACGAGTCGGGATTAAATCGACACACGACGCGTATGAAAATACGTGGAAGTGTGGTGAGCTTAAGCTTTATTTTTCCGCATCCGCCAAAGAGGATGAAAAAAAAAAAGAAGAAAAATGTCTCATGCGTGCTGAATTCCACAGATTTCTGGTTTTGTCCTCCTCAATATGCGGGTTATACAGTTTCCGTGCGCAGAACAAGGTTAACGTCTTATCCTGTTGGCCACGGCTTTAGCAGGGAAGTCACCGACCTGTATCCTTTACGAGGGGTATACACACCCCGTCACACGCGCGCTCGAAGTATCACGCAGCTTGCAAAAGCTGAGTTTTGATCAAAAATCCCTCTTTGGTCGATCTCACAGCTGAGGTGTACCTGGTATATATTTTTCATTTTTTAAATATATTACCTGGTGTATATTTTGTGTAAAAATTAAAATACACTCCAGCTGTGAGATCGAATGCTTCGTCGAAATTCATCTTTGCAAGCTGTGTGTGATACTCCGATCGCGCGTAATACGAGTTGTGTGTCCTCATTAAGGATATAGGTCGGCGACTCCCCTTGCAACTACAGTGTAGCTCGTTTCAAGGTCAACAGGGTGATGTTAGGCAGTCTGTGCGCGGAAACTATAAAACCCGTTTTTGAGGGGGACAAAATCTGACAGCTGTGGAAGGAAATGCATCCGTTCACCAAGTGAATTCTGTAAGTCGAATAGCCGGTGAGGGGAGGGCGGAGTTTTGAAGGACGTGGGGGCCTGATTTTGATCCAAAGGAGCGGCGGGAGGGACCGGTGAGGCAGCTCAATTTTTGCGTGGAAACTTCAAATCCTTCTTGTGGAGGGGGGGGGGGGGGGGAGTGGGAAAGGTTTTAGGTCGGATAGATGTAAGGGTTTGCTATACGCTTGGTGCTAGGTCTAGGCGACGGCGCGGGTGGTGGGGAAGGAGGGGGCGTGGGAATTGCAGCACCGGCATGGACGGCTCTATAACGATAATAAGGCTATATCCAGCGCGTGGAAGTGTTTATTACTCTGGCGGATTTCGGTATATTAGGTGAGGCGTTTGAGCAATAGACTACATCTAAAAAACTAGTTTAGTTTGGAAAAGACGATCGAACGATGACGTTGGGGTGGCAAGGGGCACCGCACCCCATTTCGGGAGATACGGCCGGGTGCTGGTTTCAAAACCGGCGATTTCGTCAAATATTTTTTTTTGGGGGGGGTTACGGTAGAACGACTCCGGAAGCCGAAAACAAACTTCCCACCGGGGGGAAAACGCCTTCACACCTTCGTCACAAACCTCTTTTAGCTCATTGAAATAGCACACTGTTATTCGGGCACATATTAGATCTAAGCATCGTGCGATCACGGGGAGGTTTACCGCGGCTGATAGTTGGCTTGTGCGATGAAACGATATTTTAATGAAAGGAACTTGACGACATCGGCGGCCGACGTAAAGCCAACTAGCTGGGGGTTATTTTTCCGGTCTCCCCCGCAACAAAACGCCATCAGATCTTGGCACCTGTAGGCCACTCTTACCTCGTTGGTCCGTTTTTTTAATTCACATTTTACTTTTGGCGTTTCCTCCAGCATCACCAAAACCCAGGTCTGGGAGTCAGTTGGGCTTTGCCAACATTCTTATCGCCTACCATGAACCTATGGATACTGCATACCGTCCTCCCCACTTCTGTACACAACAGCAGCGCTGCCAGAACTCTCAGCACATCTTCCAACGTCTCCTTCGGCGTCAAGCCCCCCCCCCCTGTCTACACTACAGCAACGCCTCACTACATGGGAAACCATATCAAACGAGGGGAGGAACTCGCTCCAATCCCGCTCACATTTGCTGGTAGCGTGCACCCCCTCTGGGACTCAAGAGGGAAACAAATGTTGGGAAGTGTGCCTTGCCTCCCATCCCCCCGGAAAATGCAAAAACACCAAACGGAACGCCAAGTGCCTGAAGCTAGCAAGACCCGTCCCTCTGGAAATACAAAAAAAAAACACCAACAAGGATCACCAAAGGCTTAGGGCGTAAGGCAGTACTTCCATGATTTTGGGACGTAACTTGTCTGACCGTGTTGCGCAACCACCAGACCCGAGGGGACTCGACGACGTAGATGACGCCGACAAAAAAACCGGTCGGTACACGCAAGACCTGCATCACACCCCCCCCAAAACCACAACCCGGGGACACATCATCCCCAACCCCTCCCCTCCCCGCTGTGAAGGAGTCTATGGAAGCGACAGACAACATGCCAATCGATTTTCACACCGTACAAACCCGACCGAGAGGGGAAATTGAAGCGCGTTTGAAGGCTCTTCATGCCAAAGGGTTGTTTGATACTGCCCCCCCCCGCCTCTTCCATCCCGCCACATTTACCTTTTACTTGTCTATAACATAATGTGCCACACGGCAATACCTCCTATTTCCGCGACAATTAGCACCTTAACTCATGTCCTCGTAAGCCAAAACAAAAAAGGTGTCTCCACAAGGGTCCACACAATAACTGATCGCATGTGTCACGAAATCAACTCAAGCACTTCAACGCAAATTTCCGCTTCAGCCAGCGTCAAATACAAGGGCGCGGCGAGCGAGGATTCGCCCCGCGAGACGATGGTCTTGTCTTTGGCGACAGTCCCGGATTAACTGGCCAGTGGCAGAGCCACGGCGGGGCAGATAGACCACGCCGGTCTGCGCAGGTCTTAAAAAAAAAATTAAATGTAGAAAAAAAAGCAAAATCAGACTTAAATAACAAATTCCACATTGGTACGTATGAATACGAGTACCAACACCGGAGAGGTGTATGTACTATTGCATTCCTATGCGCTCATCGCTTCTCTCTCGGCCGGCTCATGAAGTTCAACTCGAACTTCAACACAAAATCCAAGTTGAGGTTCGACGGCTTCGTTGGTGAACGCGGATTCAGAGAGGTGTATGTGCTAATGTACTCTTAGTCGCTCATCGCGTCTCTCTCGGCCGACTCATGAAGTCCAACGAACTTCAACACGAAGTTCAAGTTGAGGCTCGACGGCTTCGCTGGTGAAAGCGCATTCAGATCATCGCCCTCCACGTGAAAGTTGGACCTCGAACAAAGAGGGGAACCAGAACCAGCTCGTAGAGAGTTGAAACTAAAACTCCCACCCCATCTCCGCTTAGTTGAAACCACAACTCCACAACTCCTACCACATCTCCGCTTAGGCAGGCTTTCCTAGCACATTTCAGAGGGCTTTTCTTGCACAGGCCCGCAACGAGGACCGGTTAGTGACAGCCCCCCCCGCCACCGCCGTGACCTATAGCAAAACCGGGAGGAAGAAAACACGATGGGGGTTAGGGTTAGTGTCGGGAAACAAAACACGTCACCATTTTACTACTGAAAACATTTCCACACTACTTCCAAGAAATTTCCTCCCCCATTTCCACACTACTTTCAAGAAATTTCCTCCCCCAAAACGTACTCGCGGTTTTGAAAGGAGGGTGCGGGATAGGGCAGCCGCAGTACATGATTTTATAAAAATATTTCAAGGACGTCAGCCGTGAGTTCGACGAATTTCGGGTCAATACTCATCTTTGCAAGCTGCGTTGTTGGTACTTGTAATATACTACATGGGTGAGTTTTTTCATGATGGGAGGGGTCATATTATCTTGTTTTGTTCAAGACGGTAGTTTGTTAGGTTCGTGCTTTCTAAACACTATTTATAGAGAAGGGTGCGCTTATGCTTCAAAAGAGAAAATAATCTGCGGAATAAGAAATCACGCAGCGTCAAGGGGGCGTAATCGGAGCGAAGCATAAAATATTTTTTGCAACAACACTGCTGATTTTTAAGGGTATGCACATAATAAGGTATTGGGTCCAAAGCAAAAGCGTTTCTGAATGGGGGGCTTGTATTACTGCTGTGAGTATTCGCCACAGCTGTACAAGAGCACTAGGTACCGGTGTAGACTACAGCAGTAGCAGGCATGCAAGCACACCCCACACAACTTAAATGCCAGCGGTAGAAAATACACATTTCAACTACGTCAGCTGTGAGTTCGACAGGTTGTGTGGTTGAAACTCAATAGCTTAGCAAGCGCGTGAAACTACGGGTGAGGATGACCATACAATCTCCGGGATGGGCTATGGTAGGAGGTGTGTGCCGTCTACGCGTTGACCTCAGAACCACCAGGTACGATCACCAGGTGTGATACAGACAAGGGGCGCGATATCCAACGTAACCTGGGTGATGAACACAAGGCACTGACCTCAACCGCGTCCACCTCCGTGTCCCGGCCCGTGTCCGTGTCCCGGCCCGTGTCCGTGTCCCGGTCCGTGTCCGTGTCCCGGCCCATGTCCGTGTCCCGGCCCGTGTCCGTGTCCCGGCCCGTGTCCGTGTCCCGGCCCGTGCCCCGGTCCGGGTGCATGTCCGGGCCCGTGGCCGTGTCCCGGCCCGTGGCCGTGTCCCGGCCCGTGACCGTGTCCCGGTCCGTGTCCGTGTGGCTTGGGCGGCATTGTAATAAACTAAATGTTAAGAGATAGGAGGCGAGGAGGGGCAGGGAAGGGGGGGGAACATCAGACATCCATTGACATTTGAAAGTATCATGAAAGTCATGGTAACTTATCGTCGTATCATACCTGCAACCCTAAGAACCTCACTGTTGCTGCCTGCAGTGCAGCCAGCGCCAACGAAAGGCCTGGCCTACACCTGCCGTATCTGGTTCATCAGAGACATAAAATGATGCCTGGCAAAGCACGGGCAGTGCAAAAGAAGCCGTTGACTCTTTACATCGAGGACTGGAAGATATACCGGCTTCACACGCACCATATATTCATCTACCAGGTATATCTTACATACCATGGTACGATATTTGATACTACTCTGTCCGGAAATGTAATAAACCTTTCCTTTCACAAAGCAATATTGAAGTTGAGCCACGTGGCACGGGCGCACAGCAATTGATGCCAGCTGATTGAAGTCTGCTGACCCACGCAAGAGAGGTCGTCAGTGGTCGTAACGGTGCGGTTTCTGTACGAACATTGAAGACGCAGGTAGGGCTGGAGAGGTACGATGCAGGCGCGCAGCGCGAGGTTGAACTCAAAGGACTAAAAGAATAAACGGATTGCAAATGAAAGCATGCCGTGCCAGATCCGTGTATGAATAGTACACCGACCATGAAAAAAAAAAAAAAAAAACGCAAGAGCTGCTCTGCTTCGCTGCTGCGAGCGTTCTTATATTCACATTAAGGACGCGTGCTACAATGAAGGTGCACCACATTTTTTCCGAGGTTCCTCAAACTTGGAGCTTATTACTCGTACCTCTCCCGAAAACTGATTTTAGAGAACGAAAAAAAAACCCTGCTACTGCTGTACCGGATGAAAAATCCCACGGCCTAGGTACACGACGCAACGAGGATCACGCAAAACAAAAAAAAAGGCCCATTATTATTTAAAAAAAAATCTATTACATACTTTTTTTATGTACTTTTTCGAACGCACACTGGTGAGGGTCCTTCCAACGCACACTGTGTCGGGCCCGGGGGGGGGGGTTCGGGGGGGGGCGCGTCGCCCCCCCCCCGAAACTGCTACTAGCATCCAAGCACCGTTCGGCTGCCCTGCCAACCCAGCACATACACCAACGATTTTGGGATAACATGGAGCCCCGCGTCATTCAGAGACCATTTCGGACGAAAAGTGCAACTTCTATCGTCGTAGCGTGTTTGTTTAAGGTAATCTTCCAACCATCTACATCGAGCACGACCAGTTGCGTGCCGATGTCTCCCAGAGAGACGGGCTCTGCTACTGCTGTGGTCGCAAACTACGAGACAAAAGACGCACACAGCAAAAAACAGCAAGACTAATGGGCAACTCACAGGCCAATAAAGACTAATCCATTCCTAATTTGCCTGGGACATGTTTGACAGCAGTGAAATCGCTAGGGCCTTACCCATTAAGCTTTGTTTTTCTGCAATATAAGCTTTTTGTTTTTAGCGGGCATAGGCTTTAAAACTGGAAATAAGCTCGCGATTTATGCCAGTTTTGCACGGATAAGCTCGACTTATGCTCGCTCTTTGTTGCATCTCTAGCTTGATTTTTGTTCGATAAAAGCGTGTTTGCTCGTCTAACACTCGTTGGGCATCCCTGCTCGTCGTCGACATGCTCGTGAAATGTGGGTTCTTAGGCTATTTGTTTTTTTTTCTACAAGCCACATGGCAGGTGCAGGTGTGTCAGTGCTGAAAAAGTAAAATATAGACTATACAGCACAGTGCGCACAGCAGTGCCTTGCTGTCTTTTCCATACCACCGCCCACTATGAACTGCCCTCCATGTCAATTGGAAAACTTGCTTGAACTCTCTACTCGAAACTCGACAGCAAAAACAGAGCTAGCGAGCTAGCCAAACACAGCCGAATACACACAGTACCCCCGCACCCCGCCCCCTGTTGTACTTGAGAAGAGCGGTTGCCATCACTGCAAGATAGGAAGATCGGAAGATCGGAAGATCGGCAGCGTCCCTTGCGCTCTCCACTTTTTTTGTGCTCGCGTGGGCCCGTGGGCGCGCGCGCGTGTGTGTGCGTGTTCAAGTGTTCTCATGTGTAGAAACGTCCAATATCGCGATAAACAGAGCTGACAATGGGTGTAATTAAGCCTCGTGAATTGCATTATTACCGTGCGGCCACCCATTTGGCGTCTCCACCGTGCTGCCAGACAACCATTCGAACATATACACCTGAAATGGAGGCGGGCATAACCACCTTTTATGCTCGATTTCCCTTGTTATGCTCCCACATAAGCTATTTGGCATGGTGGCTATGCTCGGTCGGGCATAAGCTTTTCCATAAGCTCAAAAAGCCAATATAAGCTAAAAGATATGCTAGCTTATTGGGTAAGGCCCTAGAAATCGCAACTCTGAAGTGCGATCGCCCATCGGGTGAGCATGTTAGAGGTGTCCTGCATTTTATACAGGTACGTTGTTAGTGCTTGGTGGTCAGTACAGCTTACTCTACCACGGTCCAGGAAACTCCTCATTTCCTGATGTTTGGACGTGCAGCTGTACTACCTGTCGATCATTCTTGGAGTGCCTGTCCACCTCCGCACCGCGATCACACATTGATGCTTTTATAAAAAATCGAAAAACGTCAGCTGTGAGTACACGACCGATTGAATGGTTGAAACTCAACTTTTTTTGCAAGCTGCGTGGTACATTAGATCTGTGTTTCATTTATGATATAGACTACGGTGTTTGCGAGGTCGTAAATTTGCAAGAAAAAAAAAAAATACGAAAGGAAAGTCAACTATTAATATTAACAATCCCTCTTATACCACTGCTGTGCATCGGATACTTCAGTCTTGGATTCGCATTTTATGACTGCATTGTTCAACCACACCCATCGGTCTTCAAGAGGATCGTGTAATCGTGTCCTGCTCGGACGGAACCGCCTGGTTGCTCCTTCACTGGCCTGTCACGGTTTTATTTTTATGGTATTTGATTTCCATCCCATTTACGTATTATCCTCGCGCTACCCGTACTCTTCTCGCGCTCCCTCCCGGTAGTTACTCCGATCCGGGGTCACATGCGGGCCCTCCTCCCCCCTCCCCACTACCGTGCGTGCCTTCATTTTTATAGCAGGAATAACTCAGCATTTTCTTCCCTCGTCGACTCGCGTCGAATTGTGCCTACCAACAAGCTACCCACGCTGCTGCGAGGCGCTCTCAGCAACTGGTCCTTTCTTTGCGTTTTTGCAAAAAAAAATTCAAAATCTCGCCACTGCTGTGGGAATCGATCTCAAGGACCAACGCTTGCGCGCTTGTACGAGTGGTACGAGAAACCCTATATGCAGAACGGGCCTGCAACGAATTCTTGCAGGACGTGCCTCTGATTGGCCACCTGCCGCTTTTTATTGCCCGCGTTCTTTTTTTGGCGAACGCCTGCCGAACGCGCGGCGAAGCCGCGCGAGGGCACTTTTAGCCCCACGTACCGGTCAAACGGTCAGGGGTCGGGTTGGGGTTGGGGTTAGGGTTAGGGTTAGGGTTGGGGTTAGGTGGGGTCTGTGCAGGTACCTGGGACAAAAGTGTGCTAAAACGTCCAGCAAGAATTCGTTGCAGGCCCGTCCTGCAAATAGGGGCTCCCGAGTGGTACTTGAGGGCAACCACAATTAATAGACCTATTTTCGTATTATATACCTGGTAGTAAGGATTCACACATACGTGCGCGCGAGCTTGACTGACGCCGCACACCTCATCGCCAACGACAAGCCAGCAAATTCTACAGCAAGTTATATTTGAAGTAGTGTTCATGCTCCAGACAGAACATTCCAACTGAAACCACCGGTATACAGCAGTACGTACACTACTCGCTTTCTCGTACTGCTACTCTGTTGCTGTCATGTGGAGGAGGGTCGTGATCATGAGGTGATGAGTCATGAGGTCATGAGTCATGAGGCAGGAGCATAATAGCATGAGCACAGGTTCGAGAGAACCCTACTGCTATGCCATCCTAGGCGTAAGTATAATGTCCGTTTGAATGTCATGTGAATATGCCACCGTTGCTTATATTTCTGTTCCTGTGGTACAGCAGAGCAGCGGCAGACAGGTTCACAGGTGACACATACCGTGCTACCTTGCGCATACGATTTTTACACTCTGCATTCATGGGAATACGCCAGCACGACGCTGGCCCAACCCTACACATACAGCTGCGAGACGCCATTCTAGCTCCGCTCTTGCCAACAATAAGCTACAGGCCAGGCATGGTGCTCTCGTCTTTGTTGTCGTTTGGCTTCGATATGCATTCGTTCATGTTCAAATCCTATTGACACGAAAAAGTCAGAACTCACACCGCCTTGATTATCATTTATCACAGCTCATTTCTTAGGTCGGAGAGATACAAGCACAACTGCCGCTGTAGACTGTACACGTGGCCATGCCTGGGTCCAGAGGGCACAAAGCGGACGGTGGCTCTCCTACGACGCGTCAGGCGGGCCGGGGCGGGCGGGGGGGGGGGGGGTCCGCTTGCGAGCCGGAGGCGGTGGTTCGATCTACAGTATGTTGCAAGGGAAAGTCGCACAGGGGACAATTTTCCGCACTTGAAGTCAATTCTATGCTGTACCTGGTATGTTTTCATAGAAACGTATATCATACTCGTACGTGCAGCAGCTGACAGCAGTGCTCGAAACCCGCTGAAGCTTTCGTGACTCCAGTTCAATCAACACTCGCGCGACTTCCACGCGCCGCAAGCTACAAGATGCAAGCTACACACCTTGTGTAGGGGGAAGAACTCGGCTGTAGTAGGGGCGGGTGACGGCTTGCTGTGTAGAAGAGCTGAAGGTGCTGCGATGAGAGTGTGCGAGGGCGCAAAGGGGCAGGGGTGCAAGCAAGATGTACCTTTTTAATTTTCCCGAAAAATGCGGCGAAATTAACGAGGTGTATTTTGGAAACTGTTTCTTGGAACGCGCATTTTCTAGAGAACGTGCTTGCGTGTATTCTGTGTATGAACAAAGAGCAGACAAATAAAAGAACACATCGTGATGAACGCGTAAAACACGGAATAAAATAACGAAAACACGACGAAGCATATTTTATGTACTTGTACTCGTATCATATAGAAGTATAAATTAAAAAACATTGATCAGCTGTGAGTACGACTGATTGAATGATTGAAACTCAACCTTGCAACGTTACGAATGTTCTGTAGGGTTTGTGGATTCCGGGTAAAAGGGTATGGGAGTCTTACAGAACTTCCAGAAGTTTCGGGTACGGGTATGAAAGCGTTACAGAACTTCCAGAAGTTCCGGATATTGTGGCACGGGCGTACAGAAGTCACAGAAGTTCCGGACGGGTACAAAATGTGCTGTATGTTATAACGCTTAGTTCGGGTGAGCTATTGGTTAACTTATTGCAAGTGGTCAAACGGACTAATACCTGTTAAGATACGGCCTCGAAAGGCCTGTAGGTATCCGAATTTGAGATCATTTGGATGGGTTTCGTATGATAAGGTTGGCGGTTTATATTCGGGGAAGTTAGGAATTAGATCGGAGGCACGATCTCAGAAGCTATCCCGGGCTTTGGTGGAAACGAATAAAGCTACATCTCTACGAAGGAACGAAAGTGAGTATTCTCCGAGGACCTGCTCAATTGGCAGACCTGCAGGGGGCACTCTGTGTCCCCCACCCGTTAATTTCACATGTGGCGTCGACGGCACTAATTCCTCAACAAATGGCGTCGTCGACAGACCATGGGTTTTTTGGGTCATGGGTTCAAATCCCACATCCACCTATAATAAACTTTTTCAGACTTTCCCCATGTCGAACTTGAAAAATACTCTCCCCGGTATACCCAGGAAATGAAACGGCTTGGATATTTCACAGGTCCGCCCGTATATACGGCCGACCTGCTATCCCGCCGTTTCAGGGGGAAAGAGTGTTATAAGGCTTAGTTTGGGTAAGCTATAGGTAAACCTTGTGCAAGTGGTGGTGTGAATTTTTTTCTTTTCTGTCCTGCCGTCGACGCCACACATGTGAAATTAAAGGTGGGGGACACAGAGTGCCCCCTGCAGGTCTGCCAATTGAGCAGGTCCTCGGAGAGTACTCACTTTCGTTCCGTCGTAGAGATGTAGCTTTATTCGTTTCCACCAGAGCCCGGGATAGCTTCTGAGATCGGAGGCGCGTGCCTCCGATCTAATTCCTAACTTCCCCGAATGAATATAAACCGCCAACCTTATCATACGAAACCCATCCAAATGATCTCAAATTCGGATACCTACAGGCCTTTCGAGGCCGTATCTTAACAGTGGTCAAACGGACTAAGACCCCACTAAAACCTTAACATGTACCCGTACCCCGGGTATTGTGGCACGGGGTGTACATACGAAACTCACAGAAGTTCCAGGTACGGGTATGAATGTCCTACAGAACTAACAGAAGTTCGGGTACTACGGGTATAAAAGTCTTACAGAACTTCCAGAAGTTCCGGGTATTATAGCACGGGCGCACAGAACTTACTCACAGAAGTCCCGGGTACGGGTATGAATGTCCTACATAACTTACAGAAGTTCCGGGTATGGGTAATACCCGGGTAAATGCACACCCCCTTGGGGGGAAGTTCGATTTGAATTGGAGGGTTCAATCCAGTTTGCATGGCATGAGCTCACTGGGCCAATGCCTCCAAGGCGATCTGTCGTAGCTTTGATTAGGTGAAGTGTGAATTATCAAAATGTTATGGCATCCGCTGGGAGCCTAACAAAAGGCGTAAGATCGTAAGGCATGTGCGTATATTATAAAAATTAAAATACACTCCAGCTAGCTGTGAGATCGAAGATTTCGTCGAAACTCATCTTTGCAAGCTGTGTGTGATACTCCGATCGCGCGCATTACGAGTTGTGTGTCCTCATTAAGGATATAGGTCGGCGACTCCCCTTACAACTACAGTGTATATAATAATAGGAAAAAGGGGACGATGCTTTTGGCTCGCGGAATTGAACGTTATTCAGTTCGTCCGTGGCCTGTGTGGAACTAATACAAGAGCTTATTATGTCAAGTACAAGAGCTTATTATATCTAGTACAAGCGAGTGACCAACGTGAACCTGCCTAGTAGTAGTGAAACCTGCTAAGGGTGGCCGTAACAGCCCACCCTTGATCTTATTATCAAAACCACCACCGAGAGAGGCGATAAATCGTGAACCTCAATGAGTGGCGACCGGGGCAACAACAGCCGCGCTCACTGCTACACTGCGCTGTAACAGACCATACCGGAGCGTATCCTGGCTGTGGCGCTTTAAATTAAATAATGGCGGTCGCAAGCTCATATTTTCCCACTAGCTCGATAAAATCCACGTGCCGCGACAAAGAAGCGAAACTACCGAAAAACACAGAGGACGGTTCAAGACGTCGATGGTAGACGTCGATGGTATAGCTGCATCGCCGTCACGGCAGATCTATGTATTATTCCGATCGGAAAAAAAAACATTGACAATACGGAACACGTGGTTTCCGGATAGGAGCCAAATTCGTATGTTTCCACCAAATCGAATCGAATTCAATTCGATTGATAAAAACTGGATATTTTCGATTCAAAGTATCCTCCGTTATTATAACACGTGCCCACGGGTTAGAAACGAAAGAAACATGAACAGGACCTACAGTAGAAGCAGGTGTTACTATCATCACTATCATAATATGCCATGCGTACTGCAGTACTGCTACATACAGCTGTGCTTTCGGTGTTCGGTTGTTGTCACTGACAAGATACGACATCATAATAAAATGCATAATACACTCTTTGGGTTACCAAACCTGAATTAATGCATGTGGGCTCCCCGGGTATTGCAACAACTGTATACCCGTACGCCGGGTATTGTGCCGCAAGTCTTACAGAAGTCAAAGAAGTTACAGGGTATGGGGATCTTACAGAACTTACAGAAGTTCCGGGTACGGTACGAAAGTGTTACAGAACTCACAGAAGTTCCGGGTATTGTGGCACGGGCGAACATAACTCACTCAAGTTATAAAATGATAAACCCATACCCCGGGTATTTGTGGCACTGGCGCACAGAACTTCCAGAAGTTCCGGGTACGGGCATGAATGTCGTACAGAACTTCCAGGAGTTCCGGGTACGGGTATGAATGTCCTACAGAACTTACAGAGGAAGTTCTTTGTAGGGTAATACCCGGGGAAAATACCCCGGGTATGGTTTGTGCGTACCCTACAGAACACGACCTTGCAAACTTTGCAAGCTGCTTGGTGCATCTATGTTTTACTAATATACAGTAGCTGCACAAGATTTACGGAAGGTCTTTCGCGCATGTAATATGTTTGATCCTCATGAAAGATACAGGTCGGTGACTCCCTCAGGGGATGTTGTCAGGGTCTACAGGACGATTTTCCATGATGATCATTCTGTGCAATTTGATACTATAAATAAAACCCGCATGGAGTACAAAAAATAAGTACACACTTAAAAATACACTCCAGCTGTGAGATCGAAGCTTTTTTTTGTCGAAACTGGTACACCCCGCTAATACCTTGACGAAATTCATATTTGCAAGCTGTGTGTGATACTCCGATCGCGTGTATTACGGGTTGTGTGTCCTCATTAAGGATGTAGGTCGGCGACTCCCCTTGGAACTACAGTGTAGCTTGTACCAGGGTCAACAGGGTGATGTTAGGCAGTCTGTGCGCGGAAACTGTGAACATAAACCCCGTTCTTGAGGGGGACAAAATCTGACAGCTGTGGGAGGAAATTCATCAGCTTATCAAGACTTAGTGTATCCTGTAAGTCATATAACCGGTGAGAGGAGGGCGGAGTGGGGGCCTGGGTTTGGACAAGAGGGAGCGGCCAAGGGCGGGGGGGGGGGGGGCAACTCAATCTGTGCGCGGAAACTATAAATCCTTTAAGAGGACAGATCTGACGGTTGTGGAAGGAATGCATTAGTTTATCATGTACATCCTGTAAGTCGTACAGCCAGCGAGGAGAGGGCGGAGTACTCGAAGGGGTGTTTTTTGGGGGGGGGCGGGGGGGGAAGGGGATTTTCAACAGCGTTAGGTCGCATAGATGTAGGGGCTTGCTTTACGCGTGGTGCTAGGTCTAGGCGATGGTGCGGGTGGTGGGGAAGGAGGGGGCGTTGGGGGCGTTGGGGGCGTTGGGGGCGGGACTGGAGCTACGGCATAGATGGCTAGAAAGAAAATGAGGTGATATCAACTGCCTGGCAGTGTTTGTATGTATACGAACAAGGGCTCCGCATGGTTGCCAGCGGCATTCGCTGGCACCCGTGCTCCGGATCGCCTACAATCCATGTGCGACATGCTTTTTTTCTCGTGTTTTGATGTTTGCTACTCGCTTTTGCTTGCAGAATCAAATTCGCAAGAGCAACAAACCGGTATGATATATTTACGCCCACCCACACCTAACAGTTTGTCTTTGAAATATTAGGCATCTGCGCGTTTAGCACGCAGGTAGAGTATTTAGCTCGCGTCCGCCTCCACCCCCCCCCCCGCCCCCTTAGCACTTAGATAGAGAAATACGGGGGGTTGAGGGAAGACATTGGAATGAAAACGCATCTGCACGGCCCATAGGGCCTGGACCCACTAGAACGAAGAGAGATGCCAATAGTCGGGAGGAGGAGGACGTTGCTACACATATATATGTGCCCGCATGGCACAACAATAGAGAGTAGGACTCACACAGCATAGATAGTGTAGTAGGAGGATTTGAAATACACATGGAGGAACCGGATGCGTTAGAGGAGGGGGTGAGTAAGGCAAAAATTAGACGTATTTGACATGCATGTGGAAGAGTTTGGTAGACAAGAGAGTAGCGGGAAAACGATCGGCACACTATAGGTGATAGATGATGGCCGCAGACGGCGAAACAGGACGGAGATAGGATAGGCAAACTGTTTTTATGTATCATACCTGGTATGAAATAATCGTAATGAGCGCCCAAGTGTTGGAGGTGTCTCTGTTAGGAGCAGGAACGGTGCTCCGCCACGAAAGGGATGCGTGGTCAACGGTCACATGACTAAGGCACTCAACAAATGAGTACGCCCGCCCCCACCCATACACACCCCTCCCCGGCCGCCCCACCAAAAATCACCCCCCACGCACACATATCACACCCTTAAAAACTATATATATAATAGTTGGCCTCGGTTGGCACCGATGCTGTGAAACGCTTAAGATGTATATTTGGGTTAGCGTCGGTTGGCAACGACGCTGTACAACGTGCCAATCACTGCGTGAGCTAGACAACCAGGGTATTTATTTTATTTTATTTTTTTGGCGGGATACCATGATGCTATCGGGTTACTGTAGATCGTATTGTGCGGGGTGGAGAACCCTATCTCCGCACAAGGGGAATGATAGCGTCACGTAGTGTGAATATGGTTAGGCATTCGTGAGGCAGTTACATAGCACTATACCCATTCATTGATGTCTCTGGAGTGGCCGCACCAGAAAACAAAGTAACTCATTGGCGCTGTCATCCATAAGCAAGAAAGTAGGCACAAGAAGCCGACGTCCGTCTTACGAGCGGTTCTTCGAAGGGTTCAGTCCACCCTTCATGCGACTCGCCGAACGCCTCACGGCGCTTCGCGCTTGGTTCAAGCAATATCTCCGCCTGGTTGGTGAAAACCCGACGTGCTCCGTCCCGGCACAGTAGTAGGGATGCGAGGGTCTATGGTCATACGACTACGGCCATCATGCACAAACTGAGTACACCCCTCCCCGACTCACACACAAACACCCTCCCGCTCCCCCGCCACCCCACCTAAAATCAAAACCCGCTAGACTAATGGGTAAGGAATAGTAGATAACATGAGAAGATGTGGGGAAATTAAATGGTGAAACGTGTGGCAGAAGGTCATAGATACTACTGCTTCATGGAAGGATATTCGGTTTTCATCGGAACGTCATCTACGCTATATTGTCGGGGGGGCAAAAAAAATACCTGGTAGTAAAAAAATAAGGCTGATTCTACGATAGCCCCCCCCCAAAACCAGCAATTTTGTTTAACGAACGTTTCATGGCTGCTCGACACAAGACAGGATACAATTGAAACCAAAGTATCCATATATTTTCCTTGCGTGCAAGGGCCTATCGATCGACGACGTCGGGGAGGGTGTCGAGGGACACCGTGTTTCAGGAGATACGACCGGGAGAGCGCTGGTTTTGAAACCGGCGATTTCGTTAAAGAAACGTTAGGGGGGGCTATCGTAGTAAGACTCACAAACACTACCCGACAGGTGATATCACCGGTTTTTACCTTTCGAGCCCTCCATGCAGTGACCCCAATTCACTCATAAGGTCTTCAAGTTCAAACTAACCTCCCCCCATCCCCGCCCTTTTTCCCGCCACCCCCACCATCGCCTATACCTAGCATCGCGCGTGATACAGCATGTTCCTACACAGTTAAGCTGTTGAAAGAAGAACTGCCAATCGTCTCGATATCAGAGAGTTCCTGAACCATCAGTGGTCGCGGCCAACCTGGACGGCAGTTGTAGGACGTGCCACTCGATTTTTGCTCATCAATCTTTATCAATCATCAATACCGGTAGGATTGAGGAGAAGGAGACACGATGGACGCGCGTAGGTATCAATACGATCTGCGACCGAGGCTATACGGTAGGGGGGGGGGGTGTCTCGTTTTTTTCATGACCGGACTTGAGCCAGTCGCACGAGTGACTCTGCACCTCACAGACGAAACGACTTTACACGATATGCTTGGCGCAGCGTGGCTGACTATTGCATTGCAGATTCACGTCTCGCTCGATTAGTATCATAGAGCCCCATGAAGCTAAATACCGCAAAGGAACAGGGGGTCACTGCAAAAAACGCCCCCCCCCCCCCAAATAAAAACCCTTGTCGTAGCATTGGTCCTGGCGCGTACTCGGTTATGTACCGTTGTCCTTGGCAGACTGAAGCGGTCGTCGCACGCAAACATCGTATGATCTTACGAAAACATCAAAAACCATGCGAGAAAAGTACTCTGTATATGTGTAGCGTGCAAAAAGAGGCAGAGAGAGTGTACATCACCTATGCCGTGGGCGGGAAAAAAGGGACCAAAAAGCTGTATTGCATGCAAGTAAAAAGGGGACCCAAACTATTTCTTCGCGCTCCGCGCGAAATAATTTGATTGTGCAAAGTAGATACGGTAGTGCGGCCGGAAGTAGACAGGGGGCGGGGGTGGGTGGGTCACTAAAACCAAGCAAAAAAAGCTGTGGAAAAAACGTCATTTTCTCGATCCGCACAGAAACCACACGCACCCCCTGACCGTACACAAGGCATGGCAAGGATGGAATTTGTGGAGGCGGATGGCGCCGGCGGATCTGCTTAGGCGGCAAGCAGAAAGCAGAACCAAGCCAAACATTCCCGACCATTCCCCCGGCCGTTTTCCCAATCACATTGCCGACAGATTTTCATACTATTTTCCAGACGGATTTCCCGACCCGTTCCCCGATCCCATCCAGCCCCGTCCCACCAATAGATTGCGTACTCCCACCCCGCCCCGTCGACCGAATGGCTTCCTACCTTCCCGTCCCATTCCCTTCCCGAGGTATGCAAACGGGAACTTTTTTCCAATACCGTCCCGCGCCAAGACCCCCGAAAAAATCCGCCTGCGGTGGACGAGACGGTCCCTTCCTGTACCGCGCGTGCCCCCGCGAAATACTTTGTTCGGCCAAAAATTGCTACCGCCATTGTAGCGAGCGGGTATCCTCTGCGCTGGTTTTGTTTTTTGGTGAAGCGCCCGGAGATTGGTAGATGTTGTGGAGGTGTTGTGCTATTACAGTAGTAATACAGTTACTAGTAGTAGAAGTGAGCTCCGACCGGAGGAATGATGTCGCCGAAAATACGGTATAACTTCGGCGAGTGCATAATGCCAATGGTAGCCGTAGCCGGTGGACAGAAAGACGACTAAAACGATAACCTTTTTTTTTAGTGAGAGCCATAATAAGGTTCACTACTAGCAATGTGCTCACCACATTAGCTCGAGTTGTGAAGAGATGGTTTGCGCGATTTTATTCTCGAGGCGGTGACTACGCCACCACCGTGTGTGTGCGCACGCTAATCGCGCCGATTCGCCCGAAACAATTTCTTTGCAAAGCCAACTGGAGACTACTGTAAGAGCGACTAGTGTTGCACATATAATAATATCGCTCGAGCAGGCAAGGGTGCAGGCGACGCTGGTGTTTAGTGGCAGGACTCGTTAGCGTGGAAGGATCGCCTAGTAACCCATGGCCCATCATCAGGAATGGACATAGAAGCGTGTAGTTTGCGGGCACCCGTCACCGAAAAACCATGCGGCTGACTAGGGCGAGCCGGGGGGAGAAGAGAGTTTATCATTACGTACTACAATAGTAACATCAGACTTCATCCACTATGTATGGTGATTCATGTCAGAGGTGAAAATGGTTCAGTGGTTGTGGTGAACATAATCTAACAAATGTAAAGTCGCTTTTTTGTCTTATTTATAAAGTAGGTGGACCAAGCCCTTCATTGGACGCTCGGCTCAGCGCCGACGTGCAAGGCCAACCGAAATTGTGTTCTTCTATATATCGACTAAAATCGCCCAACTCTCGTAAATTCTGCCGTGCCTTCGCAAGACTACACTCACTCGACCCGTCCGTACCCCCACCTCAAGGTGGCCCCCGCACTCGGGAGGTCAAGCATAAACACGTTGCAGATGGGCGAGGAGAGAGGTGTACGAGTACGAAATGCTGCACCCTGGGCTAGAGTGGTGCTGAACCTATCATCCCGAGGGGAGGAGGCACGGGGGGGGGGGGGGGGCAACCCCTGCCCCCCCCCTAACCCCCGCGAAAGGTGCACGCCGGCGATGATAGTGCAGCTGATGTCGAGAGGAGTAGGAGCGCGAGGCTCAAGAGTACCCGGCGACGAGAAAATCGCGGTGGAGACCTTGTGGCCGTTTCCGCTAGGGGCAGACCCGGTACATAGAGGGTGAAAAAACCCGCCAGAGTTATAAGCTCTACCCGGCAGGTGATATCGTGTATTTTACCTTTCGAGTCATCCATGCAGTGGCTCCAAATCTTTGATATGGTCTTCAACTTTCAATTAACCCCCCCCCCACTTAATATACACTCGGAGTATATATATAGTAGTTGGCCTCGGTTGGCACCAATGCTGTAAAACATTACATGTATATGGGGGTTGGCGTTGGTTGGCAACGACGCTGTAAAACACGCCAATCACTGCGTGAGCTAGACAACCAGGGTACCGTTATTTTATTTTCTATATTTTTGGCGGGCACCAGGATGGTTATCGAGTTACGTCATATTGTGCGGGGTGGAGAACTCTTTTTCCGCACAGGGGAAATGATCGCATCACGTAGTGTGAACATGGTAAGGCACCCACGAGGCGGTTACATAGGAATACCCATTGCTGTCTCTGGAGTGGCCACACCAGAAAACAAGGTATAACTCATTGGCGCTGTCGTCCATAAGCAAGAAAGTAGGCACAAGGTGCCGAAGTCCGTCTTACGAGCGGTTCTTGGAAGGATATACATGATAAACTAGTGAATTCCTTCCGAAACCGTCAAATTTGTCCCCTTAAAGGATTTATAGTTTCCACGCACAGATTGAGTTGCCCCGCCCATTTTAAAGCTGTTATAAACCATTTAGCCCCAACCCCCCCCCACCCCCGGACCCCTTCGAATACTCCGCCCTCTCCTCACTGGTTGTACGACTTACAGGATATACTTCCTCTGTATCATAAGTCTAGTCCGTTATACACGTTGACGTTTAGCCTTTGGCCGGATGCGTTAGAAAGGCCAGACACATGCAAAGCTGACCACAAGAAAAAAAAAAAATCGAAGACCGTGTTATACACTGAAATTAGGTCAAAATATGCCCATTTTGGCCTGTTTTAAGATTTTTTAAAAAACGTTTTTGAGATTTTTTTTGTTTTTTTTTTGGAATTCGTGAGATAAGTCGTGATTACCTTTGCAATATTTCGTTGGGGACGTTGGAGTAGGTGGTGAAATACTTCGGAGTACGACAAAGAGGCTTTCGAGAGGGCTTACGCGTGGATGGCATCGAGTCCCAGCGACGACGAGGACGACTAGTTGGCATTTTTCCCCCCGACACCAACAGACGCTTTTTCTCCCCGCAAGTGTCTTGGTTTTAGTGTGGGCCCCCCAAGTGTATTGGTTATAGTGTGGAACCCCCAAGTGTCTTATTTTTAGTGTGGGTTCACTATTATACTGCTTTGAGTATGGGGGGACGCGACGTGGGTCGTTGAGTAGAGGGGGGGGGGGGATTCGGGCCCTACCCTGTTGTTTTTTTGCCCCGCAAGTGTCTTGGTTTTAGTGTGGGATCCCCAAGTGTCTTGGTTCTAGTGTGGACCCCAAAGTGTCTTATTTTTAGTGTGGGTTCACTATTATACTGCTTTGAGTATGGGGGGACGCGACGTGGGTCGTTGAGTAGAGGGGGGGGGGGATTCGGGCCCTACCCTGTTGTTTTTTTCAGGGTAGTCCTCGGTACCGTTTTTTTTTACGGTACCAGATCGGACGGTATTGCGAAATGACGGTACTTTTCAAACGGTTGACGGTATTTCGATCTCTCACGGTACCACTTTTGGCGGTACACGGTATCGCCGAATTTGACGGTACTTTTTCGGCGGTATCGAAAAGTGATGGTATTTTCTAGACGGTAGACGGTTTTTCGATATTTGACGGTACTTTTTTGGCGGTACTGCAAAACGACGGTACCGGTCCCGGTACTGCCAAATTTGACGGTACTTTTTTGAGGGTACTGAAATATGACGGTTCCGCCACTGAGAAATACAGAATTACGAATGACGAAATACTTGACAGTACCTGCCGGGCGGCGATCAAGCATGCCGGCACCACCCCGCTGATGTTCCTGCATACCTATATAGAACGGACGAATAGAGGCTAGACTAATCGTCGAACCGTCAAGCTGACAAACTCACCAGCCTCACGCGAAACAACATTTAGACATTTAGCACCAAAATAAGACAATAAAACAATACTACTACTGTAAACAATAAAACAATAAAACCTAAAACATGAAAACATTCAATGAAAACCATCACCCTACAATCTTTGACGGTTCTGAATATGACGGTTTTTCTAAACGGGAAACGGTACTTCGCTTATTTGACGGTACTTTTATGGCGGTGCTGCAAAATGACGGTACTTTTTAAACGGTTGACGGTTTTTCGATTTTTGACGGTACCGCCTTCGGCGGTACACGGTTTGCCCAAATATGATGGTATTCCGCCGAGTACCGGGACCGACGTACAGCACGGGAAAATTACCTCGGGAATTTTCCCGCGGACTACCCTGGTTTTTTTGCCCCGCAAGCGTCTTGGTTTTAGTGTGGGATCCCCAAGTGTGTTGGTTTTAGTGTGGACCCCAAAGTGTCTTGGATTTAGTGTGTGGTTCACTATCAATATGGTTTTAGTATAGGGGACGTATTGTGGATGGTTGAGGGTTAGGGTTAGGGTTAGGGTTAGGGTTGGGGATAATTCTTGGATTTTTTTGGGGGGGTTAGGCTTAGTGCCCTAGGTACCCCACCCCCCGGAAATGGACGAAAGATGGCCGTTTTGGGGCCGACTCAAGGTTTTCCGGCCGTTCAGTGTGCATGGTTCAAGCACCAGCTTTGAAAAAAAGAATTTTTTTTTTCTTGCTCAAAAAAACGCCGTAGAATTCAACAACAAAAAAAAACGAAAAACAGAACGGACACCGTCAAGGTGGCGTATATAAACCTAACGGACCCGACTTATGATACAGACGAAGCCTACCTACCAGGCTTGTGGCGAGTGGGGGTGGTTTCTCATGATAAACTGGTGCACTCCTTCCAAAACGGTCATATTTGTCCCCTTAAAGGATTTATAGTTTCCGCGCACAGATTAAGTTGCCCCGCCCCCGCCCCCGCCCCCGCCCCCCCCCGCCCCCCACCCCCTCCCTCCCTCTTGTTCAAACACATGCCCCCACGCCCTTAAAAACTCCCCCCTCCCCTCACCGGTTATACGACTTACAGGATGCACTTGATAAACTGATACATTTCCTTCCACAGCCGTCAGATTTTGTCCCCCTCAAAAACGGGGTTTATAGGTTCCGCGCACAGACTGACTAAAATCACCCTCTTGACCCTGATAGCTACACTCACTGTAGTTGCAAGGGGAGTCGCCGACCTATATCCTTAATGAGGACACGCAACCCGTAATACGCGCGATCGGAGTATCACATACAGCTTGCAAAGATGAGTTTCGACAAAGTCTTCGATCTCACAGCTGGATGGAGTGTATTTTCGATTTTTTAATAGACCACCGGGGCGACCGGCTTGACACTATGAATATATAGCAACAGAGCTGATGAAACGCCAGCCAATCAACTTCGGGCCCAGCGACCATGTTGGGTTTCAAATGACCATACACTCTGTGTAGGAGGAGTAGTAGGAGAGTAGGAATACATTGCTGCATAGTCTATCCCCTGCTGCACACTACTGTTTCGAGCCCACCTCAGGTCCTCCTGCTGTTTCTGACGGCGACACGTATTATCATGTGAACACCAGAGGATTATTCCCTTCGCTGTTTCTTTCCTGTGATTCCTCCGACATCGGCCGCCACGGTCGCACTGAAAGGTTTGTTGTGTGATATACCTTTCCGATTCAGCTCCATATCGTGCCCCCCCCCTCGCCGAGGCAAAATGTAGACCGCCGAACGACGGCATTTTTGTCCGCAGGATTGGGTTGAGGGCGGCGGTTTTGCCTGAGAGGGTACTCCTCGGTTTATTACCTCGTGAGTGAATGTTTCTTCCACCAAAGCGGCCGCCGACGCAAACGTCCACCTGTTTTGATTTATTTGATGTGTTCGCCGTTCAGCTACTTACTGATTGTAGTATTATATCATAAAACTATATACCTAGACCTCGCCCCCCTCGGAGGTCTCGCTCGGCGTATCCTCCCCCCTCTCAGCCCTTCTCAGCCCGTAATTGCCGAAAAGAAAATTAGTTGCTGGGGAAAAGAACCGTCCCGAAGTTCCTTGCCTTCCTTGCTTCTTTTTTGTACATTTACATTTGAAGTTGGCCAACTGCTGGCTGTTGAGAGGGAATTGCCGTTGACGGCTGCAAACAATTTGAATTTGAAATTTGCCGGATCGGCAATAACAATTTGAAGTTGAAATTTGCGAAGCGGACCAAGGCTAGTGCGGGAGGAGGCTCCGCCAACAGTGGGGGTGTTGGAGGTTCAGGATCAGGCGTGTTGAAGCTGGTCGGGCAAGAACGGGACTCAGCTTCTTCTGGCAATCCTGATTGGCCGTGCCCGAGCAAGGGTTGTGACGGCTTCCTCATCGCACGAAATAGGAAAAACAGGAGTTTCCAGTACGCTGTCTGCGACACCTGCAAGAGTGACGAGCCTTCCACGTGCCAAGCTTTTCATAACCTTAACAAGAAGCACTGGGGAAGCGGCGACAACCCTCGTGTGTGTGACTGGTGTGACGCCGACACCTGTGATTCACCTTCGATCAGCGTCCCTAACGAAGGAGCTGAGAGCTTGACGAAACGTGAGTTTCATTTCTTCGTGTTGTTGGAATTTAATGTTTGCTGTCAGCTACTATACTACTGATGATGTTGAGAGTTTGTTCCCGTTGTTAGCGTGTTCAGCGCCGTGCGACATAGGTAAGACACCAGATGTCAACACCCTGCATTTTCGGTAGTGCTGCGTTGAGTGTTGGCTGAGTGTGCTGCAAGTTGTGCGCAATAGACTACCAGTATGTGGTTTTGGGTGTTGGTGAACTCAAGCGAATCCTGTTTCCAATAATGATGCACATTGAAATTTACATTGTTTGACCTTGTGTGCCTGTCTGCAACGTCTGCTGTAGCATGTGTGTGCTACACCAGCGTGGTCGAACTACCACACGGTGTGGAAGCTGTGCTTGGGGACGCGTAGCCTGAACAAACTCAAGTTCGCCTTGGTGGTCACGGAGGGCAGTCCCGTCGTCGGGGTAAGCATGTTGTACTAGTTGTCTACGCAGTTGTGTGCTGTGATTTCTTTTTCATGCGTACAAACACACTTTTGCATGTACGAGTACGTGTACGGGGCAGTCCCGTCATCGGGGTATAAGCGGGAATTGTACAAGTACTCAGGTCTACGAGTAGACCTATGCAGTAACGCTGTGTGATGCGATTTCTTTTTCATACGTACAGCCAAACACACTTCATGTATGTACGACTACGAGTACGGGGCAGTCCCGTCATCGGGGTACGCGGGGGTTGAACAAGTGGTCCATGCAGTCACGCTTTGTGCTGTGATATAAACACACGTTTTAGATGTACGACTACGACTACGTGGTATCTATACATACATGTAAGACGCAATGAAAACGGGCAAGTCTCATCACGGGGGTCAGCCAGGGTTGTAAAAATGGTCCATGCAGTGATAAATAACACAGCAGCATGATACCTCAGCACCAGTCGCACTACACACTGGAGGTTGATATATAGCAGTAAACAGAAGCTGAAGTTAACCTGGGTGATGCTGGAGAGCAGTCCCGTGATTGGGGTTAGCGAGTTGTTCATGCAGTGACGCGGTGTACTACTACTGTTACTCATTTTTCATATAACCACATGAACTCCTTGTATTAACGAGTACAAGTAGGGTGCGCAACCTCTTTAGGAATCGCAGTACACGTCGGTCGTAATAGTGTTGATAGCAGCAGCAATAGAGTAGTACCGAACAATATATACAGCAGGTACTGTCTCTTACCCTTCGTTGTCGGTATTCCGCCGGTAGGCCTTATATAGCAGTATACCGGGGCTTACGCTTACCAGTTGCGACTGTGAATCCCGTTCGTTCCTGTCTCAGTGGTGGTTTCATAGGTGTTAGCAACGTTGTGGTACCAGGAGGGGCTTTGCCCATAAACGACCGCTTTCATTACAACAGTGTTAAATTGTACGACTTCCTTTCCAACTTTGGAAATCGACGACAGCTACGTGGCCTTACTATTTTGAACATTCACTGAACACAAGGTATTCCCATCCGTTGTTGTCGTTTGCAGAAGCCCTGCGAAGCAGCCGCCGAGGGCCGCCAAGTCGGCGAGGACATAAACACGAAGTGCACCGGCGACATCAAGGTCGGTGACCTCCTGAAGAAGACAGGCGACCACTTGCTCGATATACATCCCGCATTCCATTCCCACGGTGCCACGAGGGCGTTCGATATCGAGGTACGTTCTACTCTTATCTTGCGTCCTGTGTGTCACGAGTCGAGACATCCATGTCTCTCGCTCAAGACTAGGGGATGGCGTGCGGATATAGTCTATGAAGTGCGGCTCTTTTTCCAAGTACCAAGAGCAAGTACAACAATACCACAACAATTACTAACAACGAAAGGAGCTCCAATAATTTGGATGGTTACGACGTCTGCTGGAGAGAAGTACGAATACTTTTTTACACATACTTATCGACGTTCTCCCGCCATGCTTCAACGTTTGTGGACAGATCCACAAGATCATCGACAAAAAACAAGAGTGCAAGGTGCTGGGTACCTCCGCTGAGGAGGAAGAGTCCAAGCAAGCCTGCATGCTCCTTCGGAAGCAATGTTGACAGCACGTTCTTTATCTGTTATACTGTAGAACGTTAAGTTGTGGTGTATTATACCAGCATCGTTTTTGGAGAACTATTATGCCTAAATGCGTGCTCTTCGTCTCTCAGGAATACAAATGTACTTCACATGTTTGCGGTGTGTGCGTTCAAGTTCCTGCTTCCAGCATGTTTTTTTGTTTTTTTTGGCACTGCGCTCCTTTACATCTTAAGTTGTAGTTTTCCTGTCTCTATCCTTGACAACAAGCGCGTGCCTGGTGTTTATGCACTGCGATAATTATTATTATGATCGACTTTTTTTTTTTTTTTTTTTATAAGCAAGTGTACAGGACCTAGGTACTACCTGAGAGGTGGAAGGATATGCCAAGCAAGTCCTCCGACGTGCCCATCATGGACTGGGCGAATGGATGATAATAACAAAACTCATAAATCATAATCGTCTCTATCCTGTACCGCTGTACTATATATGGACCTCTTGGCATTTTCAAGTCGCCAGTTGCGCCATTTGTGCTTCTTTTCCGCCTTTCTACTGAATGTCCATTCCTCCTTCCGCAAGCGTAGCGGGCGGCGCCCAGCCGCCCGCGAGCGAAGCCCTTGTAGTATAGACTATAATAATACCTGGTATGTACGTTGCACCCTCTCGTGCTCTTGTGTGTTTCAAAATGTTCAGGTCGTCTCCCAGCAAACGCAGGGAATGGTTGGTGGTGAGGTGGCGTACGGCGTTTGCCGACTTTGCTATATCTTCTTGAATCTGATACTACGCAAAAAACTCGAAAAGTACCTGAAAAGTACGACCTCGGTTGGCGTATTTTCGGACAACTTTTTTTTTCGAGCCCTTCATAGACCAGGTACAGCACAGCAGCAGTACCTGGTACCATATGCACCAAGTAGGAAGTCTCTCACACCCTTCGCACCTTGGCGACGTAACGTCGATATATACCGGGCACCATGCGTGGACGAACCACGGCGACGATGAAGCTTCACGTACATCTATACTATCGACGAGTACTGCTCGGGTCTCGAGCTGTGTCTGCAACACGATCGGAAGTAGCAAGAGACATGAAATACATGAAGAACATCATAGAAAATAATCCGATTCTCGAAGCTTAGACTATAGTCTAGACTAGACTACCTAACAAGTTGGATTCTCGTCGGATGAACAAACAACGTATCGTCTACGCATCGTCGTATCGTAGACTTTCATACTCACTCGTGCGACGTTGCTTGTACCTGGTACGACTGATTCTTTCATTCTTTCATGCGAGTGGGCGACGAGCGGGGGACCATGGACCGGTCTTTGGCGGCGCAACAGTGGCCAATCAGGCGCGGGCGGCGTCTGGCGAAGGCATCGCCGTCTCTCCGTGGTTGGCCTCTCGCGACGCTTTCGTTGAGCTTGGGGCTGGACCGGAACTCGCTCTAAGGCGTTAAACTGCAGAGAGGTGCTCTGCCATAATGAACACAACGGGGAAGGGCTTGTTTCGTCGTCGATAGCTGCGTTGCCGAGGGCATCGTGGTGGAACTATGGCACTGCTGTACATGCATGCTCGGCCCGTTTTGGTCCCAGGAGCACGAGGCACGAGAGAGCAAGAGAAGAAGCATCCACGAATACGGAGCGGCGCGCATTCGTTGGCTACCTTCTGCACGTCGACGTGCAGTTTGGCAAGGAGGGATATCAATGTGCGCTGTTGTTGTGCTGTTGCGTATGGTTCGTTGAGACAGTTACACGCGTATTTACTGGTGGTACTCTGTTGTGTGATGTGTGATGATGACGAACACAGCGGGCTTCCAACTATCGAACGTCGAGCGACGCCCACACCCGTGTACGTCGCCTACAAAACACCGCCATCATGTACATACATACACAGCCATGCGCTCGAAGGAAGACGCTGAGGGGGCTTGGGGGGGGCATTCGGTTCGGCCTCCCCCGTTGTTGTGGCTTCGTTTCCATTATAGCGGGTGTTGCGGCCTGACGCCGCCTGCTTGTATATTTCCCCCTTGAAAAGGTTGCTCGCTGGCCAGTTTTGCTGCTGTTGTTGTTGCTGCTGTTGTTGTTGCTGCTGTTGCTGCTGCTACTGCATGCATGCGTCGAAATCCGAGTACAGCGACAGGGTATTGTTAGCACTGGACACCTGCTTTAATTTAAGAACGAAAAATAAATAAAATGCTAACCGAGGCTGGGTTTCTTATTCAGGAGAGGGCGTTCTACACTAGCTTCAGTATATAACGGCTCCCGATTTTCTTATTTCCCTGTAAATATCATCCTGGCTTTCCTATTATTTATTTGTTTAGTCTAGTCTACTTATTTACTGTATTTATTTATTTCGCACACATCTATCTATACTTTCCAGCTTCTGGACAAGCCGTGGTCACAGGTGTCGTCCCTTCTTCCCCCCGGTTCTCGCCTTCAATTTTTATCGCGCATAGGGTTCAGCAATCCCACTGCTCGTCGATTTTTCATCGAGTGTTGTTGCTACCTCACGCTCTTGCGCTTTCCGCAAGTGTATTCTATAACTAATTTTCAAGGACGTCAGCCGTGAGTTCGACGAATTTCAGTTCAGGTCAATACTCATCTTTGCAAGCTGCGTTGTTGGTACTCGTAATATACTACTTCGAAGTATATGGGTGAGTTTTTATTGGGAGGTGTCCTATTTTTTGTCCACTATTATATACTCCGGAGTATAATATAATGGTAAGTGTTGGTATTGTATTTGTGCACAAGAAGAAGTCCCCACGAATTTATACGAGTATGCACTCGGGGGGATTCGAACTCACGAAACCGACCTATGCCAGGCTCGAGGATATAACCTTATACGCCACCGAGGCGACCAGCTTATTACAGCATCAGTACCCTGTTTCTAGTCACATCGTAGGTGTCCTGTCCTGTATTCGTACACCCCATCACAGCAGTACCATCGTATACGTCCTGCTCTGTGTCAGAACACAGCGTGCAGTCCTCTTCTGCTGCAAGCTATACGACTTTCAGCATGGTTGATTGTTGCAAACTCTCACGCAGAGGCTCTCGTAAGCTCGCCTCCTGTTTATGCCAGCAACAGCAGTACTAGTAGTAGTATTATCGCAGGAGAATGCAGAAAACATACGTATTCTGTACCTGTCTGTACCGGTATGTGCGGCGCCGAAACTACTACTGCTGAGGTACGCCCAGTATCATTGTTTCTTTTGTTCACGCTTCTACTTTCCAGCTTCTGGACAGGCCGTGGTCACAGGTATGTGTCGTCCCTTCTTCTCCCCGGTTCTCGCCTTCAACTTTTACCGCGCGCACAGCAGTGTTTAGCAATCCCACTGCTCGTCAATTTTTCATCGAGTGTTGCTGACTCGCGCTCTCGCGGTTTCCACAAAAGTCAACCTGTTCACAAGGAAAGTCCTTCCGAATTTGTACGAGTCAGATGCAATCGGGGGGACTCGAACTAACGAAGCTGGCCTACAAAACCACGCTCGAGGATGACCTACTGATAGGCCACCAGGGTGACGGGATAATATAATAGGTATGATACCAGTATAGTCTAGTCTATATTGTAAAAATAAAAATACACTAACAACAGCTGTGACATCGAAGATTAAGATTTCGTCGAGACTCCTCTCTACAAAACCAGCTGTTTGTGATACTCCGATCGCGCGTATTACGGGGTGTGTGTCCTCATTAAGGATACTTGCATAGGTCGGCGACTCCACTTGCAACTACCAGTATATTATTCAAATTAAAATTGAAATACATTATGTATCATGGCCCGTACGGCATCGATCTGATGTTCGGCAAAAACGTCTGCGCACGAAGCATCAAAGCGGTATGATACCTGGCACTAATTTGCGAAAAATATGACGTTGACAGTGCGTTTTGTCCGGGCGAAAGAGAGTGTTTCATTCTCTGCTGTAGCCATATAGTAGCTCTCGTGAGCGCAGTAGACTATACCTACAACTCGCACGGGCAGATTTGGAGTTGTTGGCTCGTGATAGCATCACCACTGCTGCTGTGCACGAAAATAAGGGTCGGTAGTAGTGCTTCGAGTTTCAGGTAGATATATGCAGAGTAGACTAGACCCTCTCGACTACCCGCTCGGCTCTCGACTGCCAGCTGACGTTCTGTCCTTCTCCCAATCGTAGATTCGTGTACACTCGTCGAGACTGCGACATCTTAGTTTTGCCCTTCCGGTTTGTTTCGCTCACTTCTCCTTGCCCGCGAACACAGCAATTGACCCGCCGTCGAAGGGTGTTGTTCAGGTAGGTACTACTGTAGGCGCAGCATAGCAGCTGCAGGATAGTAGGTAGTAGCTACATAGTCTACAGTAAATAGTAGTCTATTAGTCTAATATTAATAGGTGAAAAATTTGTTCGGAAGGTAACAAACACCGTCTTCAATTGCCCTCCAAGACAAAAAAACGTTTTTTACAGTTTCATGCTATACAGTACAATGGTTGACGAGCTTCCTCCAAAATTTCGACAAGAGCGAGAGAGATGAGCAGCGAGGAGAGAGCACACGCCAAGCTGCTCCACGCAGGGGCAGCAAGCGCAAGCAAGATTGCCTACCTGCCGAGCCCAGGATTGGCTCCAAACGGGCCCCGAAGGGGGCTATCTAAGACAGCGAAAGAAAGAAAGCTCTTGAGTGAGACGCGGGACGCGGGTTACCTTGGCCCGGCCGGTGGTATCATAAGCAGGTGGGCTACAGCGCAGTCCTCTTTTTTTCGTTTTCCTTTTGTCACCACTTTTGCTTTCCATCTCAACTCGAAAAATACAAGTACCAGGTATGAGTTTTTTACCTCAGCGGCCTTCTGGACAGTCGCAGTCACAGGTTTCTTCCCTCCTCCCCCCCGGTACCAGACGAGCTTTCGTTTGTGCCGCGCATAGGGTTCAGCATTCCCGCTTCTCGTCGATCTTCGTTCACCTTTGCCTTGCTTCCAATTGTTTTGGAACATAACATCACTCTCTTCAAATGTGTACAAGCAGATACCAACTTGGTCTAAAACATAATGTTCGTTTAATACTCGTATCATAGTCTAAACGTGTACCATATTCCCGTTCAGAGTAGCACGTATCCTGTTGTGTTGAAAGCTGCCTCGTGGTAAAACCGTCAACTCGGACACTGCTGGAGTAAAAGGCAAAGCGCATAGGGCGTGCAATAATCGTTTGGATCCTAAGCGTGGTGGCCCGATGTGCGGGTCGTATGGTAAGGTTCATGCCATTGCTGCCATTGGTGGTGGGTGAGTTTGCAATCGGTATCCAGTGCGCTGTGCTAAATCTGGTGGTGTGGTGCACTCCGACAAGGTTTACTCGTAGTCCGATGTGCGATGTCCCCGGCCTTGTTCGAGACCTACCGTATTATATACCGGGTACAGCACAGTAGTGGGGTTCCCCACATAGTGCCGGTCGGATAGTGCCTTTTGCCGCCATAGTGTCTGCGAAATCGTATAGCACGGCTGAAACCCGTTTAAATACAGTAGCACCAGATTGGTACTATCCCCATTAGTGCCGGTGCCCGGTATAGTGCCGGTATTGTGGGCTGTCACATATCGGCACTAAAGGGAAGCTACTACCCTGGTATGTCGTATATACCCACAGGCAGAATCCATCCAGCCCATCCATGCTTTCCGCTGTTGTCAGCAACCGCTGTTTGACCCCTCCACACTGGCATGACCGGTCCTATAATCATGCACCGGGGTGAAGGCGCCACGGGCAAACAGGCAGGCAGTAGGCGACATGGTGTTGACGGCCTTATGTTGAAACCCGCGCGGACGCTCAGCTGGCATGCAGTCCCATGGTCCAGCCTACTTCCGAAACTTGATGAGCTACAGCTCGATTAACATCATCGAGCATCGGTCATTTTCTATTTTTTTTGTTTAGTCTGTCTTGGTATTTGACATCGAGATTTCGATGGTTGCGACGATCTCGATCTTTCAATCTTGTATATTTTCTGTGATATTTCCTAGGCTTTGACCCAATAAGCGAATGGAATCGGGCTTGTCTACGCGTTAGGCAAAACTCGCATAATTTACACCAAGAGAGGCCATTGTTTTCTGCAAATTCACCTCAAACTCGCTTAGATACACTAAAAACTATGTAGAGAATATGCGAGAAAACGCGATAAAAAACCGTTTTAAGTGAAATAAATGCGGGCTTATTGGGCCGCAAAAAGCCAAAGCCTATTATTCTCTATATTCCTCCTCGCCCAGATAACGCCTGTACAAGTAATACGTAACAGCGGTACGATAACCATGGATTGCCGTGTTCACGCAACACACTCAGCACACTCCAGAACGCAGACCACACCCCACAGCCAGCACACCAACACCACCAACACAGCCGCACTAGGACCATGCTGATGCCTGACGCTTTTACGTTTGTACTTGCAGTACATGCACCAGGTATGATGCAGCCTGCAGTATATTCACAAACCTGAACTATATATATGTATATTTTTTGCAGAAGTGGGTACCCGATTTAAGAGCACCCACGATAAGAGCATTCGGGGCTTAAGAGCGGTCAAGTCGGTGTACCCTAAGCCATCTGTTGCTCAGTATAGTTAAGAGCAATGCGTATTTAAGAGCGCCTATTTCAGCCGGTCACGGTGTACTTTAAAACCGGGGTACTCACTCTGTCGCTAAATTACGACGATTCTGCTGCAGAGCCGGTACTGCTGACTCATGTCGTATGTACCAGGTACCGAGCAAGGATGGATATACTGCAGTGCCGCAGCACTATGGTATTTTGATGGCTGGGCTGTGGTAGCTGTACACTATGATAGCTGGTTCTTGCTTTTTTTCTTGGACAAGCAGCAAGCATGTGCTATGAAAAGTGAATCACATGGCAATGCTAGTTGATATGACGCGATCCAGTTGGATCTATTCGATCGGTCGAGATCGAGATCGAGATCGAGATCTTCGCTTTTGCCGAGATCGCCAATAAGATTGAGACCGGCTTTCTTCATTCGATAACCATTGATCTAATACCCACCAGGTACGAGTAGCATTTTTTTCGAATACTGCTGTCGTAAAAAAATTGATCAACGCCGCTTTCAGAATAATCCTCATCAAACCTCAGTTACAGCCTGTCTGCCTGCCCGCTCTCACATCTCATCCCTCGCCGCTCCATGAGAGACATGCCCAAAACAAGACAAGCAAGCGTGCCCTTTATTTCCATGTCCCTTGAGTATACCAGTTGAAATGCTCTGATAGCTATTCCGCTGTACAGAGTCGACAAGGCCGGACCTTTTGGGGAAACATAACTCTGGGTTCTCCTTCATAGTACTATTAATGACTACTTGCTAGACCAGGATACGTTTCTGTTATGTTGCTATTATTAATAATAGGATATGACTCGGTGATGTACATGGTACCTGGTAAAATGCGTGCCTTTTGTTCCTAGGGCCTTTTTGTATGCTTCCATTAACTCCAACATGTTTGCACTGATCCAACTCGCCTGCTTCCGTCCGTCTATCTACGTCCTTTAACAGTACCACACGCTGAGGGAAGTGGACTGCCCAATAGGGGGCGTTTTTTCGTTGGAGCACTCCAACGCCGTCCCGTTTGACCATGGCGACGTCACCTTCGTTTATTCTCTATCCGATGTGCTCCGCTAACCCTCCGGCGTGCATGGCGGCTAACGCTGCACTCGTTGGTGGAGTAGCAGTGTGGCACACAGCCCGTTGCAGGTGAGCACCGAAATCCCGGCTATGCACAGGACAGCACAGTACAGGACAGTACAGGAGAGGACACGGAAAAAGTGCCTAGGTTTTTGTTTGGAATTCCGGCTAGGTACATACCAGGTACACTACAGTATCGTGTTTAATTGCTTGTCGAGAGAGTCCCCCTGATCTGTGTGTTATTTGCCGACGTGTCCATCCTGAAAATGCCTCAGCGCGAGACACCTGCTCATTCCTTCCTTCCTTGCTGTTGTCTTTACAACTGGTGCCTACTGTATCACGTGATGGTTTGCTGCTGTAATATTGATAGTGTAGTACTGCTGTAATGTGTGCAAGCTGCATGTGATACTCCGATCGCGCGTTATTCTGGGTGTGTGTCCTCATTAAGGATATAGATCGGCGACGCCCCTTTGAAGTACCATATAATAAGAGCACAATAAATCGAGCTACGGCCAGGTTTCTGTTTGCGCCCTTGATTCCATGTGCTTGTGCATTATGTTATTCGACTAGCATCCTGCACCTCGTTGCAAGGTTGACCACTGACGTAGGAACAGCAGTACACCATAGTACACGTAATCATGCTGACCGCTGATTCAACTTGGTGCTGTCGTCTGTCGCGTATTTAAAAACAGTAGGCTTGATAGATGTGCCGGCACTCCGTACGTATAATCGCGCGGTTGTGTTGATGCGCTCATCATGCACGGTTCGCCGTCCTCCATTTGCTTGGGAGTTGCAAGTGTGGTGAAGCTTGTAGCGAGTGAGTGAAGCGCGTAGTGAAGTTTTCAACGCGCGCGCCACCAGTTTGTATAGGGGTAGCACTATTTGGCGCAAATGGTGTTGACTGACGGGGCGGGACTCCTCAGCTAAAGGACTACTAATAGCCATTATCGATGGAATATTATTTGTGATCTACACTATGAACCGTTGCGTACCTAGGAAGCGGGGTTGTTCGTTCGCTTGCACTTTCATTTTTTGTCAAAGGCGGTTTCTGGGTGGAGTTCGTGTAGAGCTTCTGAAGTGGGGAGCTTTAAAAAAGTTAGATGCACCCCTTCCGCAGCATATGCTTCTGAAGTGAGTTTGTTCATGAAGCACCTATATATGAGTAGAACGGAGTCAGTGAAGCTCGTGAGGTTCACGCCGCGCCCCGCCACGCTCGCGATAACTGCCTGCCGTAGAAAGAAACCTCACGTCGCCGTCGAGACATTCATGATACAGTAGTGGTCCGTCTATAGTGCCGCTATATGCCAGCCGGAAGAATCGGCACTATAGCGGATTCCGGCACTACTCCGCATGCTGCCACTGCTGGCTGTTTTCATGTGCCAAGCGGTTTCACATGCACTATAGCGGGCAATCCGCACCATTAATTCTCAACCGGCAGTATGGAGGGACCTCTACGGTAAAGATATATTGACCCTGCCCACCCCACCCTGTCTCACCCTGCCGCACTTTTTTATGCTGACCTCCTCGAACGGCGTTTGCTGCCGGTGTGTCCAGAAAAAACGCACGCGCCTTGCTGAAGCAGCCTCTCTTGGTTCCTCTAGTGCAAGAGGTGCGTTTCGCTCGTGCATATCGAAACAATGGAAGCATCACACGGCTTTTTTTGCAAGTGGTAGGGTATTTGGAAAGAAGTTTGCAGTGAGTTTTTTCATTGTGTCCCTACGCGGTTTCGTTAGTGTCCAATACGTTGTCTTTTGGTAGGTGCAGCACTCCCGACAGGCAGCGCCACATGGTATAGACTGCTCAGCACAGCATTCCTGTCAGACGGCGCAAAATGGCTTAGATGGTTTCGAACCGTGTGCGGGAACTACTGCCGGATTGCTGTTCGGCGTGGTGTTCTGACGAATGATGAGCATTGATGCAGGGATGCACCGATGCAGGAACATGTGCCCAAACGCGATAGACGAATCATTTTTCGTTTGAGATGTTTAACCAGCATACAACTATCGTACTCGTTCGTGTCTCATTCAAATGGGTGGATGCCTGCTTCACTAATCCGGGTTTGACTTTGGTGCAAGCAGGCGATCGTGTAGTAAGTTGCTGCTGATGAACTGCCTGCTAAATCGTTGTGTTGCTAGTGCTTGGGACGAGGAGCTGTTTCGTTTCAACAGTATGGACGCTGTTCCATTCCTTGTTCGTCATATTCCGGAGAAGTAGAATGTGATTGTCTTGGTGCTCAGGTTTTATATATGGTACGTGCTGCTGCAGCAGTCTTTTGTTTCTTGTCCGCACCCTTCTGTGTGGCTCCTGTTGTTCGACGGCGGTGCCTCACCTTGAGTGCATTTAGTATATATCAGGTGTCGCACACGGATTAGGTTTGAACGCTTGTCGCGTGCCTTGCTGTAACGTAAGCACTGGAGTCAGGAACCACGCTCACGTTCAGATCTACGAGGAGAGAACATGTTGGCTGTATAGCACCACCCGCTAGACCACAAAGTCACTAGCACCACCCGCTAGACCACAAAGTCACGTGAGTTTGTGGTCTAGTGGGTAGTTTTCTATTACTAACATGGATGTACCGTGCGTTCGAATGTGTGATTAGGCGGTTTGATGGGTAGTACTATAATCACCAACAGAAGACTTGTTGTATGATACGCGGCATGCAAGATGTCCACATGACGGATGCTTTCCCGCTTATGGCGTGTGTATGTTGCCCGCTTGAATCTCCAGGAAGCCGCCAGGGCACCGTCAGTAGGAGACCCGGCGGGCAAGTTGGACGCGCCTGTTGACGACTACCAGCCCCCATGGTCGAGCAATCTGTTGGATGTCGGTAAGATATGGCGCATCCGTAAGAGGGAACGGGGGCAAGGAGCGTTTTCACCACTTGATAGGATATGTACCTTGTACTGTTTTTTGCCCGGTTGGTTGCTGGTTGAGGAGCATTAAGTTATATGGCTGATCATGTGGGGCTACGTATATTTTGTTAGTTCGACGAATCTCGCAGGCAGGCATTGATCTCCGCGGCTCTCCCCTCGCCGTGGGCATCTCTGGGAAGCCAAGAACCTACTTTCGATATTTTTCAACAAACACGAAAACAGCATGACGATGCCGGGAGCTAAACCCATGCACCTCACGCTCAGAAGCAGGCGATCTATCCACCGTGATGTAGTCACGTGGCCAGGTAGGCCAGTGGGTGGGATGCGGTGTACGACAGGCGTGGCAGGTTTTTGCCGAAACTGTTTCTGCCTCACGAGGCTCCTCAACCGAGGAAGCCGCTCGACATCGTTGGAACAAGGTTGCTGTTTTTCTACGTTCTATACCAAGGTCGTTGGATTGCGCTTTTCGTTTTTCTCGGAGTCAGCGGATGGGTGAAGGTGGAGGGAGAGCTTTTCCTCACATGAGGAGAGCGGCGGGAAACATAGGTAGTGGGTAGTACTATGTAACCAACAAAATGTATGCTTTTTGAGTTTTCTGGTTGAGTCTCGCCGACTTCGTTACTGGGATCTCCCTCCGGGGCTCTCCCCTCGCCGTGTACTACAGCAGGAGCACAACCATCATAACCACTCATTGTGTCTTCAGCGCGCACGCTCGAAAAGAGCAGACATGAAGTCGGCGAGAATCGAACTCACGACACAACCTTTGCTGTTTGTAAAGCACTACGCACTGAGGTACTTACGACTTCGTGGTCTACCGGTAGGGGTTAGACTGTCCGCTTATGAGCCTGGTGTGCGCGGGTTCGACTCCCGGTATCATCGGGGAGGGGGCGGGGGCTCGAAGGTTCTTGTATTCCCAGACACTTGTCACGACGTGGCGAGGGAAGAACCCCGGAGATCCCTGGTACGAAGCTGGCGTTACATCAACGAACTGGAAACATATTATTTTTTTGGTTACGTACAGTAGTACTACCTACTGCGCTACTGAGATCTACCTGTCAGCTCATGAGGCTCAGTAGCTGAGTAGATGGTACTAGCGTATAATAACCAAAACTACCTCTATCGTAGCATGCGTCATCGCACCACATAGTATTTCATACATACCGAATACACGCCCGGGAGAAATAGGGAGACTCACCGGTTGGCAGTGGCACAGTTTCTGCAAGTCTCGAACCTCGGCTTGATCCCCACATACCTGGTAGGCGCGTTTGCACACTGCTGTTGGCGAAGGCGTTTTCGGGAGGGGGGAGTGGGCATGTCATCCAGTAGTCCTGCGTCATGAGGGGTACCGGTACGTCCTGCAGGCGCTGTTCATTCTCGTCGGATGGGTGGGTAGCCTCTGAGACCATCTGAAGCGTCGCGCTGGACGGGGTTTACCCGCGAGCATCGACTACCTTAGCAGCTGTACCGCCGGCCACATTATTTCTCAAAGTGAGGCTTTGGGTGGGGTACAGAGCTAACTGGGGAGCCCCAGACAATTACGTGCGTGCACTCTGCTACCGTGGCAAGCGTCCCCTGAGGCTGACTGTCTGACTGCCGTTCTTGTGTTTGCTGGCATTGAATCAGTTTGTGTAAATGGTACGGCAACTTTCCTACTCTGAACCAGACGACGCCCTTCCGAACGCGAGAGAGGACACCAAGCTCACGGTCGATGCCCTGGAGGTGACACTTTTATATTTTAATCGTCGCTTTTACTCTCCAGCTCAACTCGTAAAAAGTGTTGCCTTCACCGATCTTCTGGACACGCCGTGGTCACAGCTGCCCCCCCCCCCCCCCCCGGTACTTGCCTTCATTTCTATCGCGCATCGGGTTCATCATTACCACTTTTCATCTTCTTTATGCTCGTCGATTTTCATCAGAAATTTGTGGTTAGCTGGCACATTGTGAGGGGGCAGAAGGGGCGCAGAGAAGTCACGAGTGCCTTTCAGCAGATGACGGTGGATACCTGCTCTTGGCGTTAAGCCTCCCTCGGGATGACGTCATCAGATAGACCGCGATCTGCGCCCCTTCGAAATCACGTGCCGTATCAAGCGAGTTTTTTGTTGGAGAGTATGGCACAGTACCATCCCATGGTTTCGGCTGTGCTTGTTATTCGACCGAGCGACTGCACTTCGTGTGAGCGACAATGCGAGGACAGCCAATTGCTTGTGTTGCTATTATTGCATTTAGGTCGTTGTGGTTTGCATGCCACATTAATTCAATCGTACATGTGTTGTGGAACTCTCATCTACTTGAACTGGTCCATATTGTTTTTTTTGACGGATTTCAGTGCTTGTTTTCCTTCTCCTGCTCTAGGCGTCGTCAACTGGGTTAGCCCTCGCATGGTGGTGGCCTTTGGGAATGCTGATATGTCTATGTCGGCGGGTCTGGTCCGCGCGTTGATCGAAATGGGCAGGTGAGCGGCCGTCAGTACTTTAGGTTGTGTGTAGTGGCGCATTTGGCTGATCTCTCACGTTGGTTCTAGGTGCGTTAGGCCCCCGTTGTGCTTGTCGTTATTTTCTCGTCGCTACGTAAATGTGGTGCGGGTGCCGCTGTTCCTTTGGTATGTTTTCTCCGTCCTGCTGTGCCTTGGTGTGGCGGTGGACCTGAGTGATTGAGTAGAAACAAGTTCCAAGCCGATGGGGGGCAACGCATTGTGCTACAGGTCCCCGCCAGCTCGGATATCTCTCGCCTTAATTCCGTCATGTACGCAATCGTCCTTCCTTCCAGGGGGCGCGGCTTCAGCCAGTACCGGGCCGGTGTCACCGGGTCACCCTCTAGTCCCAGCACAGCGATGGTGGTGGCCCAGCCTGTGGCGCTGGAGACCTCGCCTGCTTGGATGGGTAAGAGCTAACTTGTCCGTCCATTGGACGGAGCGCACTGACTCAATACTGACTGGCGAATGCCCCTGCAGCGTGCATGGAAAAGTTAGCAAAACTCGTCTGTATGCAGGCAAAACTCATCTGTATGCAGGCAGACAAATCTCTCCAAGTTGCTAGAGACGTGTGTGCACACTGGTGTTCTTGGATGGCACATTTGGGGGGCGGCAAGGAGAAGTCACGAGTGCATTTCCAAGTCGACGGTAGTTCCCTGTGCTTGACGTTAACATCTACGTCGTCAGATGGACCGCTGCGTGCTTGTCCGAGAGCACGACACAGTACCCTATGCTACGCCCTGCGTGCTATTCAATCGGCTGCACTTTGCAAGGGTGACGATGTTGTGGACCGCCAGACGCGTTGTTGCTCTCGTTGTGTGTTGGTTGTTGTGGATTGAGCTCCGCAGTAGTAACGCATGAAGCCAACCGTGCTCTTTATAAATGTCACTGATCCTGTATCGGACACAGCTTTTAATAGACGATTGTTCAGCAGTATGCTTTGTTCTGGAGCCCTATTTGAACACTACTGCTTGTTGACGGATTCGTTGCTTGTTCCTTTCCTACTCTAGGCCCTGTCTGCTGGGCTCAGTCTGACGCGGTAGTGCGCTTAGAAGGTCACAATACGCCTATGATATGCGGGAGAGGTTCGTCCAAACACTCACCCGTCTCTGTGCCGACTAGTGTTTGGACGAACCTCTCCGACACAGGCATGTTGTGGTCCTCCGAGTGGATCACCATGTCAGAGTGAGCGCAGCAGACGAGGCCTAGAGCAGGAAAGGGAACACAAGCAGCAAATCCGTTAACATGCAGCACGCACTAGTGTCCAAGCAGGCCTCCAGGATACTGCTGAAAAATCATCTACTGAAAGCTGTGTCCGACACAGGATCAGTTACTATTACAAGGGGTACGGTTGTTTGGTTTTGGTTTCTTGTAGAAGTAACTGACTCTGTACGGGACACAACTTTCAACTTTTCAATAGGCGATTGTTCAGCAGTACTTTCGTTCTGGAGCCCTACTCGGACACTAATGCGTACTGCATGTTAACGGACTTACGGCTTGTGTTACTTTTCCTGCTCTAGGTCCCGTGTGCTGGGCTCAGTCTGATGTGGTGGTGGGCTTCGAGGATCACAATATGCCTGTGTGGGAGAGGTTCGGATAAATACTGATCGGCACTTACGGGTGAGCGCCAGCTAGTTGGCTGGCGCTCACCCGTCTGTGGCGATCAGTGTTTGGACGAACCTCTCCTATACAGGTATGTTGTGATCCTGGAAGCCCACCACCACGTCGGAATGAGCCCAGCAGAAGGGGCCTTGCGCCGTCCGCTGGGCTTAGTCTGACGTGGTGGTGCTCTTCGAGGATCACAACATACCTGTGTGGGAGAAGTGCGTCCAAACAATAATCGGCACAGGCGGGTGAGGGTAAGCCAATAGTTTATTGGCTGACACTCATATGTCTGTGCCGTTTAACGTTTGGACGAACCTCGCGCACACAGGTAGGTTGTGATCCTCGAAGCCCACCACCACGTCAGAGTGAGCCCAGCAGCTGGGGCCTAGAGCAGGAAAAGTAACACAAGCAGCGAATCCGTTGACATGCAATGCGCACTAGTGTCCAAGTACGGCTCCAGAACAAAGCATAGTGCTGAACAATCGTCTAATTAAAGCGCTTGTTTGATTTTTGGTTCTAGTAGTAGTAACGGACTCTGTATCGGACACAGCGTTCATTGGATGATTGTTCAGCAGTATATATATACATATATACAAGATCTCCCTTCGGAGTGGGCTCATGAGAGCACAGCGGATGGGGGTGATGCAAGACGAAAGCAAATAGTGATATAGATTTGAAACGCCTCTTTTCCCGCAACAACCCGCTGCCGAAACACAGCGCGAACCACTTCCTGTACGAACGCATACGGATGTTCAGCCCGTGTCAACACTGCTGAGCGGCGCACCCAGCCCCTAAGTAGTATGACGATATTATGTTAAACTAAAAAAAAAAATATAATTGAAAAACAGTTTTCAGTCATGGATCGCTATCATTATTATTGTGCGCGTTCGAAGGTGACAGAGTGCAGTAGTGAAGGGAATTGGCGTGGAAAAGAACAGTGAGAATGTTTGGCTGGTGAGGGTCAGCCGGCGGTGGGTAATTTGTTCCAGCGACCCGGACTTCTATGGTCACCCCGTATAGTATCTCGGCGGCCGCTACCCCTGCAAAACACACCACCAACAGTTCCGGCCCCAGATTTTGCATACAGAACCGGGTGCTCCTGTACGGACGCTCGTGTCAACACAGCTGCGCATAGCTGTGCCTTACAGCTGTGCCTTACAGCAGTGCTCGTAGCTGGCATATATATGACGATTTTCTGTTGAACTATGACTTTTTTTTGTTCAACTGCTTCTGTCGTTGTGGCATATGTATGCGATTTTTTGTTGTTGACGGTGCAGCTCCCATGCAAGACACAGCAATAGCAACCCCGGCCCCACTCCCGCGGCCCCAGATATACAGAAGAACCGGCTGCTCCTGTACGGACGCCTGTTACAGCAGCTGTGCCTGCTCTCAGTGCAGTGTGCTCAAAACGTGTTATTGTTCTAAATTACTGCTGCTGCAATTGCCGACAGCTGCTGCTGACGTGTTTTTTTTTGTGCAAAACACAGCAGCACAGCAACAGCAGTGCTGAACTGGTGGCCCTGTACAGACGCCCGTGTCAACATAGCTGTGCAGGTCTGCTCCTCTCAGCAGTGTGTAGGCCTGTGCCTCTCGGCAGTGTGCTTAGCTCTAGCTAGGGGCATTTTTTGTTCAACTATACCCTGCTGGAGTTGCTGTAAACGTGTTCAACCAAAAGAGGCGGCTGCTGTTTTTCTGACGTGTTTTTGGACTGTTGAGCCAACAGCCCGCCAACAGCCCGCCGACAGCCCACGGAAGCGGAAAGAAGAATGACAGTCCTGCGCCAGATTTTGGTATATAGCCTGTTACAGCAGCTGTGCCTGCTCTCAGTGCAGTGTGCTCAAAACGTGTTATTGTTCTAAATTACTGCTGCTGCAACTGCCGACAGCTGCTGCTGACGTAGCACAGCAACAGCAGTGCTGAACTGGTGGCCCTGTACAGACGCCCGTGTCAACATAGCTGTGCAGGCCTGCTCCTCTCGTTATTGTTCTAAATTACTGCTGCTGCAACTGCCGACAGCTGCTGCTGACGTAGCACAGCAACAGCAGTGCTGAACTGGTGGCCCTGTACAGACGCCCGTGTCAACATAGCTGTGCAGGTCTGCTCCTCTCAGCAGTGTGTAGGCCTGTGCCTCTCGGCAGTGTGCTTAGCTCTAGCTAGGGGCATTTTTTGTTCAACTATACGTACCCTGCTGGAGTTGCTGTAAACGTGTTCAACCAAAAGAGGCGGCTGCTGTTTTTCTGACGTGTTTTTGGACTGTTGAGCCAACAGCCCGCCAACAGCCCGCCGACAGCCCACGGAAGCGGAAAAAAAAATGACAGTCCTGCGCCAGATTTTGTACATAGACATATTTCTGGAACTCTACTTAGACACTAGTGCGTACAGTTAACGGATTCGCTGCTTGTGTTCCTTTTCCTGCTCTAGGTCTCGTCTGCTGGGCCCAGTCTGACGCGGTGGTGCGCGTGCGCTTGGAGGACCACAGTACGCCTATGTGGGAGAGGTTCGTCGCAACCCTAGTCGGAACACACGGGTGAGTATCAGCGAATAGTTTTGGTTCTGTTCAGTGGCTCATTTGCCTGCGTCTCACTATGATTCTCGGTGTGAGGTGCCGCGGTTTGACTTGTTATATTTCTCGTCGCTTGACGAGGTGTGGAGGCCGCTGTTGCTTGGGTGATTTTCTTCCCTCTGCTTTGTCATTTTGTGGCCATAGACCCGAGCGATCGGGTCGACATGGAGCCCAAACCGACGGGGGCAATGTAATGCGCTACAGACCCTCCGTGAGGTCGGATGCACTTCGTATGCGTCTCGCCTCAAATATGTAGTGTATGTTATCGTCCTTGCCTCCAGGGGACGCAAGGGCGGCCTCGTCGTGGGTGGGAGGGCGTACTGGGCCGGTGTGGCCGGGTCGCCCCGCAACATGGCGCTGGTGGTGGCTGGCAGCACCGCGATGGTGGTGGCTCAGCCGATGATGCTGGAGACCTCATCGGCTGCGATTGGTAAGAGCTAGCTTGTCCATGCAGTGAGTTTGACTTACTGACTAGGTATTGACTGACGAATGCCCCTGCAGCGTCTCATATGCAGCCAGAAAGAGTCACCTGTCTGCGGGGAACCAAGGCTAGCCAAGTTGCTACGGAGATGTGTGTGTACATTGCTGTCGTTAGACGGGGTATTGTGAGGGTGAGAAGGAGGCACCACGAGGGCATTGCAAAGGGTTACGGTAGTTTCCTCTTTGTTTCCTCTGCTTGGCGTTAAACACTCCTCGAGGTGACACTATCATATGGACCGCGCCCCTTTTAAAGTTCGCGTTGTGTATCAACCGAGCGGCAGCGTTTTTTCCCCCGAGAACACGACACAGTACCACCCTATGTTTTGCCCATGCGTGTTACTCGATCGGCTGCACTTTGCAGGTGTGACAATGTCGTGAACAGCCTATCGTGTTGTTACTTATATTGCCATTTGGTTGTTGTGGTTTGAGCTCCGCAGTTGCACATGAAGCCAACCGTACTCGGTACTATTACGTAAAACTGACCTTGTAGCGGACACAGCTATTCAGCGGACGACTGTTTAGCTGTATGCTTTGTTCTGGAGCCCTACTTCGACACTGGTGCGTACTGCTTGTTAACGGATTCGCTGCTTGTGTACCTTCTCCTGCTCAAGGCCCCGTCTGCTGGGCTCACCCTCACATGGTGGTGGGATTCAAGGGTGGCAACGTTCCTACACAGAATGGTGTGATCGGAATGTTGATCAGCGGCGCAAACGGGTGAGTATCAGCCAATAGTTTCGGTTTCGCTTAAGGGTGCGTTTAGCTGCTTCTCGCTTCGTTTCTCGATGCGGCATGACACCGTTGTGCTTGTGATTTTCTCGTCGCTACATAGCGTGCGGAAAGCCCCGTCTGCTGGGCTCACCCTCACGTGGTGGTGGGCTTCAAGGGTAGAAACATGCTTACACGGAACGCATTGATCTGAGTGTTGATCGGTGGTGCAAGCGGGTGAGTATCAGTCTACAGTTTCGGTTTTGTTTAATGGTGCTTGCCGATCAACATTTGGATTAATCCGTTCCGTGTACTCGTACGTATGTTACTACCCTTGACGCCCACCACCTTGTGAGGGTGAGCCCAGCAGACGGGGCCTAGAGTCTCAGCCAATAGCTTCGGTTTTATGGTGCGTTTGGCTGCTTCTCGCTTTGGTTCTCGATGCGGTATGTCACCGTTGTGCCTGCAATTTCGTCGCTACAGGGGGTGCGGGTGCCTCTGTTTCTTGGGTAGAGTTTGTTTAGTCTTCTTTACATTGTTGTGGTCATAGACCCGAGTGATCGGGTCTACATGGAAACCAAGCCAGCGGGGGCAATACAATGTGCTACAGATGTGCTACTGATCTTCCCCGAGCCCAGATGTCCCTCGCCTCAATTCCGGATTGTATGCTATCGTCATTTGCTTCCAGGAGGCGCAGCCTCAGCCAGTACCGGGCCAGTGTCGCCGTGTCACCCCCCCGCCCCAGCACAGCGATGGTGGTGGCCCAGCCGGTGGCACTGGAGTTCTCGCCGCCTGGGAACGGTAAGAGCTAGCTTATCCGTGCATTGAACGAAGTTTACTGACTAGATAATGACTGGCAAATGCCCCTGCTGCGTGTCCGGAGCAGTCTGTTAAGAAAGACTGCCTTGTCTGCGGCGAGACAGGGGTAACATCGATCGCCTGTGCTTGGCGTTAAGCCTCCCTCGAGGTGACGTCATCAGATGAGCCGCTGCCTGCGCCCGTTCTAAAGTTATCGTGGCGTATCAAGCGAGCGGCGAAAGTTTGTTCGAGCCCACGACGCAGTACCACCCTGTGTTTGTATCGTCGGGTCGACTCGAGTATACAGCAGTGACCATGTTGTGGTAGTTTCTCTTGTTGTAGGGTGTCAGTGTGGTTGTTTTCGTGTGAACTCCGCAGCAGCATATGATTTCAACCATTCCTGGCATGAGGGACAGACCCCGTACCGAGCACAGCTTTAGCGTTCGATTGCACAGCAGCGCGTTCTTTTCTGTAGCCCTGCTTGGACACCAACACGTATTCCTTGGAAACAACTCTGCTGCCTGCTCTCCTGCTCCTGCTCTGCACGTCGACACCCTGATTCCTATAGGTTTGTTCAGCATGGCGTGTGTGCGCGATCCTGATGTCTCCGTGGTGTATGGGCAGACCTCGTACGTTTTCTTGACGAACGAGTGAGTGTCAGTCCGAAGGTTTTCTGGTTCATCGTGTGTTCGGCTGCTTCTATTGCATCTGCGAGAGTGCTGCTCTTCTTTTACCTGTGTGGTTTGTTTGGTGTTTGGCATGTACTCTACAATAGCGCGCTGTTGATGCAGCCGTGTGCCACCGATGCCTCTGCTACCGAAATTCTTGATGACGGTCGCTACCCTATTCGCTGTCAATACTAGTCTTGGTTTTCTCTCTCAAAAGGAGTGTTTATTTCTTCTTTCACCTAGGGCATTTCGTGGTTGGCTGGTCCTGCCATATGTCCGTCCTTCCGTACGCGACCCTTGTGTACATACCTTCCTATTCTCGGGACAATGCTTGGCGAAGCTGTTTGCATTTAGTCTATTCCTTGCCGCTTTTTCGCTTGTCGAACATGCTGTGGTTCTGATTGACGAACCATCCTGGGACAGGGCACGGGCCATGCCCATAGACGACATGGGAGAAGAACTGTCGGCAGTGGCGCCGGAGCCCGCCTCGGTGGAGGCAAGTTTCGACTTCAACATGTTTTTCGAGGTAGGCAGTTCTGCTTGAACCACTTCCATCCTCTTGGCGGAAGTGGAGCATCGTTTTGGAGCTTGCTACAATATATAGTATGAGTTTTTAGTTGTTGCCGGAGAGCTACAAGGCCTATGGTGAAGTTATTTTTGTGTGAAGTTTGCACGGATGCTCCGAGTATACCCGATACTCCGAGTATACTCGGAGTATCGAGTACTTTTCGTACTCCGAGTGCTGAGAGTATTTGGAGTACTGGCGGCCTAAGTACACGGAGTATTTGGAGTATGAGCAGTACTGATGACTCAAATACTGCGAGTACTGGGAGTACGAGCAGTACAAGCAGTATCCGCAGTACGAACATCTAAAATACTCGGAGTGCTCCGAGTATCGAGAGTATTAAACCCCGAAATACTTTAGCATTCGACTTTAATACTCCGAGCAATACTCTCAGGTTTGGGTGCTACACTATTTCCCATATGTGTGATATAATAACTAGCCAATAGTAGACTGTGCTCAACAGTCACAAGTAAAAAAGAAACTGAGCCTCGACGCCAATTTGGCGTTTCTTACTATTAGTAGCGGAAGCCTAAGCCTTCTTCTGTGTAGTAAGTAAAGACTACGAGTATGAGAAAATCGGTAGGGGCCGATCCCTATTGAATTGTTTGCATTTTGTATAATGTGCTCAATACTGTTATTACATACCATGATGAATTGCTATTGCTCTTCGGGTTTGCAACCTCAACTTCACCAAAAGTCCGATTGCTGAAAAAAATGTACGAAGTATTATTGAAACGTAAGTAGAAGTTAAGATAGATATTTAACTAATTCCCGAATTCGGGACCTCGACCAATTTTGTTTTTTGTTTTTGGAAATACTGTAAACGAAACTAAAACTGGTTTGTGCTTTTTGAGGAAGATCCAGATTTTGCTGCAGCCTTGTGCTACGTATTATTGCTTTGTTGCTTTGTCAGAGGCGACCATTCTGACGCGTACCACGCGCCGCACAGCCATAAAACCACACAATCACACACAGCCACACACCTCACTCAGTTCGTATTCACAACAGAGCGTATGCAATACCAACACCGTTTCGGTAAAAGAGTAGGAAAGGCGCTTCGGTAGGGGCCTCTAGCTAGCTGCGTTGCCTGCTATACAGCGTGAGCGCTTCTCCGGCCGCTTCTGGAGAATGTGCAGCAGAGGCGTCAGAGCTGCATAGAAGAACAGCAGCAGCTGGAACTGAGCAACAGTCCCCGCCAGCTGGAGAAGTCAAAATATGTACTCGTAGAGAGCTACTCCGCGTGGGCTACTCTTACTGAGCATTGATCCTACGACGACTGCAGAGCAATATTAATAGTAGTAGTATGAGCAGTACTGACGGCGCAAATGCTGCGAATACTCGAAGTATAAGCAGTACTGGCGCCCTAAATACTGCGAGTACTTGGGAGTATGGCAGTATTGACGCCCCAAATACTGCGAGTACTTGGACTATGAGCACAGTACCGCCGGTGCAAATCCTGCGAGTACTTGGAGTATGAGCAGTATTTGGTAGAGCAACTACTCCGAGTACTTGAGTGTACTTAGAGTACTGGCGGCCTAAATATTCGGAGTACTTGGAGTATGAGCAGTACTGGTGGCCCAGATACTGTGAGTACTGGGAGTATGAGCAGTACATATGCTTGAGTACTAGCAGTACCTTGCAGTATAAAACCCTGAAATACTGCGAGTATTTCTGCACCTCGCAGTATTTAACGCTGAAATACTCCGAGTATTGAAAGTATAAGCGGTACTAAATGCCGAAATACTGCGGATACCCAAAGTACGTGCAGTACATAATCCCTCCATACTCCAAGTACAGAGTGTATTCCAGAGTATCGAACCCCAAAATACTTCAAGTACAGCAGTATTCCAGAGTATCCAATCCCAAAATACTGCGAGTAAGGCAGTATTCGCAGTACACAATCTTGAAATACTCGGAGTGCTAAGAGTATCTCGCAGTACACAAAGGCCAAATACTGCGAGTACATGAAGTATCGAAAATACTTTCCTCTACTCCCAGGTACTCGGAGCGTCTGTGGAAGTTTGTTCCTTGTGTTTGACCGCCTGTTGCACGTTCTAGAGAACGGTTCCACTTCCGTCAGTGCTTGCCTAGGTTCGTACATAGTACCAGGTATTCGATTATGAACGCGCATGATCCCATCGTCATGCGCGCAGTGGCTGGGGTTTTGTAGAGTACTCATTTGTCACCTCTTTTTTCCATGCCCCTGGTCAGATAACTCGGGGCTTGTCATATCTACGGTGCCCCCGCAACAGCCCTGACGACGGCCACTACTGGTGTTAGTACACGCCGTCCCTTTTTGTATATCCTGTCGTAAGTGATTCCGACTATCATTCGCCGAAAAGGTCTCTCGCTCGATTTGGTAGTAATACAAGTATCGGAAACAAGACACAACAGGAGGTGAACCTGAGCACGCTTAAATCGTGTTACAGAAACACACCAACAACCAAACTTACAATGTGCTGAAAAAGGTGAAATGTGACTATCGGACAAGAAGTTACAGGTGAATGTCTCACTCCACAAAGAGGTCTCGTGCCTGTCGGTGGCCATGACATGCACGCCTTCTGCTCGCCCTCTTTTTCGTTCGCCTTGTTGCTCTATGACGGCCTACTAGAGTACGAAGCCACCAGAGGGTGCACCCGTGGCCAGAAGACTGGGGCGCTACTGTCACTCACTAGGGGGCCACGACGAGCCCGGCCGTGCGAAAACCGCCGCCACCGGTGTTATCTTCTTCTGTGCACTTGTATTAGCTGGGCCATGTCGCCACAGAGGTTGCTGGCGCCGAGGGGCGAAGAGCGCTGGGCCATGTCGCCGCAGAGGTTGCCGGTGCCGAGGGGCGAAGAGAAGGCGTTGCCGGAGGCGGAGTGAAAGGGTCAGAGCTGGAGTAGACTTGTCGCGAGCCATCGTGGTTGATCGCGCTGGCGGCGGGCTGCCCCAGGTTTCTGCAGCCTTGGAGCGTGTTCTACAGATGCGGGTTCCGCGACTGATTTTCGCGAGGCATATCAGACGGCAGCCATTTTTTGTGGACGAGTTCTTGGTGGAACCTCCAATCGTTCGGCCAGCTTGCTCGGCGTTGGTGATGAGCATCGACCTGTGTAGCACGGACCGTGCAGAAAGCCAACTGGCCATTCTGTCTAGCTTTCTGGAAGCTTGTCGTTTGGAAAGAGGTTCGTAGCGATGCCCTTATTTTTGTTTGCTTCGCTGGGAGGTACTTTAGTCGTCTGCGCCTGTTACATAATCTTATGTGCCCTGTTTATAATACGTCACAATGGCAATGCTCTCATTGCTTGGAATTTGTTTTTCGCGCATTGTGAAGAAGTGGTGATGAGTGTTTTTGGGCCCACGACGGAACGTGTCAAGGTGGTTGCTTCTCATGGGTCGCGAGTGTCTGAGCCGTGTGTCGGTTGTGTTCGCGTTGCAGGCGTTCAAGACGGCTGGGGCGATGAGGAGGCTTCTCCCGTAATGCACGCTGTGCTTGGAGGCTGTGCCACCGAAGACGAGGTGGGCTCACACATGCGCTTGTGTTTGTGTGGGCGTTGGGTCATGTCAAAGGAAAAAACCCTGACATCAAACCGCGAGTCTTTTGAGGTAGTGTAGTCCTGTTCATCGACGGCACAATGGAATGCATCACAGAGGTATCGAGCATCGATGCCGACGTGCATACAATCAACTTCCCATGTTTCGCGTCTTTTTTCTTGTTCGTGGCCATGATGCTGCGCTGTTATCTCGTTTTTTCTAGACGAGGCTGCGGACGCTGAGTTATCTATCCGGCAACTTGTCCGTGAGGATGATGCTTGCTAGGGTGGTGCAGCTTGGTGCCACGTACACGGGACCACGCTTCGAGTTTGTGGTGAGTTGTGAATACATCACCGTACGCCACTTGCGGCAGCTATCAACCGAACTCCCGCACGGCCGGCCTGCGCTGCTGGTTCGATTACATTGCATTCGGTTGGTACTGTATATAGTGCATGCCTGATTGTTTTGCGGACGTATTTCTTCACGCTGCCGTCCTGTGCGAGGTGTTTGTTTGTGACATGGGCGTCAACTTAGTGGTAACCTGACGATGACTCCCCGCGCGCTTTGCAGGCCGCGTGCACTGGGCGGAAACTGGAGGTAGCGTTCCCGAGCATAGCGGGCGTACCAGAGTCCGTCCCTTCGCCCAACCTCGTTGCTCTGGATGCGACACTTTATCCCCTGCCATCTTACCCACCGACCATGGTGAGACATGAGTTACTTCATTGATTGATCACGTCGCAGTGAGCCATTTTCGCTGTCGCACGCGTGCTGCAAAAGGTACACCTATTGCATCCCAGGCTCCTTACGTGAGGAGCTGTGTGCCTCACCCAACCACTGACTCGGAGAGAGCCATCTCACGCTAGCTAGGGGTGCAGAGGATGCCTCTATCCTCCCTAGCATGAGGAGCTCAATATATCACCCGACACGTGACTTCGAAGACGTTCGTTCGCGCAACCCGACCAACGCTTCTAAGCGCTAGTCCATGATCGTACTAACCGATAATTTCACACCTGAGGATCTCAACCGGTCAGAATGTCGAAAACGTTTGGCCCAAAACGTGCAGCCCTTACCGTGGGGTGACTCGAGAAAAACACACCACACTGAAACCTACTGCGCAATCTCATGGTGTACTGTTACACAACGGATAATACAGCAAACCACAACAAGGGTACTCCAACGACAGTGGTTAGTTCCTCAGAACATAAAAGCCCCGTCAGCCAGACCTGTTACAACCGAAAACTGCCACCCATGTCCTAGTCCGAGTCATCGGTCTACCATTTTTTTCCGACTCTCTCCTTTGTTTAATGTTTGCCGCTCTCGCCAGCCCCTGTTCTTGGTGCACCGTGGCGTAAGTACCGCAGGGGCTTACTTGGCAGCTGACACCCTTTCGCAACATTTTGGTTGCGCCATTCGCGGGAAGCAGACCGTTATGTTCGCTGAGATATGGAACCGATTTGATTTTGCGCTTATACCTGTCTCCTCACGCTGTTCGACCCCTTCGAATACAGCGGACGTCTCCGCCTCGGGGAGAAAGTGACCTCGTTTCAGCCAGCCGAACTCCGAGGCTCTCACGGTGCGTCGGAAAAATGTGGTGTGCTGTGTGTCCTCACCGCCATTTTGCAGCGGTAGCAACGTTGGTACATAGTGATACCTACTGCGTCGACACCGCAAACAGTGACAGATGAAACTCAATATCAGTTCGCAAAGGCGGTAGCTATGCTATTCTGGTGTGATTTTTGTCTCTGCTCTTTATTTGTGATTGCGGGGACGCGATACTGTAAGAACATCGCTACATTGCGCCACCGACCGAATCTTCAGCAACCGATCAATAGCTCGCAAGATCGATATGAGTTGGCGGGGGGAAGCGTAGTCGAAGTCGTTGCTAGTGCTTCGTCTGGCTCATCTACATGCTAGTACGTGCGTGGAATTTCCCCCCCGCCGTTCTCTCCGCTGTACGCCCACGTTTCCGTCCCAATGTGAAGCCGTTATCTTGCACAATTGATTTCACGCTTGCCTTATCGTCTTCTCCCGTCTGCAGTTGGTCGGAGCGGGGTGTTGAATATCATGCGCGTCGTGCCAGGTGCGATGTTTTTTCTCGGGCGGATGTGGAACCCCCCCGGCAAATCGGTGCGCCTGGCCCCGTGCGCATTGGGTATGTTCGCCGAGGCCACGAAGTTCGTGTGGATGTGGGGCTGGAGGCCGGCCCGGTTGTAGGCGAGGCTGTTCAAGCGACGGCATCAGACCCTCGGCACCCGCCGGTGGAAGTGGCCACGACGACCAACTCGACGGTGGCGATTCGGGCTGGATACAAGCCAGACGGCGAGGTGGGTGGTGCGAGCTGCGTTGACTCACCCGGTAGCTTCTACATACAAGCAGGCAGTTTGTTTTCGCGTTGGACAGCATGCCCTGTGCTGTTGCACAGGAATGCCTAACGTGTCATCGCAGTTGCACTATTCTGGCTTTCCGATACTGCGTCAATTTCGGCAGAGAGGTCTTGTGATGCCGCACCGCCCTAGCCGATGATAAAGTAGTTTACGATATGTACGGGGGAAACGTATGCTTCCCACAAACTTCCTTAGGCTGTCGTTCACGCTTATAAAACGCTTTTATTACGCATGCTTAAGCGCTGCTTTCAAACGACCATCGAATGGCCCTGTACATGTCAACAGCTGCCAATAACGTCACTGAGCAACCCGACACACGTCAGCAGCAAACAGATGAATACGTATGCCTTTTGGTACGTTGATCGCTCGCAGCATGTATATACATTCGTTTTGGAGGTGGTGTTGGTGATGTTGAGGGTGTTGGTGGTGGCATAGGTGGTGTTGATGTTGGTGGTGGTGTTGGTGGTAGTGGTGGTAGTATCTCTGTTACTACTACTCGTACCGCGATCTTCTCACTGCTTTTGGTGATATAGCTGTGATGATGGCTAACACTAACACTGCCGCTGGTGCCATTTCTGCTACTAGTAAAATTATCGTCTCTCTCTCTCTGTTGCTCCTGCTACAAGCACTAGTTATTTGCTTGCTTCCTCCGCCGCTGTTAGGCCCTCATCTGCGTGTCCCCACAGCTGGCGTTCTATCCATCGGTGTTATTGTGTTGCATACTCTGCCAACAGCACCAGCATACCACACCCACCCCCGTGTATCGTACGTGCGGGCACCCCTGTAGCACATGTGCGTGGTGGCGGTGGTGGTGTTGGTATCTCTGTTACTAATACCGCAATCCATTCTCTACTTGGTTTGCATCGTGTCCACATGAGGCACCCGATGTATTCGCTAAGGTTGGAAAACCGTTCGTCTTTTTACACCCTTCTCTTCGCCCTCGTCGATTACCAGCTGCCAACTTGGGTCCTACAGCCGACACAATGGGAGCAGAACAGGCGATGGCGGAGTTTTATGTCCGGGCTCGTACCTCCGGTCATTCGACCAACTCGCTTGGCGATATTAGTAAACATCGATCTGTCGATCGCCGTCGATGTTTATTATTATCGCCGAGCGGTTTGGTGGTACGATCGGAGGTTCTAGCCCGGACACAAAACCTCGCCAAGGCCTGTTCTGCTCCCATTGGGTCGGCTGCAGGACCCAAGCTGGCAGCTGGTAATCGATGAGGGCGAAGAGGTGAAGGGTGCAAAAAGCTGAACGGTTCAATATTTTAGCGAGAATATTGTTTTCCTCGATTGGTCGAGCGCCCGCACGGCTGGCCTACGCTGGTGCTTCACTTTGATGAGGTGCCTTCCGGTCGGCACCGTAGTTATTGCCTGCCCAGCTGCAGTACATCACGCAGTCGTTCTGTGCAAGTTATTTTGTTTTGGAAACGAGCGGCGTGATGGCAGCGACCCCTACAACGACTCCTCGCCCGGCTTGCAGGCCGCGTGCACTCGACGGAGAATGGTAGTTGCGTCCTCGATCACGACGGGCGCAACGGGGTCCGCCCCTTCGCCCAACCTCGCTGCCCTGGCTGTGACGCCCCCTCCACTGCCATCTTCCACGCTGGCCATGGTGAGGTATCAGTTATTGCATTGGTCGACTCCATCGCAGTGAACGACCTGTTTTTGCCGTCGGTTCGTCGATTACTTAGACACGCTTCGTTGTTGAAAATTTGACCTCTCCGACCTCGCCAGCCTCTCTTTTTGATGCGACGCACGGACGCTCCGAAACCACAGGTTGCGTTGCTGGTTGTGAGCACCCTGCACAGCTCGGTATTTTCGCAGACGCTATATTTTGACGTCATACAGCCTTATGTTACCATGGCTTGCACATCTGCTACTGTAGTAATATTGACAAAGCATGCCAGGTACATGTTATTGCAGCGTTGGTGCGGCCCTGGTCCTCCTGATATCTCGCCACTGGGTGTATATTGTAGATAATATACCATCTCCACTGCTGATACCTAGGAGGAATATTTTTTGGCGCTAGTTGTCCTTGCATGCTGTATTGCTGTGTGCGGTCATCGCTGTTTTTCACACCCAGTGTGGTATCGCCAGGGGTCTCGAGGGTTGGTGCATACACGACAAAACATAGATGGGGCGCGGCACCCTTCCATGACGTTGTACGCACAATTTTTTACAATTTAAAGTGTTGTATGTACCGCAGGGGCTTATCTGGCGGCTGGCGTCGTTTCGCGACATCTGGTTGCGCGATTCGTAGGAGGTAGGTCGATATATTCGTTAAGATATTGAGCCGGTGCTTGATTTTGAGCTTCCTGTCTTCTCACTCTAATTGACCCCTTCGGATACAGGGGGCAACTTCTCGTCGAGGAGAGAGCAACGTCATTTCAACCAGCGGAAGGTCGAGGCTCTCAGGGTGCGTCGTGTGAATGTAGTGTGCTGTGTGTCCCGACTGCGAATTGGCAGGTATACGCTACGTACTGATACCTGTTGCGTCGGCGCCGCAAATAGTGACAGGTGGAGAACCCAAGCCCGACTCGGAAAGGCGGTAGTGATACCCTTTCGTTTCGTGTCTTTGTCTGTTTTTTGTTTGTGGGGATGCGATACTATAGCGCTATACTAGATTGCGGCACCGTATAACATAAGTCTTAAGCCGCCGGCCAATGTTTTGCAAGACCTGATATGAGTTGGCAAGGGAACGCGTTTCCAAGCTCCCGGCTAGTGCTGCGCCTAACCTGTGTGGTTATGTGTATATACCAATGCTTCTGAGGCCATCTCTGCCACGCAGTTATCTCTCGGCAGTACGTCTACGCTTCCGTCCCACTGCCAAGCCATTATCTTGCACCACTAATTTCGTGCTCGCCTTATTGTCTGCGCCCATCCACCGTAGTCTGGGACTGGATGTTGTATTACATGGGCGTCATGCCAGGTCCGAATATTTCTCTCAGGCAGATGTAGAGCCCCCTCGGTCAATCGGCGCGCCTGGCGCCGCGGGCATCGCGGATGTTCGCCACACCCCGGATATTCGTGTTGACGTGGAACGGGCGGCTGACCCAGGTTTCGGCGAGGTTGCTCAAGCGTCGCCATCAGACGCTATGCACCCGCCCGCTGCAGTCGCCGCCGAGAGTGTGGAACCTTCTCGGCCAATCGGCGCGTCTGTCGCCGTGGACATCGTGAACATTCGCCAACGTTCAGCTGTTCGTGGGGGTGTGGGACTAGCAGCAAATCCAGTTGTCGGCGAGGCTGCTCAATCGTCGTCATACGACGCTAATCACCCGCCCGTGGCTGTAGCCACCGAGAGTATGGCGCCCTCTCGGCCAATCGGTGCGCCTGATGCCGCGGGCATCGCGGATGTTCGCCAAAGCCAACACGGGCGTTCGGGTGTGGAACTGGTGGCCGGTCCAGTTTCTGGTGAGGCTGCTCAAGTGTCACTATCAAATTTGCAGCTCCTACTCGTGGCAGTCGCCACCGAGAGTGTGGAGCCGTCTCGGCGAATCGGTGCGCCTGATGCCGCGGACATTGAGGACGGTCGTCAAAGCCTAACCGTTCGTGGGGATGTAGGACTAGCGGCCGATCCAACTGTCGGCGAGGCTGCTCAATCATCGTCATCGGACGCTAGTCACCCGCCAGTGGCGGTCACCACAACGAGCAACCCGATGATGTCCATTTGCGTTGGATACAAGCCGGACGACGAGGTAGGTGGAGCGAGCCCCGTTGACCCACCAGGTAGCTTCAGCGACCAGGCAGTCTATTTTCACGTCGGACAGCGTAGCTGTCTTGTTGCATAGCGATGGCCAAGGTGCCATGGCATGTGCACGATTTTGACTCTCCGACCTACGTCCGCTCCGGCGAACAGGTCTTGTGATGCTGCACCTAGCCGGCAATTTCTACGCAAGCTTTCGCCGCCGGGGCGTAAACGCCAACGTTCATCCAGATCACTTTTTCGCGGCGATGTTGATGGCCTCACGAAATATTTGAAAAATTGCGTCCCTGCCGGCGCCTTTTCCGCGGGTGTCCGTCTTTGACATGGTAGTTGCTCCATTTTTGATATTAATCCCCGCGCGCGCGGGCGCGGACGGGGGCGGGGGGGGGGGACATCCTGCTCAGACGAGGTCTGATGGAGTCCTAGTTAGCGGGTACTTTTTCCGCGTGAACGTCGGTTGAAATAGTCTATCTCTCACCTGAAGAGACGCACGGGAATGACACCTGAAAATAGAGGTGGCGAACAGGTAGGGTAATTCAGATTTCAGGAGAAGATTATGGCCACGACAAGAACGCAGCCCAGCCGGCACACGAGGCTGACATAGTTAGTTTGGGATTGCGAACAGGTAGGGTAATTCCGATTCCAGGAGAAGATTGTTGCCATGACAAGAACACAGCCTCGCCGGCACACTAGGCTGACGTTGTTGGTTTGGGGTTTCAAATGACATCTCGCACTCTCCGCCCAGGTCACGCTGTAACCGATGCATTGATCCCGTCCTCGCATTAAACCGACCTCGGTTTTCCCGACCTTTTTTCCAGGACAACTTGTCGACCTTGGTGGCGTCGTTCAAGAGGATGTTCGGTGGGACCTTTGAAGTGGACACCCAGAGCCGCATTGTCTCAATGACGGGACAGGGAAAGGGCAACATGCCACAGAAGGCAGCCCGATGCTTGGATCATGCTCTTCGTGTGTGCCGGGAGGGAGGATTCCAGGCACGATGAGACCGTAAAGTGCAGCCCAAACCATATTTGGGACGTTGGAAATTGATGAGATGCGAAGAAAGCATACGAATCTGCAAAGTGTGTACCCACTTCTGAATTATATCCGGGCTGGTAGCTCAAGACGTGAAGCGTCAATTTTCTGCTAAATGTACTCGTCGTTCGCCCGAGGCGTGCCCGTGAAGAAACGCAACGCGCGGGCGGCGGGAAGCACATGATAGGGGTCGGGCCGTTATTACGCACAGTAGCCTGCCTTATGAGATAAAATGCATCCAACATTTCGTTGCTCCCTTTTTTGGCCGCACTCCTTCCCTATATTCAGCCGTCCGACTTCACGATGGTCCGAGCAAGAGAGCTTTTGGACGATGAAGAGCCGGGAGGGCCGAGCAAGCACTTGGTTCTTCGTGGGAGGATCCGCCGTGCATATGCCTACGGCCCTCTGGCCAGCTTTTACGGTATTCTTGCGGACAGGGTTGAGCCAGAGGTGCTGGATTTGCCGTCAACACGGGCCGGCGAGCCCGACACCGGTGTTGGAGGGACAACCAGGGCGAGATCGCAACTATGGCCGAAGTGCTTTGCTCCGCGTGCCCCAACAATGGGCGAGCGCGTACGCGTGGTCCAACTTTGGGGATTGACTCACTGTGTTAACCCGGCATTTGACCGCCTGGCAGCGATAGGGTCAATGGAGTGGACGATGAGACTGAGGATGGGGGTCAGGGATACCCGCAGCATGAGGCAGCGAGATTTCACGGGACTCGATTCGGCAACGGTGAGTGAGCTGTCCTGGCTGGTAGCTTAACATCGGGTTGCTTACTCGCTGGTGTTGTACTGAGTGGACACGTGGCCAGCTTGTAATCGGGCAAGTTCCATATTTTAGGTTTGCGTCGTGTTTTTGGTGACTTGAAGCCGAACAGGCACGGTGTGCAATTGTTGGAGCCGCAGTGTAATGTTTTTTTTTTGGTGGCGGTGGAAGACGACATGCGTACTTGATACAAGGTTCCCCTTCGGGAGGTGGACACGTGCCTCCCGGGGGCGACGCAAGTCGAATGACTACAACTAACTGATGATGATGAAGTATTTATGCAGAAGGTGTATATCGGAGGGATGCGTAGTGGAAAGAATGTGGATAACATAATAAGATATCACAGACTTTTGGAGGAGGAGGGTTGGGATATTGCTGAGGCTCGGTGTGATAAGTTATTCGAAAGTCCACTCCGTATAACTGCGTGGCAGCAACTAATTCTACGTTTGTAGCATATGCGTAAGGCTGTGACATGAAGTGGAGATACTCTTCAACACTCGAATATGTAGTAGGTTGAGATCCAGCGACTTCCCCAAGTTCTTGATTTGCTCCAGCTAAGATGCTGTCGTGGAAAGTGTTGAAACCTGATCCTGGGATAACGGTGTACAAATTGGTTGTGATGTGGGCAATAATATGTTGTGCACGGACGATGTGATGTAAAGCTGGGTTGTTGTGCACACGACGCGAGATACATCTTAATAAACATGCACCATCACCAATCTCGGGAATAATGGACCATTGACCAGAATTGTTATTGTTGCCGCTGTTGTTGTCTTGATCATTTCCGCTGTCTGATGGGTTTGTACTGCTGTCGCTGCTGTTAGAGGAATCATTGGTGTCAATTTGTTGTTTGTTTTCTGTGTCCAGTATTTTTCCCCGCGTGCTTATACCGATGTTTGTTGCCGATATGGTCTGTTGTGTGCACATCGTTACTTTTGCTTGGGTTGTGTTGCTACTTTATATCTCTTTATAAAGGTTTCGCTACTGCTGTATGGTAACCACCGTGTCAATTGTGAGGGAGAACTCACAGTAATGACATAGTTCACGTCGTTGCAGCGGGTACATATACACCGCGCCCGCGTCTAGCAGTGCGGGAAAATTCTCTCGCAAATACATTTTGATGCCACCCCGATGTACGTGCGAGGACTAAAGTTCCACCGTGTGTGTAGTAGACGTATTTAAGCCTGACGATATGCCTATATTTTAGGCTCTAAACCAAATTAAGCCCTATCGTGTTTTAAATGTCTACAAAATAGGTCTATTTTATCGACCTAACGACCACGGCAGACCACGGTGAGATGTGGATTTTCCCAAAATATGCACTTGGGCACATTTTGGCCCAAGTGCATATTTGAAGCAATTTTCCGAGTATTTTCCAGCAAACAACAGCATTTCAGACGACAAAAGCTCGAGGAAACATCAGAAGGATGCCTACATTTCGAGGGTGGAAATTGAACCGGGTTGAGGGCCAGTCCTGCTGTGCTGCTGTACTGACTGCCACACTGAGGCACACCGAAGGCGGCAGACGCCTGCGAGGTATCCTACATATGAAGCGAGTATGGAGTACGAAGCACTCAATGTTTTTGCCAGGCACCAGTTATTTGTTTTGGCCGTTTGTTCAAGCTCGCACAGCATGGATGGGCAGGGGAGGGTCTTTCTCGAAGTTTCCACCCACTCATGTGCTGACTCATGACATAAATCCTCGTCTTGCCATCTGCGTCTGGAGTAGTGCAGAAATATCATAGTATATTTTCAAGTAGTTTGATCTTTCCTCGGCATTTCTTTTTATGCGTACTGAAAGAAACCACTATTTCGAGTTTTAGACATATATATGGTGTTTTTTTTATGCGTTTAAGGTCGAAATATCGAATGGCCTAGCTCTTCCAGTTGGAAGTACTTAAGACCTAACCTCGAGGCTTAAATACGTCTAGTGTGTGGTTGCCCGGGGACAGAAGTGTCTCATACCCCGCAAAATAGAGCCAGTCTCGGCGGCTTTCCGCGGCCATAGCTCGCGCCACGGACGTCCCATGAGCCCGGCACACGGCTGATAATATACCGACGGGTAGTCTGATCGCATTGCAGAAGAAAGCACACCAAAAAACTCTGCGCCGGCGGAGAAAAAGGGACGGAATAGGCAAAAAAATCAAAATGGTACATATGCATATGAACATACGTGGGTTCCGACTAGCGCGTGTATCATTGGAGGACCGTCGCCTATTAGCGCCGCGGTGAGACCATGTATATCTGTGGACGGGTGGCAACATCGCCAAAGCGTAACGGGTGTTGTAAGTCTGTAACAACGAGGTGCATTATGCACCAGCGGCGTTTGTCGAGAGGACGGTGAATACCAAGTCCGAATATGGTTCTGCAGAAACGAACCTTTGCGCACAGTTGCAGCATTGTCAGGCATAGTGTGATTCATAGAGGGCTCGTTCATTGAGGTTCCTTGCTTTTTGTCATGTACGTGCAGGTGGACCTCAACACTTCGCGTGGGGTGTTGACTGTTCAGGGCGAGCAGAAAGATGTCGACGAGTTGTTTCCTTCCGTGGTGGAAGCCCTGCTGCTCAAGCTGCCGCACTCAATCGCTACGGTGAGATACGCGACGAAAGCCCCTATACTCTGGCGTGTACTGTTTTCTCCTGCCTGTCTTCAGGAAAATGTCTTGAAACAAACTAAGAGTTCCTCTGTTCGAGAGGTCTCTTTCCCCGCCCGACACGCGTTATGCTCCCTCCAGTATACTGCTATACTGTAGTCAAGCGGATAAAGCGTGAGTCGTCCCCAACCATGCGTCGCAATATGCCTACTGCGCATATATCGATGCGCCCTTCTCTACAACAGGTGGACATGTTCGATGCCTGCACTTTGCGGCATTTCTCATCCAAGAGTGCGCTCGCGGCGACGGAAATGGATGCTAGGGTACGCTCTGGCCGCATTTCTCTGGTTCCATGGTGGCTAAAGGCTCGTATGCTGGTACTGGTGCCTGGTGGAGGAAGAAACCCGGATGTGTTGCGGAGGGTGGTGAGCAACATATGCGGTAGCTGTCTTTCCGCTCAGTTTTCGTCGCACCGTTTTTTCATTGATATATCGCAAGCCGCAAGCGTGGCCCGGCTTGGCTGCATTGAGTTGATCTACAAAAAGCCTGCTACGCTGCGATTCATCGCTGAACCCTTCAAGTCAAGTTTGAGGGTACGCATCAAACTCCGTGGTGTGTATCCGCTCTTTTTCGCCCTTTCTTGTTGCGGCTTTTTGAATGTGGCACGTGTTTGATTTTTATGACATCCTATTGCCGCAACCTTCCACCCTTTCTGTCATCGGTCGCGCCCGGCGTTCGTGTTCCTAACAGTGCAGCGCCCTCGACAGCAACGTGCAACAATGGCGCGCCCGTGACGTAAGCGTGCAGTCGTCCAGGACGCTATTGCTTCGAGCAGAACAAAAGTACCCTGGTAAGCGCGAAGGAAATTCCAAGTACATACGGCAGGGGTTCGTATCGACTGCCTCGGAGGTTACGGGCGTCGACCTGTGGATCGACGGTATCTGTGTAAGGGGGCGCATCGCCGACGCTGTGCACCACGGAGCTGCCCAGACCAAGCTTGAAGAGCACGTAAGCTATTGGGGATGATAGCGCTGATGTATATTGTTATATCAGAGTTGCTGTATCATAGTGCTGAGAGAATATGTGGGGCCTGGGTTTGTAGTATGTTGACTAAGCTCGAGCCTTAGGGAGTGAGCAACGCGTTCTACGGCCACTATTATCAGAGTTGGGCGTGTTATTGTTCGTCAGGTCGAGGGGCTGCTTTGGTATCCGGACATGAATGTATAGCGACGATTCGCGTTTTATGGTAATGCACGTACATGGCTATGACTGGCCTACTGGACATAATTCGCGCCTTCCTTTATATTGTGAAGCTCTCAAAGACGCCATCGCCATGTATAACCGGTGTAAGGGCCCCATCGCTGTTCTCATGGGCGGTTGTTGGACGCGCGAAACCTCTGTTGGAAGCGTGCCCGACAGGCAGTCAGGGTTTTGCGACAATGATAGATAATAACTCATTTTCTGATGTTTCCGACGGGCTGCAGGTTCGCTTCCCGAGACCGATTCCACTCGTTGCTTTTTCTTCGTGCCGGCGTAACGAATGATTTCGGTCAGCTCCATCGTAAGCAGAGTTTCATATGACGCTTTTTGATGCACTTCGTACTTTCCGGTGATGCCGCAGTTTGCGAAGATGGTGGCCACTTTAGGAATGCAGGACACTCTTCCGGCACAAGAGGAGGCGGCTCAGACAGGCGCAAGTACACTTCAATCTCGAAACGTGCAGCACCAACAGCAACCACGAAATCAGCCTCGGCCGCAACCCACGCCGCAGCAACCAGGAAATCAGCGTCGGTCGCAACCCACTCCGCAGCAGCAACCCCTCGACCAGCGTCCGCCACAACCCACCCCGCAGCAAGCACGACACCAGCGCCGGCCGCAACCCTGGCCAGAGCAACCACGAGAGCAGCATCGACCTCAGCCTACGTTGCAGCAGCAACCCCCAAACCAGCGTCGGCCGCAACCCACGCTACAGGCACAACCTCAGCCGCCGTCCCGACAGCCGCGCCAGCAACAACAGCAACCTCGGCAACCCCAACGAGGCCATCACCATGACGAGGAACGACAAGGGGAGGCGCGCACGGCCCCGCAGCACCAACACCAGAGCCAAATTCAGAACCAGCCCCGGCAGCAGCAACAACGCCAGCCTACGCCGCAGCAGCAACCCCGAAACCAGCGTCGGCCGCAACCCACGCTACAGGCACAACCTCAGCCGCCGTCCCGACAGCTGCGCCAGCAACAACAGCAACCTTGGCAACCCCAACGAGGCCGTGACCGTGGCGAGGACAGACAAGGGGAGGCGCGCACGGCTCCTCAGCACCAACACCAAGGCCAAAGTCAGAACCAGTCCCGGCAGCAGCACCAACGCCAGCGCCAAGAACGCCAGCGGCGAAGCGTAACGAATATGCATCGCCAGCAAGCCCCGCTGCACCAGCCCCCCCCACGCTCTCAACCGAATGCTGAGTCGATGGCCAGCTGGCCTTTACCCACGCCAGGTGGCACGTTGCATCGACGACAGGAACAGTGGCACTACCGGCCACCAGGAGCAGCAGCACGTCCAGCAGCTCGTGTAGCAGCGCCTCCCTTCGGTGGCGTTGATGACGATGGCGTGGCTCATGGTACTGGCCGAGCCGATCGCCAAACGACTGGCGCACCCGGGCACCGCGTGCAGGGGTGTCCCAGTTCTGCTGGCGGTGGCGTGGGAGGCGGTGGTGGGGGAGGTGGCGGTGGCGGCAGCGATGGTGTTGGAGGCGGTGGTGGTGGTGGTGTGACGGAGACAGTGACGGTGGCGGAAACGGCGGTTTTTGAAGGCTGGCTATGTACAAACCGTGGCTACTGTAGCTATTGTTGGTAGATTGTTCTATTGGGTGCAGGGATTCGTGCACAGCGGAAACAGATCCTTAGGGATCGACAGCAGTAACGGAGCGTCCCCAACAAGCTAGGGTGGACGGGGGAGAGCGACGTCGGCCGCGAAGAAACCGAAGAGCAAGAAGTAGAGCGTGTGCTTCGAGGTCTCTGAGTCGCTGACGTGTTCATCAGGCGACACTTACAGGCTCTTACGAGGCGATTGCCACAGCCGGAGAACAGGTCCTCGTGTTTGCGGCTGGTGAGGGACGGGGGGGGCAGAACACGGACGGGATGGCAGTCGCTGGATCTCGAGGAGGAGATGGGGTATCGAGCGCATTTTGCAGGCCAGCGGGGACGCGGCGCGCAACGGTGGGCTGCTCGAAACGGCGATGGCGAGGCTAAGGGCAGCAAGGGTGGTTGCGGCGTCTGCGACTCCCGATAGACCACCTGCTGTGAAGCTAACCGTGAGCGGAGTGTGTTGACGTTGAAGAAACAGGTCTTAGAGCTGATTTTTTCCCTCGGCATGTTTTGTCTCGTTTGGCGTGCGGCTGGGCAAGGTTTTTGTCAATCGCTTGCCTGTTTGCGGGCGATACCATGCGGCGGTCGGCCGTGATCTCGCCAATAGGGCGATGGCGGCAAGTGGCTTTGGACCCGAAACCCAGCGGATACGTAGACTTTTGCGATGGTTTGTAGTTGACGGCTTCGAGGCCGGAGTGGTTTACCTATCGGCGCATGTACATGCTTTGATACGTTGCCCCGCATCGGCGCATGTACATGCTTTGATACGTTGCCCCCGCACAACACTAAATGTTTTCCAATTTATCCAATCAAACCAGTGGGGTTCTTTGTTGGGGTTGTACATGTACCATTACTCGTAGAGTACCATGGTTCTGCTGCGGTGTATAAGCGCAAGTACGCGGAGGTTTGGAAACGGATGAGTACTGACGGGGGGTAATCTTCGAGCGAATGAGCTGGCTCGTGTGGTGCGGGTCGGGCATTGGAGGGTGCGGATGACATTTCTGTCAAGCTGTCGGCGTTACTCGGAATGGCCATTTCGACAGGAGTGTCAGTTGGTTTGTGTGTAGACCCCCTCACGCACGCGGGTGACCGTATGATGTTGCCGACGAATAGCGAGGCAGCAATGCAGTTGGCGCGTCGTGGTCGTAGGGGAAAGGGGCGCAACCTCAGGCGTTGGTGCGCTTTCTGGGAATTCTCGAAATGTCTACATAGCGGATGGCTCTTCGACGCCACGCTTGTAGTCGGACCTCTGACACACTTGTGCTCTGACCTCTGAGCGACGCCACTGATGTATTGTACGGGCAGTGTTGATATGTAGAAGGGGGGGTTGATGTGTGGAAGGGGGGTTGGTATCTTGCAAATGAGAGGCGATAAACCAGGGGGGACGATAAATCGCACAGCAGGGTCATTCCGTGGTCCACGCTAACTTCGCTTGCGCGTGCCCCCACATCTTATGGCACGTGTAGGAGTTGGGGGAAAACGGTAAACTCTAGGTACCGGTTTCTTGCTCGTCCGAGTTGCCGTCGATTAACCGCGCTCACCAAGGTGTTTTGGTGCGTGGGTACAGTTTAGCCTGTGCGTTTTTTTGTGCGAAATCCGGATGCGAACACGCAGAGTACCGTATGTGCCGCGTACGCAGCTGCTGCACACAAGAAATTGAAGGCCAACAGCGCAGAGGGCGGCATTTCAGTTTGCTCCCCCCCCCCAATTTCACGTGGCTTTGAACTATTAGATAGATGTATACCACACGGCGCACACCACTTGCTTAGTAGTGTCATTGAAGATTCCTTGTAATAGCACCCAGGATCACAACCGCGTGTACGAAGGCCGGTGTCGCGGGCCATGCTGCTCGGGGGCGAACGTTTGGCACAGACATGGCGGGCGGGTAGACGCGTGTGGTCGTTAGCGTGGGGGACTTAATATTTCTTTCGTCCGCGAGAGGCCAATATATTTTCCGAAACGCGTATATGGGCGCATGGACTTTACTGCCTGCGGCGTGCGTGTGGACATCTTTTTTTTTCCGAGGAAAACGCCAATTCGAATGGAAGCAGGGTCGAAGTGCGTTTTCGAGGGTCCAAGGTGGTCAATTGCTTAGGGCGCGGTACCGTCGCGGCTCGTAGATACCGGAGGAGGCTTTGTCGGTCTTGTGATATAATTGCTGTCGGGCCATTGAAAGAGAGATGGTCGACAAAAGGTACGTACGAGGTATAAATGTATTCCCTGAATTGCACGCCGACCAACTTAGTCATCATGTTTGTCCTGTAGAGAGTTCATATTAATGTTGCGGTAGACGAAATAAATGGATGGAGGAGATATGTTGCAAGAAGCAGGACAGCAGAGGGAAGTCAAGTCGATGGGTGTGTCTATCTGCGGGAGGAGAGCATCATAATGAAAAAATTAACGACAACGTAGAAAGAAAAACAGGAAACCCGGGAAAATGCCAAAACGTACCGGTGCAGGATGCCATGCGTAGGGCATACACTATTAATAGGCAGCCTACCAGGCAACTTGCAAGAGAAACGATAAACGAAAAGAAAGGCAAATACCACACATACTAGCCCCAGAGAGCTCGCGCGCTGCCGACTCAACACACCTAGATACAGTGGGCGCTAAACAAGCTAGAACTTTGTGAGGGTCAGAAATATGATAAACGATGGTCAACAGAGAGGATGTTTGCGTCTTGGGCACCAATCCGACTTTGAGTATTAGGTGGATTGCAACCTACGACTGCTTCGAATTCGATGTTGCCTTTTGCTTGGTTGCGAGCCTGTTCTTCAATGTGAGACTGCGATAATAGATCGTGAACACTAAAAGAAAAAAAGAAAAACAGGAAAAAAGGCGAATTAAGAACAAAGGTAGACACGCATATGTCTTACGTGCGTGCGTGTTACGTTGAAATGTAATGTCTGCCATGTGGCGGCAAGCTTCGTAAGCGTCGGAAACATGATGTACCGACAGTCAGTCTAGACGATATTTGCGCCTGGGGGTGCACCAGGAAACCAGGCTGACTAGTGGGTGGAACTGCAACCTGCTGCGACGTCGCGTGAACCTGTTGCTTATGGTCGCTTCTTCTTGTCGAATACATAGCAAATTCAGCACGGAAGGATGTTCGGCAATCAAATGCCGTACGTCCTAACCCCAGAAGGCTCACAGGCTACTGACTCAACACTACTAGACACAGGGGACGCCAAAAGGAGCTGAAACTTTGTGGGCTTCAGAAAGGTGCTGAGTGATGGCCAGGGTAGAGGATGGCTGCCGTGTGCCAGGACGAGGGGTCTCGAAAATCGAAGATTCAAGGGAGTGACCCAATTTTGGGCAAAGCGGGACACCTTAATACCCGAGCACGTTTTCGATTATCTCTTTAGATAGTTATTTTTCGGTCTAAGGCCTCTAAAGTAAGAGGCGGAGAGATGAGCAAGAGAAAGACAACTGAAACCGCTAAATACAAATATTTTGTGTGATGCCTCCTGTAGGCACGGTTTATTTTGCACCACTTCGGCCACCCTCATGCCTTCCCTCCCGTGACTCCTTTGCTTGTGCCACAGTAGTGAGGATACGTTGTTCTTGATTTGGATCTTAATGTCTCTTCTGCGATTTAAACAGCACAAAGCGCTCCAAACGTTTCAAAACACGTGCTATCGACTCACTTCAAAAACAGTAGTAGCTGTTGCGGCTCGCGATGTTCGTACTGCGAGCACGATTTTACGTTTATGCTGCAGCACACGACGACAACCACAATAGTCTAACCTCAGTGGCTGCTGCAGTCTCGAAAGCGACCGTGCAAGCTCCTCCTGTGACGAGCGCGTGTCGGCATGACGCTAAAAAAAAATGGTTGTGACCCATTGTGTGCCGAAAAACACAGAAAAATAAGGCTGTAAACACCCCGCAACGCCCGCTCCCGCCTCGCCCACGAGCGGCGATAGCGCCGTTCGTGGCAAGCAAAGAGTGCTATCATAGTGGTTCGATCTTAAAAATGTATTGCATTATTACGTCCAAGGTGAGTTGCGCCGCCAGTGGGCACGCTTGTGGTAAGCCGGGCTGCGCCGACCGCGGTTTGCCGGTTTTGTTGCCCCCCCTCCCGACCCACACCCTGAAAACAGAAAGGTGGAGCCGGAGCGGACAAAACCACGGTGGGTGCAAGAATAAACAAACAATAGACAACACCACCGACATCAATAAACAAGCTCGACAGACACCACCACTCAATCAAATTAGTATCTGATATGACAGCCCGTCATCGGAGGCGTCGGCTTGTTGCCCAGGTTTAGCCGGCGTTTCGTCTTTCCATTGTACTGTACTTTTAAACCCCGCGCCATATTATACTATAAACCAAAGTGCCGCGTACGACTTGGTCGATCTCGACCAGGGAACACAGGGGAGGGCGACGGAGATCACAAAAATAAACAGAAAAAAAAAATACTCGATCGCACCGAAGGCAGGTGTGAAGTTATCGGTGGGGACACAGAGTGCCCCCTGCAGGTCTGCCAATTGAGCAGGTCCTCGAAGAGTACTCACTTTCTTTCCCTTCGTAGAGACGTAGCTATATTCGTTTCCACCAGAGCTCCGGATAGCTTCTGAGATCGGAGGCACGTGCCTCCGATCTATTCCCTAACTTTCCCGAATATAAAACGCCAATCTTATCATACGAAACCCATCCAAATGATATCAAATTCGGATAATTACAGGCCTTTCGAGGCCGTATCTTAACACTAGCCCACCCTGATGAGTCGCATGTGCAGAAATATGGGAGATTCAGGGAAACTCCGGTTCTACGAACTAGACCATGAGTCGAAGATGCGGCTCCTCAAAACCCACTCCCACACCTCTAACCGTCTGGCTATGGAGCCCGGAACACGCGAAGAAAAGCAGTTGAAAGAAACGCAGACCCTACAACAAGGCAAAAGTCACCCATCAAAAACCTGCCGTGTGCCGCCGGTGTGGCGGGGGGGGCAGAAAAGGCTCTAGAACCTGCCGCATGCCGCCGGTGAGTCGGGGGGGGGCAGGAAAGACTCTACGGCAAACCAACCACAGAAAAGGTACTATGGCGAGGCGATGGAAAGCAAAAGCAAAATCGCTACGAAAAAAAAAGCGGAGAGATTGGAGGAACGCTGCCACAATAGCACATCAAGCTCGTCGACGCCACATGTGAAGTGTATAGGTGGGGACACAGAGTGCCCCCTGCAGGTCTGCCAATTGAGCAGGTCGTCGAAGAGTACTCACTTTCTTTTCCTTCGTAGAGACGTAGCTATATTCGTTTCCACCAGAGCCCCGGATAGCTTCTGAGATCGGAGGCACGTGCCTCCGATCTATTTCCTAACTTTCCCGAATATAAAACGCCAACCTTATCATACGAAACCCATCCAAATGATCTCAAATTCGGGTAATTACAGGCCTTTCGAGGCCGTATCTTAATACAGGGGTAAAGGAAGCCGGGGGATACGCGTGGCAACACTACCCCACAAAGATGTCGGTGTGCTTCAGCGATAATTTTGAGAGAGAAGACAACTCACCGAAACTAAATAATCAGGTTCCGACAACGACGAACATAACCTCAAGCAGATTTGACCGCAGAGGGGTCCAATTCTCCAGCAGAGCCGCAATTTAAACGAAGTAACGGTTACACCTATCTTGCAAGGCTTTTTCGGTTGAAAGCTATGACTAAACAATCTGCTATTTCGAAATCGATGCCCACCATGTCCCGCAGGCGACAGCGACCGACAGCAGCCATTCGCCATCATCCGCCAACCCCCAATCATTAGGTGACATCGCGACAATTACCAAAAATGGTTACACGTTTTACGAAGCGTTAGTTGCTCTTGCCGCAAGGGCAATATTCAGCTCCCCATGAAGAACCAGAGCGGCACAAGCAGCAGCAGTCCCCGTCAGCGCAAAGGATGTTTCTTGTTCATAAAAGAAAAGAACGACTAGGTCTTCTCTCCCTGCCTGTTACGGAAGCATCGTGGACGGGGCGGATACGGCGGTTCTTGGTCTCGCTGTGCTGTGTAGTTGTGTACGATACGCATGATAGTCGGCGGCGAGCATGGCACGGCCACATTCGAAGCCGCACACGAGATGTGCCAAATTGAATGAACTACCAGGTGGGTATATTAGTTTAATAATGTAGCTCTCCGTACGAGTGTTATACCGGTATATATTACCAGTGCGCAGAATGATTAGAACCGAAATCGCCGTTGGAAAATCCAGGAGACTATTATATCTTCAAAGAGTTAATACGCGCGACCGGAGTATCAAGCAGCTTGCAAAAACAAGTATCGCCCTTTACGCTGATCGAAAACTCATATCTATCTTCCGTATTTGGAACCTTAAAAACAAACGTACTTACCAAAACATATGCACGGCTGGTGTATGTATTGGAGAGCCCACTCCTTGGCATTAGGCGCGTACCATGGTTACAATTAGGGGGTGTGCGGGTGCTCCGGCGCACTTTTTTCGTCAGAACAGACGTTTATCGCACCAGCCGCTGGAACCAATGTCTAGTTTTGAGGGCCGCATGACGACAAAAAACTTGCTTCTACAGTACTGTAAGCAGGGTTGGAGAAACACAAGTCAGCACGCGTGCTACGACAGAGGTAGCATTTTGTTCCCTCTAGGGGTGTTTTTTCTTCAATAGCGGGGCATTCTTGACCCATCTTAACCCAAATTGTCGGAATTTTCTTCATTCTAGCTTAGTAATATGTTTTGTTTGTGTACCTAGGCCATGGCTCTTTATTCACCGAGTTGCACCTTCGGTTTACTACAAGTTAGTTTTTGGGCGAGGCATAACGGCTTCTCAATAAGTAAGGAGCCGCAGAAAATTGTTGTGTACCTTTATACCTAGAGCACGTGTCTGAGGTCCGTTTCGCCGCTTCCGAAAATACATTTAATGGTCAAGCGAAAGTTTTTGAGGCCCATTTTGACGCGCTGCTTGACGCACTTCATGTTTATTAGAGGGTAAAAGTTCAGGTGAGACGCACATTTTGAGTATATTTGCGGCACGGATCGCCTACCTAAGCCAAACCCTGGCACGCACTACTACCAGCCTCTTTCACAAATGCGTTTGTTCGTTTTCGCTCCTCCCTTTAGCTCTTGACTGTATTCTAAGTCACAGCAGAATCCTTGCCGCTCTTCAGTTGTATCACACCCTAGATGCGGGGTATCAAAACACGGCTGTCATCCTTCCCCTCTTCACACGACAGTAAGTACCCGACATTGCCGAGGACCAACGCCCGAATGAGTAGGGTGGACCGTAACTGGACCAAGTCCGGCGGAAGGCTGTTTACTCATGCCCGTGGGTTTTGTTAGTGGTGGGTGGGCTTGCGCAAGTCCCATTCTATCCGGAATGATGACGTTCCGGGTGGCTATCTCCGGGCCCCATGGATCAGGTCGGCTCGACATATTCAAGCATCTGAAGTATAAAACGGCAGCTTGAGCTACTGGGGTGGTAACGGTGACCGCCGGTAGGGACAGCTCGCGCTGTCGCCACCACGGGAACTGAAGGATACGCCACCTTGCGCTGGATTGCAAATGTAATTGAGTTAAATTGATACACGACGCGTATAAAAATACCTGGTAGTGTGATGAGCTTAAGCTATATTTTTTTCCATCGGCCGGAGGACAAAAATATTAGGGGACAGCGCTGTAAGGCGGTATTACGAGCGCCTCTGGTATCAAGCTGAAACGGCAGCAACGGATTCGTAGATAGTACATCGTCACGCGACTCGGCGAACGTGAAAAACAGCGCCTGGTACATCGTGAGCAACAGATAGAGTCTCTACCCCTATATCTAGTAAAGCGTTTTCGGCGTACACAAAATTCCCACGTAGACGCAGGTTAATTCTAGGAATGTCGCAGACCAGTCTGGGACAAACAACGGCCAAACAAAACTGGTGCGACCATAATCACGTTCTGTACATTTTCCACGCCAATACCGATTTCGATCCTAACGATCGTCGATAAGGCTTAGGGCCGGGGTCAGGGTTAGGGCAACCCTGTTTGTGGTGTGCGATTGTTCGATACTGATCTGCGGACAATTGGAGGTTTCGTATTATGTGTCGAGGCATTATTTGGTATATGCCTCGGGTTGTGAAGTCGCCTCCCCGAGAGGGAGTCGCTGATGATAACACGATACGACCCGGGCTTTGATGACAAGAAGCTGTCCGTATATCTATATATATATGTGTGAGTGGAGCGTGACGACAAGGTAGGGCTCACCCCTGCGTGGTTTATGAGTGTGAAACCTTTGACGACAGGTACTGCGCTTCTTCTGTGTGGGTGTGTGTTCGAGAGTATGCGACAACCAGGTGCGACTCCGTGCATTATACCTCGTGCTCTCCTCATCTACTCCATAGGGGCACTCCGCGTGGTTACATAGAACACGTTATACAGCAAGCGAATTCAAACACGATTATCGTTGGTTTCCGGACCCGCAGCTTGCTGGAGGGGTGTTCTTATGGATGGGGAGAAAGAGCTGCTTCGGCAGCAGCTTAAGCAGATAGATGTCGATGGATTTGGCTGAGCGAGATGCGACGTTGGCCGAGCGAGACGCGGCGTTGACAACGGAGAGAGCGTTGAGGATGGCTGTCGAATCAGGGGTTCAGGAGGTTACCAGTGGGAGGAGCGCGCATCCCATCAAGCAGGCAAGTACTGGACAGCTTGTGCCGGAGCACGGCTACCGCAACCAGATCCTCCCGTCGCTCCTCCTGTCGTCGCAAGAAGATTCCAAAATTTCTTGACGGCGCGCGGTTTGATCGGGGCGCTTGAGCCCACGAGAAACCACATTCTGATAATGGGAGGTTTAGAAGGGACGGAAGAGCGCAGCTAATCTGTCAATTGTCATGGGCAGTAGAGAGTCGAAAAGCGCGAGAAGGCATGATAATTTCTGATGGAAGCCGTGCAAGGGCAACCTGTGGAGGAACGAATGCATGCCGCGGGGTCGGTAGAGGGAGCGTGAAAGGCTGTGACGAGCTGGTACCAGCCGCAGGATGATGCCGAGAAGGATCACCTGGAGAAAGAGTTCGAGAACATTGCAATGCAGGGGGACGAAGACCACAAGTTGTTGTTCGCATACTCACCCGTCGTCTTCCGCCCGAGGTTCACGACGTGGAGCAGTGCACTAGTTTTCTTCGGCCCGGTACTACACGATCGGAGATGGAGGAAATCGTCCGCACTTCCCACGCTAACCGAAAGGCGAAGGCGTAGGAGGATCGGAAGTTAGCGGCGGTCGTATCAACGTTGCAGCACCGTTGGCGGATCCTCACGCCCTCGCCGTTGGTGGGGATTTTCAAACGGGAGGGGGTTGGACGCGCCGCGCCGTCGCAGCAACAGCAACGGCAGTATGGAGGCGCCGGGCCGCAGCAGCAGCAGCGGTAGTATGGAGGCGCCGAGCAGCAGCAGGGGCAGTATGGAGGCGCCGAGCAGCTGCAAAAACGGCGGCGACAGCACCGGCGGCAGTTGGGAGATGGCGGCCCCTCGCAGCAGCGGCAGTATGACCTTGGTGGGCAACAGCAGCAGCGTGGGGATGGAGGCCGCAGTTACCTTCAGCAGCACCTACATCAACCGCGGCAGAAGCGCCAGCATCAGCCGAGGCCAGGGGGCATTTGTTGGGTTGGCAACACCGGAGGTGGGTGGTATCAGCCGGAATCTCCTCCGCCTCCAGGAGCGACGCCTGCACGCTACCCCAAGCCTCGCGCTACCAGCCTGGCCTTTGCCCGCACTACTCTACCAAATTCGTTGACCTTCCAAGAATAAACCTACTTAGCAGAGATTACGTTGATGCCATTCGTTGCTACTTGCCACCCCCTCTCTCGTCCACCACCGCACCGAACGTCCCCGCGCGGTACAGACCGTCATTTTCAGTGTCCATTGCGCTAAAAAACACATCTCCGTGTTCATCCTCGCACGATTCGCGATACGAGTCGGGCGTTACCAACTCATTCGCAGGGCATGAAGGCAGTTCAGGGGCGGGCATGTGCGCCGGAGACTGGTCGGAAATGGTCATGGCGATATTCTCCCACGCGGCTAGCATCGAAACGAAGCCATGCTGCGGGCCCGGCCCCCCCTGTTGCCGCGACGCCGACCGCGTCAACGCCGACATTACCCGAGGTTGCTGCTGCTGCACCGGAACCTACACAGAGGGTGGATGCGCGGGCGAGGATTCCGGCGGTGCAACGGTCGCGGGCGGCGCAGGGGGAAGGAACAATCGCAAGGAATCCGGCGGTGCAACAGTCGCTGACGTCGGCTCCTGCTGCTGCGGTAAGGACGACGCAGCAGGCAGGGGCGTGGGCTACTCCGGCGTTACACCAGTCGATGGCGTCGACGGCTGGTACCACACTTCGAAGCCCCGCGGCGCTTGCGATTGCTGGGCTGAGCCACTGAAAGTCCCCCCCTAGCCGGCGACGGGGACCCGGCAATCGCGGTCCCTCCACCGAACGGCGCGCACCGATAACCCCACATCACATTGGTCGAGTAGCTTGCAATGCCGGATGTCGACAGCTTGATCTTGCTGCAATCCGAGGCGTTGTCGTTGCCGGAGTTCAGGTAGAAGCAGCGTTCCCCCTTCGGCTCTGACTTAGCCGCCCGCTTGACCTTGTGGCGTCCCGGCATCATGTACGGAAGTACGGGGCCCCTGAAAGGCCTCTCGAGGAGCTTCTCAAAAAAGCACATCATGCCAGGCTTTTCATCCACCCGCGCCATGAGGTTGAGCGCGTCGCACATCCACGCCCATGCTTTCGGCCACGTGCGTTCATAGTTGAGCGCCTTGGCCGGAAACTCCACACCATCGAACATGGTTTGGAACTCCGAGAACGCGGCGTGACCCCCTCGGCAACAAGAGCTAGCTTCCGCCCCATCCACCCGTTGCGCTTCGGGCCGTCGACGGACGTGAACTCGCGGCGGATGTTGTTGTCGACCATCTGTCTTTGGAACTCGGTTTTAGTTAATTCGGAGGCGTTGTCTGTGCGAAGACATCCCGACCGTAGGCAATTACGGCCGTCAAGAAAGTGAGGAACCGAGTGTGACGGTGGCCGCGCTCTTGTACGGCAGAAATACCGGCCATCCCATGTTGGTAGCGTCGTCGACGATCGTCAAACAGTACCGTGCGCCGCCTGTTGACGTCGGCATAGGTTCTGCGAGGTCGGCGTACAGGCGCTGCATCCGCTTCTCATCACGTCACAACGTGGACTTAGCGACGGCTTTCCAGATCGCCTTCCCCCCCACGCACCCGTCGCAATACTACACGTCCCGTCCCTTTGATGCCCATTTGACGAGCCGTCTTACGCAAAGCGGTATCGTGGGCGTGGCCAAGGGAACCGTGCAAGTTATTGACGTCTATCTATCCCTGCCTACCAGGCCTTAACACTGCAGCAGCAAACGTGCAGGGGGTTTCTTGTGTCTTGCTGCTCGAGTGGCCTCACCGTAGTTTCCGAACTTCTCCTTGAGCAAAAACACGCGCCCATCGAGCATGTGCGCCCCTTTGCGCTTGAAGGAAATGGCGTGCTCCTCTTGGACCACGTTAAATGAGCAAAGGAATCGGTTCGGTCCAGGTTCTTGACAAAACAAGTAATCTAAACGACTACATCGTGTATCAGGTAAAATCAGAATTTTTCCTATTAAATATACATTTTCGCATCAACTACAGGTTTTTCCAACGCGGTGATCAGCTCCCCCGAGAGCCAACTCCGACAAGACAACACCGGAAACAAAAAAAACCCAGCTGCGGCAGCGCTCATCTGCCGGCGAGCCTCACGAAAAAGTTGCTAACGCTGTTGTTCTCCTTTGAACAAGGACACGGTAGGGGGGAGATCCCCTTTTTCTCTGCAGGGCTTCAGCCACTCGCACGAGTGACTCTGTACACCTTAGACAGAGATATGTTATGAGAATTTTCTGGCGCAGCATAGCTTACACCATTCCATTGCGGGTTCATAGCGCAAAAACATAACAGCAGGAAAGCTCAAGACCGCGCAAAAGAACCGGGGGGGGGGGGCACTTGCTAGAGTTGACCCGAGCCGCCGCCGAAAAAGTTTCCAAAAGTGACCCCCATGCTGTAGCCATGGTCCTTCGGTCGAAACGTTCGCACCGTGTTTGGTGTCCCAAGTTAGCACAACACAAAGCTCGGATCAGAACAAATCTCCGGGGGCCTCTTTTGATAGGACACACCTCCCAAGACAGTCCCGCATTCATACGAACAATCGTCGGGCTTCCTGCGTATTTTTTTTCGAAGGTGATGCCCATTTTTTTGTATCTTCTAATTTTCCTTCCAGAGCGGGGGGGGGCTGCCAATCAATGCATCTTCGTTCTTGAAAAACTGTCTGCCGATTATCACGAAAAAAAACGAGTGCACTTACAATCCTGTCAATCTCGTCTGCGAGAACTCAACACATTGAACATGTTGCTAAACAGAAACCTCTTCGCACCCCCGTGTCTACACCAGCGGGCGAAACATTTCGGTCAACATCATAACCGTTTTGCGCAACAGTCGCCGCGAGGCTGGTTGCGCGCAGCGCTACACGCGATTTCGGGCGCGCAACATTTTTCGCTGTAGGTGATTTTTTGTGTTGCGCCTTTTCTGGGGTGTTTTGTTTTTCAAAATCACGGTACTCGTAAGCTATATATTTTTCAGGCGTATATTCGCGCATATATAGCATTTTTTCGCCCCCGGCGGCCCTCCGGGGACCCCTGCGGGGGGCTTACGTGCCTGAGGCGCTTAGCAGACCACCGAACTACTAATTAATGCCCTGATGCATACCAGGTACGTACATGGCATAGTGACCTTCCGAAAAATAACGACGACGTCCTCCACCCCCCGTGACAAAGCACAATATACGAAACGCAAGAAAAAGGGCGGCGGTGCGATTGACCTATCAGATCGACCGATTCAGAGCGCACATGGAGGGGGAGGGGGGGTAAGCTGATAGACAACATTAGCCGGAGCAGCTGGTCGACAAAGAGGGAAAAGTACTTCGAAACAAGAACTTCACCGTTGTGATCCAGAAGCCGGGGCATGTAAAAGCACCGAGGGCGAATACAGATTGAAGGCATAAAAATGGCCTGTGCTGTTCCAAAGAAGGCTTCGCTGGGAAAAACAAACAAATCAAAAACACGCGAAGAACAATGACTCGGCCGAGATCTCGAGAAGGGAAGGCAGAAGGGAGGGCGAGATGAGGACGAGGAACATCGTTGGAAGCGAAGCATGAGAAGCACCGGGATCAAACCGAGTATAGGGGCTAGGGAAGCCAAGGGGGTTCGCCAAAAAGGCAAACCCTACCCACATCCTGGCCCATCTCAAAGAGGGAGAAAGCAGGAGGGGGTGAAGAAGACTGTGAAGACGGTAAACACAGTGGGATGTGTGCACTTTATGCTAAACGAACAAGTGCCGTTAATAGACAACTGCACCCACAAACTCTGCGGCGGTCGTTGTCCCTGAGGAAGAAGGGGCTGAGCGTGATCGGTCAGACAAGCCAGTTTTGTCCGTCGGTGATCAGCACTAACCACGTGAAGGTTTGGTGTCTACAACGAACAGTTACAACATTATCGTAAGAGTCGAAAATAGTGAGTGTATGCACGACAGCACGACCAACAGAACTGACTTTTTAGCGCGCATTGCAACCTGGTTCCCCCCCTCTAAAGCGACAGGGCGGACGGGTGGTAAAGTCAATCAATTCTAATGGGCATAGTGCTTGGCTCCCTTTAATCCTACGGTGTTACGCGCTCTCGCTCCCCTGTGACCCAGGCGGCCTTCTCTGGCAAGCGCGACAGCTCTTCTGTCGCTGCTGTCTGGGCTATCCTATTTTTTTCGTCTCGAGACGATCGACCAAACATCGTCTGTAAAGCCAGAATCCCTTCCACGCCTCCACAAACACCACTTTACTACGTAAAGTTACGTTTTGCGTATGGCTCAAGAATTCTGGATTAATTTGTCACGCGTAGACCTCTTCCCTTTTGTTAAAAATAACAATAAACTACAAGTATGTCACAAGCGGCCCCCGACCGCGTGACGGTGGCGTCTGAAACTCCCCACCTACCTCTTATGAAACCCCGCCAAAGTTTTTATGAATCAGGCCAACCCGGACTCTGATAGCACGGCTCCCTTTTTCTGCGGGTTATCTACCTCACACACCATAAGGTGGCCTGAGCTAAGCGTACCTCTAAAAACTACTGTGTTTGTGCGAGGGCTGCAGAGACTAATTCAGCCCCTTCCCCTGCTTCCCTTACGTATTATATAAAAGCCCTAGACTTCCATCTTCCTGCGCGCTGGATTTGCAACTCCAAAAAATCTTGCGCCGCTACCTGGGTGGTCCCCCCGATTCTTCCCGAGTGAAGCGCAAACTGCATGGGGTCTCTACCGCTGCATTCCACCATTAACCGCAACGCGGTCACCGCTTCCGTCCTAGTGAAAACTTTCCAACCTCGCGACGTGGCCCGGACTGTCCGCGGCGCCTCCCTTGGGAGCTGGGGATGCACGTCGCGCAATTCCAGCAGAACTTCGAAGGCCCCCATCAACACTCCCCCCATCTCCCTCTCGTTGGACAACCGCGTACGCGCAAACGTGCACCCGTTTTTGATCGCACTTCGACGCCACGAATCTGATCTGCACTGCCGTGGCGGTCGATCTGTTCCTGAACTCAACCTGTACTCCTTCGCGCGAAAACGTTAGGCACTCTCGCGTCAAACTAAAGTCTGGGTGAACTTTGCCATCCGCGTATGCCCACATCTCTGGCGCTCTGCACAACATAAAATATGACACCGCGAATCCCAACCACATGGCACGCCCACCGTCTTCCATACTTACGAGTGCCTGTCGGCCTTGTGATGTGAGTGACCACGACAGCGGTAATCTAATCTGTGCTTTCTTTTTTGACATGCCGTGCGCCCGGTCTATCCCCTTTCCCAAACCTGCTATCATGCAATGCGACATTGGCAACGCCCATCCTGCGAACATTTTGTGGAAGAAGTTCATTGCGGCTAAGTATCCTCCAACAGTAGACTGCCGGTTATTATGCACGAAAAATCGAGACGCCATAAACCCGAGCACATCAGACAACACTTCCTTGGGGTTAGCGAGCGTATGCAAGAACCACGGGTCTTTTCCCTGCGCCTGTCTCTGTTTTGCCCAGATGTTCCACTTCGCTAGATAGTTTTTCTGCGTACTCTTCCCAACTGAACCGAGCGCGAGCGTTTCAACTAATTGCGCTACCTCGTCCCTGTGTCCTTCTCTGTTAACTCTATTCCTGCAGGGGCGCGTTCAAACAGTCGACACAATAGAAGCGAACAGTGGACACAATAAAAGTGCATGCCGTATGTTGATCGAGGGACATACCCCCTCACGCACACGAATCAGCCGGGTCGTGGGCCGCTCATTATGAGTCATCCCACGGTAGGGGTTGTACGTTTTGGGCCAAAAAGTCCCCGGGCGATTGAGTTCCTATGTCAGGAACTGCCGGTCAATGAAGTAATTTCACGAGCACAATATATTTTTGGGCTAAGGCATAGAAGCTTGGTCGGGTTGTGCGAACGAATGCCTTCGAAGTAATTTTTCGGGTGAGATATTGGGTTCCTCATGTGATGAGCTCAGGGACTCATGCTGCAACCCCTACCGTAGGATGGCTCTTATGTCCAACAGGCAATCGTCATGCTCACTGAGAATGTTCTTCGTCTGTGGTACGATATCGAAAATCCCCTTACCCCTCGTTCCAATGTCTTGTTCCGACCAGTCGTCAGAGTTGGTGAGCTCTTTGACCTTGTTCACGCCAGAATCACACGAGGCCAACGGGAGATACCATCAGCTAGTGTGATACGCACGCCGGGAAGGGGTCTTGCAGTGTGGTTCCAGCCCCCCTTTATTTCGAGACGCCCGAGCATTCTCATGAGTAGGCATGCTCGTTTGTCCCTTGCCCCCCCGCATCGAGATATCCAAGATACTGCTGCCGTGTTGTCACCGCGCATCACGATGGGATAATCCTTTTCGTCCACCCTGTCTCCAACCAGTTCAACCATGACCCACGCGGTCACAACCATGCCCAATAACTCCAACAAGTTGATCGTGATGGTACAGGTCTCTCGTCGATTGGCTTTTCTCTTTAGCTCTGTGGTCAGTTCTTTTGGCAAGTCGTATATCCAAAATACCTTCCTCTCGACACAAAAACCGCGCCACTGCCTCGAAACTGGCGTCGGACAGGTAGTCCCTTTTTGGGGGTCATTGTATCGCCGTGTAGCAAGGGGCGCTAAGCGCCTCACCTTCGTGTAGTAGTTCGTGATCGATTGCCCACTTCCAGAAGAAAAGGTCAGCGTGAAACTCTCTACCGAGTCCTACCGTACGGTTCTGTTTTTGCTACCTCCTGAGTTGTGCAGCCCGGTCAGCCGCAGCAACCTGCACACGAAGTACCTAACAGCCCGAGCTACATACGTGAGGTTCCACAACTTGCCGGCCATGCTAAGCACGTCCCTTGCCGTTGATTCCCTCCTGCTCTGGGGCCATTGCTCGAACATCAACTTCTTTATCGCTTCAATCTTTTCGCGCGGAACCGAAACTCTCATGGTGTGGGAGCTAATAGTGAAGCCTAGCGCGTCTATCGTGGTGCCCCAGTCCGTGCTTTTCTTGGGTGCTAAAATGGGCGTTACTCCCACCTCCCCCGGGCCGAACAAACACGCGTGATCCAAACCTAGAGAGGCTGACGCAATTAAGGCTGTAGTGTCGTCGTCAGAGTGCTGTACCCTGACTTGTAGGTAATCGTCTACGTACACGGCTGTGAAAAATGGGTCGAACCTCCCCCCCCCGCTGTGAGTTCTGACTTTTGCGTCCGGCGGTATTGGTGTTGGTTTTCCGTCTTCCCAACGTTCCACCACCTTTACGTGAGCCACCATTTATTTTCCTTCGTCTAACAACTGAGCTGAATCGATCGTGGTGTTGCAGTGCGCGTGTGCGGCCGCCGCCGACATCACGCCCCAGAAACCCGGCGATCCCGACCATCCGAAAGTCAAACGAAAATCAATTACTACTAGCTCTCCTACGGTGTAGCAAAATTTGTGGGCTTTATCCGGGTCTACTCGCACGTTCCGAAAAGCGTCTGATACATCGGCCTTGCTCATCAGTATCCTCTTTTCTGGGAATTTCTTTCTCAAGCTCACGAGTTCGTCTGGGAACATGGGCAGCGCTTCGGCGCACAGGCATTGGGGAACGGTATCGGGGCCAGTGTCTCCGTTTAGACCTCTTTTCTTCTCTCTGCTCTGCACATCGAACGAAACATTATTGATTATCAAAACCTTGTGTGTCACGACCGCCGCTAGCGGAGAGACTCTGAGATTAGGGATGTCGTGCGCTGCTGATATCTGTATCACGAAGCACGATTTTTGCGCAAATTGCCGGCAAGTGCTCGGTGACACTGCTGTGGTTTCCGTACTGTAACGCGCGCTTGAGGTGTGCTTCGGACGCTACTGCATTCACCGGCACCACTCCAGTTACTATCATGACCAGGCCCCGAAGCCCTTTAGATCTCGGAAGTAACGCTGCATGTGTACAGGGTCTACCGGTGGTGCTACCAAGGATCCCCCTATCAGCCGAGCTACGTCTCCCACGACTCCTTGTTTTTCTCGGATCATTGCTGTGCAAGTGTTTGCTATTAGCTCGTACATCAGTTCTTCTCTTTCTTGTGAGTCGAGGCCTTCTTGTCCAAGTATGTCTTTTTGAACGTGCCATTGCTGTACCAACCGTTCTGTGGTTTTCGACGGCGCGTCTCCCCATACAGAAGCCGTGAGCGTGCTGACCCGTCATTCTCCCGCGCCTCGACTGGTACCAACGTGCTAACTTCTGGCTGCTGTACAGGCGGCTCTACTTGTCCTTGCCTTCGTGGCCCCTCTGTCTGCTCTGATCTGTGCATGTACTCCAATTGCGTGCTTCTGCCTCTGTGGGGCATCTGCTGTACTGCACGGAAGACAGTCGTCTGGTTTGAGCCTTCTGCGCGATCGATGCTTTTCTGACTCGCGCGGAAATGGGGTATTCCGGCCCTCTTCTCCTGCTGATCTGTGCTGCGGTGTGAGAGTTCCGCACCACCGACGTCGGTCCGGTCTGCGAAATAAGGTAACCTTCGTCTCTGCTCGCACAAATCCTGCTGTTCTGTGCTGTGGTGTGAGAGTTCCGCACCACCGATAACTGATAGGTTCGCGAAATAAGGTAACCTTCGTCTCTGCTCACACAAAGCTTGCTGTTTTGTGCCGCTGTGGTGTGAGAGTTCCACACCACCGATAACTGATCGGTTCGAGAAATACCCTTCGTCTCTGCTCACACAAAGCTTGCTGTTCTGTGCCGCTGTGGTGTGAGGGTTCCGCACCAACGATAACTGGTCGGTTTGTGAAATAAGGTAACCTTCGTCTCTGCTCACACAAAGCCTGCTGTTCTGTGCCGCTGTGGTGTGAGAGTTCCGTACCGCCGATAACTGATCGGTTCGCGAAATAAGGTAACCTTCGTCTCTGCTCACACAAAACCTGCTGCTCTGTGCCGCTGTGGTGTGAGGGTTCCGCACCAACGATAACTGGTCGGTTTGTGAAATAAGGTAACCTTCGTCTCTGCTCACAGAAAGCCTGCTGCTCTGTGCCGCTGTGGTGTGAGAGTTCCGCACCACCAGTAACTGGTCGGTTCGCGAAATAAGGTAACCTTCGTCTCTACTCACACAAAGCTTGTTGTTCTGTGCCGCTGTGGTGTGAGAGTTCCGCACCACCGATAACTGGTCGGTTCGCGAAATAAGGTAACCTCCGTCTCTGCTCACACAAAACCTGCTGCTCTGTGCCGCTGTGGTGTGAGGGTTTCGCACCACCAGTAACTGGTCTGTTCGCGAAATAAGGTAATCTCCGTCTCTGCTCACACAAAGCTTGTTGTTCTGTGCCGCTGGGGTGTGAGAGTTCCGCAACACCGATAACTGGTCGGTTCGCGAAATAAGGTAACCTTCGTCTCTGCTCACACAAAGCTTGTTGTTCTGTGCCGCTGTGGTGTGAGAGTTCCGCACCACCGATAACTGGTCGGTTTGTGAAATAAGGTAACCTTCGTCTCTGCTCACAGAAAGCCTGCTGTTCTGTTCTGTGGTGTGAGAGTTCCGCACCACCGGTAACTGGTCGGTTCGCGAAATAAGGTAACCTCCGTCTCTGCTCACACAAAGATTGTTGTTTTGCGCTGTGGTGTGAGAGTTCCGCACCACCGATGTCTGTTCGGTTTGGGGAGTAACGCAATCTTCGTCTCTGATCACACAAAGCCTGCTGTTCTCAACTTTCTTGTGCTGGGGTTACCAGAAAAATCGATTTTTGGGTTGGTCTGACTTGCTGTTCCGACGCAAGCGGGTTCTGTCTTCTTGAGTGGAACGATTGAGCGAGACTACTGCTGTAACTGCGTTTTTCTTCCTGCAGCCGCGGCGGTTGCCAAGACTCTGCTTAAAACGTTCTGCTGTGTACTGCAACGATTTTGTCTCTCGTAAACTGGTTCTCACAATGAAACAAGGCCGGCGACACCGACCCGGGTACGGGTGCATTGCGAAGTCCCGCGGACCTCTCGGCGTCTGCGAAGATACTCCGATCTTCTCTCGCCCGTGCTCCGCCCTCGGTCGGCCCTGCCTGACGGCAGAGGCCGTGCTGTCAGTTATTGCCGCCATTCCCTCTTCCCCCGCCGCCCCTGCAAGCGGGCACCGGTTCCTGCCAAAGCGCAAGGCGTTCGGCCGCGACCCTCCTGCTCCATCCCCTCCTGTCCCCCCTGACCCTGCTCCCGCGGTTGGTTGCGTCTGCTGCTGTTGCGGCGGCGACGGTGGGGGTGGCGGCGGCCGCAGCGCTTGCGGCTGCTGCTGCTGCTGCGCGATTGTTTCGGCGCCCTGGTCGTGTGCAAACGAACAGATGGGCCTCTCGCAACGGAGACCACGACACGAGTAGTCGCACATCCCCGCAGGCGTCGCGAGTGCTTGCAGTCGGGCCTTGAAGGGGGGGACCCCCCCCCCCCCCCGGCTCGGTCCTGAGCTGGGGCTGCCCGCTGCCCACCCGTGCCTGGGGCTACCTACCTTTTTACCCCGCTCGCGCCTGCTGTGTTCGGCCTCCAATTCGCTGAGCGCTCCGCGAGGCTAGAATTGTCACCCTCTTCCGCCAGCGCCCTCAATTTTTTGAAGGTGGGGGTGATCATTGAATTCCCTGTTCCGAGGGCTGGCGCAGCGTAGGTGTGCTTCCTGTACAGCTCGCTTCTCTACACCGTGAGCGCTTTCATGCCTTCGTGCAGGCCGATGTTCATGTTTGACAGCAGCAGCTGCCGAACCTTCACCGAGTGCTCCGCCAGAGTACTGAAATGGTGACGTAGATACACCTCGACCAGTTTCTGCACCTGCTCCAGCTCTGAGCGCAACGTAGCCACCCTCTGCTTGCATACGGGCGGAGCGCCCTCCATCCCGTACTCCAGGGTTTCCATGAGGGCAGCTAGGAAGGTAGCGAACTGAATCTCTCCGGGCATGGCCCTCGGCGTCTCCCCTATTGCCACAGGGGGAAAAAAAAATCCTCGACCGCGAATTCGGACATGGTCTTCAGCTGTTTTAACACAGCGTCGGACACATGGGCCATGGTATCGAGCACAATCACCAGTAATCCCCGATTTATTTCCTCCGAGACTTTGAAGCCGCCGCAGGCGATGAACAATTTTGGTTCCCCCTTGGCCCGCCAGAGGTCAGCCGCATGTTTGGCGTTTGCCTTTACGCCTGCGGTGACCGTAGCCTGCGGTATTGCGTATTTCGTCGGGGATGCCACGCTGTGGGCGCTGCCTCCTGCCAGCTGAAGGGCTGCCTGCTGAGGTTGTTGTGCCGGCTGCGCCTGTTGGTACTGCTGGAGCCGCGGATGCGCTTGGTTGTTCTCGACGTTTGTCAGGCGCCCAGCGATCCATTAGCGACTCCGGCAGAAGGGTCACGATTGCTGGGTCTGCTGCTGCGACGGCCGGGACGGGTCATACGCCGCTGCCTTGAGGGGCGGCCTGCACAAGGGTGACTGCAGCATACACTCGCACGTCTCCCACCTCGATATGCCCGTGTCCCTCGCCGACTGGCCCGCCCGAGTTGGCGTCCCCCATGCTGAAAGTCGACCAATTCTAATGGGCACACTGCTTGACTCCTTTCAATCCTACGGTGCTACGCGCTCTCGCTCCCCTGTGACCCAGGCGGTCTTCTCTGGCAAGCGCGACAGCTCTTCTGTCGCTGCTGTCTGGGCTATCCTAATTTTTTTCGTCTCGAGACGATCGGCCAAAAATCGTCTGTAAAGCCAGAATCCCTTCCACGCCTCCACAAACACCACTTTACTACGTAAAGTTACTCTTTTAGCTCGCAGTGTACAAAACACAGCTGGTATCAGATATACTGTATCTCCATGTGAACGAAGGGCGTGATCAGGAAATATATACGGAGTATGTTATAAAAATAAAAATTTACTCCAGCTGTGAGATCGAAGATTTTGTCGAACTCATCTTTGCAAGCTGTGTGTGATACTTCGATCGCGCGTATTACTGGGTGTGTGTGTCCTCGTTAAGGATATAGGTCGGCGACTCCCCTTGCAACTATAGTGTAGCTATCAGGGTCAACAGGGTGATGTTAGTCAGTTTGTGCGCGGAAACTATAAAACCCGTTTTTGAGGGGGACAGAATCTGGCAGCTGTGGAAGGATATGCATTCGTTTATCAAGCGTATCCTGCAAGTCGTGTAACCGGTGAGGGGAGGGCGGAGTTTTTGAGGGTGTGGGGGCCTGGGGTTGAACAAGAGGTAGCGGGGGGGGGGGAGACAACTCCATCTGTGCGCGGAAAATATGAATCCTTCAAGGGGAAAAATCTGACGGTTGTGGAAGGAATGCATCAGTTTGTAATGTATATCCTGTAAGTCGTACAGCCAGTGAGGAGAGGGCGGAGTGTTCGAAGGGGTGGGGGGGAGGGGGATTTCCAACAGCTTCAGGTCACATAGATGTAGGAGCTAGCTATACGCGTGGTGCAAGGTCTAGGTGGCGGTGCCGGTGGTGGGGAAGGAGGGGGCGTTGGAGGGGGGGGGGCGGATTGAATTGGAGCTACGGCATGGATGGCTAAAAAGGCAATCAGGTGATATCAACTGCCTGGTAGTGTTGAATACTCTGGCAGATTTTGGTTGTAGGTGGGGCGTTTGAACAAGAGTGAGCGCGGGAGGGGGGGGGACAACTCAATCTATGCGCATAATCTATAAATCCTTCAAGGGGACAAATCTGCCGGTTGTGGAAGATGCGTGCTACGATAGAGGTTGACCAGTTTTTTCCCGAGATTCCTCAAGTTGGGAGCTTAAGACCACTCTTCCAAAAACTGATTTGGAGAAAACTAAAACAGCTACCGAATTAAAATCCAATGGCCTAGATGAACAACGAGATAGTCATCTCACGGTAGGGGTTGCAGTTGTTGGATTAACTAATAATGTACCTGTCCGATTGAGCTCCTCAAGCGAGGAACTACCGGTTAGTCATTAGTCAAGTCATTTCACTATTATACATTAATTACTTGAATAATTAGGACTAAGGCATAGAAGCTTGGTCGGGTTGTGCGAACGAATGCCGTCGAAGTCATGTAGTATCGGGTGAGATATTGAGCTCCTGATGTGAGGACCTCAGGAACTCATGCTGCACCTCACCCCTACCGTGGGATGGCTCGAGAAATCATGCAAAAATAAACGGGGCGTATTTTCCGACGATTTTGGGTCAAGGAACCCCACCATTCAGAAGCCATTTCAGACGAAAAGTGATACTACCTCTGTCGTAGCACGCGTCAGTACGAGGAATGCATCAATTTATCACGTATATCCTGTCAGTCGTACGACCAGTGAGGAAAGGGCGGAGCGTTCGAAGGGGGGGGGGGGGGGCGGGAAATTTCCAACAAGCTTTAGGTCGCATAAATATATATCTGTTTGGAGCTTGCTATAGGCGTGGTGCTAAGTCTAGGCGATGGTGCGGGTGGTGGGGAAGGAGGGGGCGTTGGGAGGGGGGATATGAAATGGAGCTACGGCATGGATGGCTAAAAAGGTAACGAGGTGATATCAACTGCCTGGTGGTGTTTACTACTCTGGCAGATGTTTGACTAGGTGGGGCGGCGGGAGAGAACAAAATGAGGGAGGGGGGCGGTTGAGGGGGCGGTTGGGGGGGGGGGGGGGTTAACCCCACTATTAATAGGTCGCATGAATTTATATCTGGGAGGAACTTTACTGAACGTGCGAGGTTTAGGCGATGGTGCGAGTGGAAGGGAAGGAGGAGGCGGGGGGGTGGAAATAAATGAATTGGAGCTACGGCATGGCTGGTTGGATAGGTAATGAGGTGATATCACCTGCCTGGTATTGTATATTATTCGCGCGATCGGAGTATCAGACACAGCTTGCAAAGATGAGTGTCGACAAAATATTCGATCTCGCAGCTGGAGTGTAATTTAATTTTTATAATATTATTCTAGCAGATTTGATGTTATTAATAGTGTGGTACACAAAAATATTTTACGTGTGGTACACAATGTGATATAGCTTCGTGGTGTGTTATTTTACATGGATGGCAAGATAGAACATTTCAATCGATAGGTGCACCCATGTAGTTACCATGATTATTTACCGTGCCGATGTGGGGCTCTGAGGTCGCTAATTATAAGGCAGAGATGCATATAGCAAAATACAGCAAACGAGGTGGTGTGGCCAGGCAATGTCATCACCATTGAGCACGAGAGGGAGAAGTGCAGATCGTCAGTATTTTGAAAGCAACGCTTGATGCACCCGAGCTTAATTACGCTACTTCGTTAGGTATATGCTACTTCGTTTGGCAGAGGTTGAGAGGCGATCATGCAGACGGTAGGCACGAAGTACCCTATGTAACAGGTTGGTAGTGTGGTGTACCGAAATTTTAACATATCTATCTGCCTGTACTTCCTTTTCAAACTAGTATTAGCTAAAATGTACGATTATACGCCCATGATTTTTACCGTGCCGATGGGGGGCTCTGAGGTCGCCAATTTTAAGACATATATACATATTACAAACAAGCGAGGTGATGTGGTCATGCAATGTCACCACCATTGAACTCGAGGGGAAGAAGTGCACATTGTGTTTTGAAAGGAACGCTTGATGTGCCCGCGCTCAATTACGTTAATTCATCGAGGCATATGCTACTTCGTTTGGCAGAGGTTGCCAGGCGATCATGCAGACGGCAGGTAGGCACGAAACACCCCGCGTAATAGGTTGGTAGTACGGTCTACCACAATTTCACAAATCTGTCTGTACTTCTTTTTCACATTAGTATAGTTATCTAATGTACGATTATACGTCCTGTATTTTCCATGTCGAAAATGTTGTGGTCCTGTAGATGCCGCGTCCACGTCTGATGCTCGTGTTAGTGGTGCTCACGAAAACATGCCCTAGTGTGTAGTGGATGATCGCTGAGCGTGGCGTTCTTTTCCTCTACATCACACCAAGTAGCATATATATAGCTGCCCCGCTCGCCCCCCCTCCCCCCCCCCCCATGATAAACTGGTTCATTCTTGCAAAAACAGTCAGATTTATCCCCTTGAAGGATTTATAGTTTCCACGCACAAATTGAGCTGCCCCGCCCGTTTCCCCCGCCCCCCCCCCCCCCCCCCCCCCCCCCCCCCCCCCTTCCCCCCCCCACCCCCGCTCCCTTTTGATCAAACCCAGGCCCCCACGTCCTTCAAAACTCCCCCCTCCCCTCACCGGTTATACGACTTACAGGATTCACTTGATAAACGGATGCATTTCCTTCCACAGCTGTCAGATTTTGTCCCCCTCAAAAATGGGATTTATAGTTTCCGCGCACAGACTGACTAACATCACCCCGTTGACCCTGATAGCTACACTGTAGTTGCAAGGGGAATCGCCGACCTATATCCTTAATGAGGACACACAACCCGTAATACGTGCGATCGGAGTATCACACAACAGCTTGCAAATATGAGTTTTGACAAAAAAATCTCTATCTCACAGCTGGATTGTATTTTTATTTTTTATAATATATATATATATATGTCAACGCAACCGCTCTCTTGAAAATGACAGATGGAAGTTCTTCACACACCTGATACACAGGAGACGCGGCCCATATATGATGATTGTGATGATACTGTGATATCGATCCAAGAGCTCTCCTTTGGCGAAGGAAATTATCAGAACGGGCAAAATAAAATCGGTTGCTTGCGTGCAGGCGGCATTGTGATCATCGTCCCCAGCGACAGTAGCTTGGACCCAGCGACAGTAGCTTGGACCCAGCGACAGTAGCTTGGACCCAGCGACAGCAGCTTGGACCCAGCGACAGCAGCTTGGACTCCATCCTCTCATGGCCTTAGGCGCACGCTCAGAGGGGCCACGTTAGGCTTTTGTAAGCGGTTTAGCGTGGCGGGTGCTCCAGAGTACAGCAGGTCAACCAAGTCGGTGTTACCGCGGCAGGCCACCACGCGCAGAGGGATCTCCCCCGTTCTTAGGCGCCAAGGACGGGTCGGCGCCCGCGTCGAGCAGGGGCTGCGACCTCACTACTTCCACCACGCAGGCGTGTTTGCTTTGGCAAGTGACGCATGCTACGATAGAGGTATACCGTTTTTTGGCAAAAATGGTTTCTGAATGACGGGGCTCCTGAACCAAAAATTGTCGGAAATCGGCCATTTTGTTTTTGCGTGATTCTCTTTGTGCACCTAGGCCATGGGAATTTTCGTGCGGTAGCAGCTATATTTTTTTCCCCAAATCAGTTTTTGGAAGAGGTCCCAAGCTCCCAAATTCAGGATCTATCGTAGCACGCGCCCGGTGGCGGTAGGATTAGCGTGGGACCGGTTCATCAGCGAACGGAGAATTTCAACCTTGCCGCTCGTGGCCGCCATACTTGGGATCCGTTCACCGAGCAAGGCTATAGGTATGTCCAGATAGAGGGATACTAGCTCTTTAGTGACGGACCTGTGGGGATCTGCGCCTTGCTGGAGTTTAAAGGTCACCATGCCGGTCTGTTGGGTAAGAGTGGCCGGGGAGGATGTTGCTCTGGATTCTCGTTTACGTTCACAATCCGGTTTTCAATCAGCGAACCACACCTCGGACAGACAACAACAATTCACAGTACAGTCAATCCAGATCCTTCCCGGCAGATAATATGGAAATGTTGAGTGTAAGATCTACTGTACATCATATATCATACATGTCCCGCCAGGCAAACATGATCTCCCACGCAAATCATACAGATGCCACTCGGCAAACATGTAAAGATCATACAAATCATACACATCATACAGATTTCACCTGGAGAGACACGTGCAGATTATGCTGATCATTCATGCAGATCGCGCCTGGCCAACATGTGCAGATCGTGCAAAGCATACAGATCTCACGCAGGAAAATATTTGTGTATAATATCTACAAAAGTACAGATCCCGTCAGGAACATATGATATAGATCTCGCAAATCACACAGATCGACCGTTGTCGGGAAACGCGCGTAAATGATACACATCATATAGACGCCACCCAGGCAAACTTGTATGCAAGTTATAGATTATACATTCTGCCCTCCCCGCCCCCCCTCCCCCCCGCCCCGCCCTCCTTCTCTTTTTTTTTTTCCCCCGCCCTTTTGTTCAAACGCCCCACCTAAAATCGAAATCGGCCAGAGTAATAAACACTTCTACGCAATTGATATCACGTCATTATCTTTCTAGCCATCCATGACGTAGCTTTCATTCTCCCCCCCCCCCCCCCTCCTCCAACGCCCCCTCCTTCCCCACACCCCGCACGATCGCCTAGACCCAGCACCGCGCGTATAGCAAGCCCCTACATATATGCGTAATACGCGCGATTGGAGTATCACACACAAGCTTGCAAAGATGAGTTTCGACCAAATCTTCGATCTCACAGCTGGAGTGTATTCTAATATATGATGTGACCTATCTCTTTAACAACATCAGGTCGCACAGATGTGGGGGTTTGCGAGACGCGTGGTGCTAGGTCTAGGCGATGGTGCGGGTGGTGGGGAAGGAGGGGCATTGGGGCGGGGGGGGGGGTGAATTGCAGCAGCGGCATGGATGGTGCTAGAAAGATAATGAGGTGATATCAAGTGCGTGGAAGTGTTAATTACTCTGGCAGATTTTGATGTTAGGTGGGGCGTTTGAGCAAGAGGGAGCGGGGGAAAAAAAAGAAAGAAAGAAAGGAGGGGGGGGGGCTCCGGAAAGGGTATTCAAGAGGTTTAGGTCACATATAATATAAAAATACACTCCAGCTGTGAAATCGAAGATTTGGTCGAAACTCATCTTTGCAAGCTTGTGTGTGATACTCTGATCGCGCGTATTACGCATGTATGTAGGGGCTTGCTATGCGCGTGGTGCTAGATCTAGGCGATGGCGCGGGTGGTGGGGAAGGAGGGAGCGTTGGGGGGGGGGGGGGGTGAGCACGGATGGCTGTAGAAAGATAATGAGGTGATACCAAGTGCGTGGAAGTGTTTATTGCTCTGGCAGATTTCGATGTTAGGTGGGGCGTTCGAACAAGAGGGAACGGAGAAAAAAGAAAAAAAAAAGAAGGGGGGGGGGGCGGGAGAACGGGTTTTCAAGACGTTTCACTGCGTGTGTTTATTGTGTGTTCTCCGCATTAGTTATGATACATTTTCATCCAGCCACACTCAGCACAACAACCAATGTCCATGCCGATGCCTCCTGGAGAGACGAGCTCTGTAGTCACAAACTACAAGACAAGAAGAGATACATATCCTATACATAATTGCAAAGAAATACAAGTACAGCAAGGTGATTTGGCCACATATAATATATGTCATGCAATACCAACAAATGGAACACGCGGGCAACTAGAGCCCTTTCGCCCCCCACCCCCCCCCTCCCCACCCCACCCCCTCAAACGCTCCGCCCTCTCCTCACTGGTTGTACGACTTACAGGATAAGATTTATAGTTTCCACGCACAGATTGAGCTGCCCCCCCCCCCCCCCCCCCCCCCCCCCCCGCGCTCCCTCTTGATCAAACCCAGGCCCCCACGTCATTCAAACTCCCCCCTCCCCTCACCGGTTATACGTCTTACAGGATTCACTTGATGAACTGAAGCATTTCCTTCCACAGCTGTCAGATTTTGTCCCCCTCAAAAACGCTTTTTATAGTTTCCGCGCACAGACTGCCTAACATCACCCTGTTGACCCTGATAGCTACACTGTAGTTGCAAGGGGAGTCACCGACCTATATCCTTAATGAGGACACACAACCCGTAATACGCGCGATCGGAGTATCACACACAGCTTGCAAAGGTGAGTTTCGACAAAAAAATCTCGATCTCACAGCTGGAATGAATTTTCAATTATATAATATCCCACCCGATCAAAACATACAAACGTGTAAAATCTATAAAATGTCCCGATCCTATCCAAAAGGCATGATCTAGATAGAAGCTGCGGATCATAGATCCCACCCCAGCAAAACTAAAAACGTTTGCGCACAGAGCTGTTATAGATGGTACAGATCCCACGCTGATAACCTTGCGTGCAAATATCACGCAGGTTTCACTCGGGGGCAAACGTTTGCGCAAGAGCGAGACCATGGAGCTCACACACGGGAACACACACATGTGCGACAGCTCTCAGTCGTGTAGCTCACCTTGTCAAACGCAGAACCCCAGACAGAGCGAGTTGATACACCGGTCGCATGCTACGGTAGAGATATTAAAGGTTTAATACCCCTTTTTGGCAAAAAATACGTTTTCTGAACGACGGGGTTCCTTAACTCAAAATCGTCGGGAAAACGCCTCTTTATTTATTTGCAGTATAATATTAATATACATTTTATATCCTTAGACTACAGTATAAAAAACGAAGAATACGCTTCAGCTGTGAGATCGACCGAAAACGATTTTTTGATCAAAACTCAGTTTTTTTTTGCAACCTTCCTAAATTAATAGGGGTTTGGGCCATCGGGTTACGCTTCTATTTTGCTCAAAATCGGGGTATAGACTAGAGTGTTTTATCAAACCGCGCCACCCTCGGAAGGGAAAAACAACGGTTGGTGCGCCTTTGCCGTACTACTAATAGCATGTGCTTTCAACATACCTTACTTTTTTATTACGCGGTTTAGGGTAGTGTATACACTGGCGTATGGCTTGCCCAGGAAGGTATGGGTCACACACGGGTTAGAATGCAATAACCTATGGGTCACCCATGGGTATGACCCCTTGGATGAGTTGCATATAATGGGTAACCCATGAGTTTGAAACACCGGTAATAGCCCATGGGAAAAGGCTGCCCATGGGCTCGCCATGGGTTTAAGGTACAGCAGTAACACCCCACGTAATCCAGTGATGGATCGCGCTGGGTGGACCATGGGCCGCCTATGGGCTCATTTGTAGCCCCATGTGTTGCCCATGTGGGTTTTCCGCGGGGTAGCGCATGGGCCACCCATGCATGGGTAGCCCATGAGCCGCCCACTGGTTGTTTTTGTGCTTCACACGAGTTGAGGGTGATAGCCTAGATGGATCGTCCGTTGATGACCCATAAGCCGGTGTTATAAGGCTTAGTTTGGGTAAGCTACGTATCGGTTAACCTTTTGCAAGTGGTCAAACCCACTAGACTAGACTAATACACCACAAATACCTTAACAAATGGCGTCGTCGGCAGGACCATGGGTTTTTGGGTCGTGGGTTCGATCCCCACCATCCACAATAATAAACGTTTCAGATTTTCTCCCATGCCGAACTTGACAAATACTCTCCCTGGTATGCCCAGGAAATGAAACGGCTTGGATAATTGACAGGTCCGCCCGTATATCCGGCCGACCTGCTATCCCGCTGTGTCAGGGGGGGAGAGTGTTATAACGCTTAGTTTGGGTAAGCTATCGGTTAACGTTTTGCAAGTGGTCAAACGGACTAATACCCCACAAATGGCTTAACACCGGGAGCACCAGCTCAGATGGGCAACCTATCAAACCATGATGAGCTTCATGCGTCGCTCATGAGTTGTGCTCATGGGACTCTCATGGGTTGACCATGTATCATGACCAAAGCCCCGCTACGGTAGGGAGTCGTTCTACGGTAGCCGCCCCAACTGTTCTTCAACGAAAGCGCTGGTTTCCAAACCAGCTCCCGGCCGTATGTCCTGAAACACGGTGCCCCTTGCCACCCCGTCGTCATCCTTCCATAGCACTACTAGGAGTAGTAGTCCTTTGCAAGCAAGAGAATAGTTGAAGCGTTATTTTTTCATAGCATCCCTCTTCGTATCGAGCAGCCATGAAACGTTCGTTAAAGAAAATCAATGTTTTTTTGGGGGAGGGCTATCGTAGAATCAGCCTAGAGGGGGGTCCCTTTATTAGGAACCTTTTCTAGCATCGGCTCGGGGGTCACTCGCGCGAGTTTGACCCCCACGTTCCTTAGCGGAACCGGCCGTAAGAGTTTCTCGTGCTAATTTATACTTGCGATATGAATCCGCGATTGGAATGGTTAGCCATCTATCATGCGCCGAACAAATCGCATACGATATTCTAATGTCTCGGTACAGGACGCACGCGTGCTACGATAGAGATTCTCCACTTTTTTTTTTGTCTGATACTACCCCTCAATTTAGGAGCTTAAGACCTCTCCGAAAAACTGACTTGGAGAAAATTCTAAACTGCTACATACCGGATAAAAAATCCCAGGCCCTAGGCACACGACGAGAATCATGCAAAACAAAAAGGCCAATTTCCGGCGGTTTTGGGTGAAGGGGCCGCTTCATTCAGAAACCATTTCAGAAGGAAAGTGCTACGTCTATCGCAGCACGCGCCAACGTTCACAGTCCGTGGTGCGAGTGACTCAAACCCGGTAGCGAAGAAGGGGGGGGGGGGCGTATATCACAACACCCCGCTTACCGTGTAGTCTTGATCAAGGGTTGCCCATGGGTCATCCCATCTGGGTTGAGAGCGCTAGCCAAGGAGCTGCCTATCATGGGACGCCCATGGGTCGCCCATCCATGAATTGAGAGCACTAACTCGAGGGCAGTCCATGCGCAGCCCAACGGGCAGTCCATGAACAGCCCACAGGTTTCATGGGTTGTCAATGAGTGTCTCTCATAGAGTGCCCATGGATAGGCTGCCCACGGGTTTACCCGTGAGACATCTCGTGGGCGACGCTTACTACGGTATAGAGGACACATGCTAAGATAGAGTTGCACCGTTTTTTTTCTGGGGAGCTCCTTTTTCTCACTTGAAGAAAGCCTCTATACCTCTCCCAGTAACTGACTAAAGAAAACAGACCCATACTCGCGTGCGCGCGAGATAATAATAATCCCATTAGTTAGGTATTCAACGAAAAACATCACGCGGGGGCGGGGGGGGGACGAAATTCCGGGACGATTCGTTTCGGTCAAGGAGCACCCTCCGTCATTCAAAACCAAAACTAGCGAACAAACTGTGCGCTACCTGTACACCGTAGCACGTGTCAGAGGACGTGCGCTACGATAGAGGTGTGCACCCCTTTTTTTTCCTAATACTACCCCTCAATTTAGTAGCTTAAGACCTCTCCCAAGAACTGATTGGGAGAACTAAAACTGCTACCGGATGAAACACCCCGTGGCCTGAGTACAAGAGGAGAATCGTGGAAAATGTTATTGGCCTATTTCGGAAGATTTTTGGTTAAAAAACGGCCCCGTCATTCAAAGACCATTCAGACGAAAATTGCTCTACCTATCGAAGCACGAGTCAGAGGTGCACCGTTTTTTGGCTGGAGATTCTCCAAAGCGTGGGTGGGGTGAAGGGGTTCAAAACGGTTAAAATTCGGTCTGTCACGTCTTGTAGCCCTTAAGACCTACTACTCTACGCCAAAAATTTAGAGAGCTTTGGGTCGGCACGAGACGCGTGCTACGATAGAGGTGCACCCCTTTTTTTTTCTGAGATCCCTCACTTTGGGAACTCAAAACATGTCCTTGTTAACCCAAAAAACTGATTTGGAGAAAAATAAAACCACTTTGATCCCGGATGCAACATCCCGTGGCCTAGGTACATAACGAGAATCACGCAAGAAAAGACTATTTCCGACGATTTTGGATTAAGGAGCCCCGTCCTTCAGAGACCATTTCAGACGAAAAGTGATACCTCTATCGTTGCACGCGTCACGACTGAAGTCACCAACTAGTTCTTAGCCGGACAAATACTTAGTCGTTTCCCGCGGGTGCCGAGTATCCGACCTATTGGGTTTCCACACTTGTATGAAGAATTAAGTAGGGCGGGGTTTATCTTTTCTTTCTTGGCCGGGACTGGGGGTGTCTGATTTGGTCTGATTCGCCCCCCTGACCTAAGTCGGCAAGTCGGCTGGCCATCAGTTAGCTTCACGAGCCGACTTGCCGACTAAAGCCAGCTAGTTGGCTATAGGTCATACCGACTAGTTATTAGCCTCGTCAAACCCGGCCGATTCACAGCTCTGCAAATCTAAGATAGGTATGAGCAGCTCGGACATAAGAGCGATAGCACCGGCCTGTTCATAGGGGCTTGTAAATCGGATACCCCCCACTGTACAATACCTCACCAACATCTTAGCCCATCTCGGACAGAAAAATAGCTTATTGAGGGCGAAGGAAGCCTGAAGAGGAAAAGCTGAGTACGTACGCGCACACTGTTAATAGTCACAAGAAACATGCCACAAGGGTACTGCGTAAATGACACACGCACATACATCAGACATATTTAAAGTGAGGGACCAGAGTGAATAACACGACGAGAAGTACAATTGTCTAACAGAGCCGCCGGCAGATCCCATATGTTTAATGACTCCGCGAGGTTTGTCTACGTTGCGCAGAACACACTGCATATGGCGAGTGCGGTTTTTTCATTTAGCTATGTTTCGCAGAACACAACGTACATATCTTAAGCTCCCAAATTGTAAGAACCTCAGCAAAAAACGTGGTGCACCTCTGTCGTAGCACGCGTCTAGTCTTCCTCAAAATAGATCCATTATTGGCAACTGACGCAATCATAGCTGGAAGATAGAAATCAAGAGCTGCTAATACAAGCCTGGCATTATATAGAGAGGCGTTTCCGCGTGGTGTAACGGGGGTTGGGGGGGGGGGGGGTGTGTGTGCACTCATTTGTTGATTGCCATATAGTCATTTGACGTTTGGCCGCACCTATATTTCGAGACGAAGCATGGTCTCACTCCTATTGGAACGAGGGGGGGGGTATCCATCATCATGCATAGCCGTAGCCTGCAAGACCTTCGGATAGTGGCGCGGGGGGGGCAGTACTCATTTAATGCATAGCCGTAGTCGTATGACCATAAATCCGTGCCCCCATACAATGCTGGGACGGAGCACGTCGGGTTTTCACTGACCAGGAAGACATTGCGTGGGCCAAGCGCGGTAGCACGGTGACTTGTTCGGCGAGTCGCATGGGAGGTGAGCTACATTCTAGGAATAGGCGAGGGGGGGGGGGAAATAGTCGATGCCGGTGACAAATCCAGCCCCAAATGACAAGGGAGGGGAGAGTATGGGCCAATGCCACGTCTGCCGAGACTGTTTGCACTGTTGATAAACATCGGAGAGATAATGATTTAGACTAATGATATAGATCCTCTATGTTGTGCAGGGTCTGTATAATGTACAGAGTACATATTTACCCCGGGAAAAGTGCACTAGATGTTGCAGATCGTACGGCTCCCACCCGATAACATGAGCTAAGCCATACAGATAATACAGATCCTCCCTGAAATATCTAGATCATCAAGTGATCTGTTGGTGGTCTGTCCTCGGATGTCTTGACACTCGAGGCAGCGAGGAACCCACTCTACCGTATATCTAGACCCTCTCACTATACCGATTCTGCTGTTCAGAAACTCATGACCCGGCTTGCATATCGCAATCGGCCGAGGTTGGAAAAGGTGCCGGCGACGCGTCTAAATGTGGCAAGACGTGTTGGCGTGGCCGATTTTCAAAATCCACGGTCGCACACAACCAGAAGCACGTAAAAACATTGCGTCCACTCGTCATTGGCAGCTCAAGTCAAGCCGGGGGAAGGGGCTGTTGATTATATGTACTAAGAGGACTATTCACTAGTAGACCACTCCAAGGCAACAGGGGCGAGGGGCGTACTCTTTTGCGTTTCTCGCGCCTCATAGTCGTTTAACCATTGACCACGCATCCTTTTCGAGACGGACCGATGGACAGACGGACGAACGGATGGCGGCAACCTTCTCTGATATATTAACAGCGAGGTTTCGGCGCCATCCTTGCAGAGGAGCCCTGTGTCGCCCAAGGCTCGGACCTACGCTGACCTGCGGGGCTAGAATATCATATCCAGCCTGGAGCGAATATTGCAGCCCGCTTGACTGGGCCAAGTATATATATAGAAAACACAATGGAATCAAGAAGGGGCAGAGCACCAGCACCTTTTCAGGTTGATCAAGCGTCCGCAAATACAAACTGAGGAATGATATATTACTACGCTCCTACGAGCGTGGACCTCCAGATCCCTTGTTCAGCGAGAGGAAAAGGCGAGCACAACAATGCAGAAGGGAAAGACGCGCGTGCACAACGACACTTTTCATTGGCTTGGCCCATGAGAACGACGCATGGAACAACGGCACGAAAGCGCCAAATAACACACGAGTGTGCCTGGAATTAAAAAAAAAAGTAACGATGAAACCCCAAAGAGCAGTTTCGTTGGCAGTTTAGCACGAACACAGGGGAGAGAGTCATCCCACGGCAGGTGTGCAGCAGATGCTAAGAATTTTTTGAGCGAGAGCTCCTAAAGTGAGGAGCTCAAATGTTTCCGAAACATGACTCGACGCGTGCTAAGATATAAGAGGTGGCGTTTTTCCTCTAAAATCTGTTTTCTGAATTTGGCCGGGCTCCTTAACCCAAAATCGTGGGAGATAGGCCATTTTTTTTTTGCGTGGTTCTCGTTGTGTATCTAGACCCATGGGATTTTTCATCACGTTGCAGCAGTTTTTATTTTTCTCCCAAATCAGTTCTGGGGAGAAGCCTTAAGCTCCGAAATCGAGGAAAACCTCAGAAAAAAAGTGGTGCGCACCTCAATCGTAGCACGCGCCACTTCGAAGGCATTCGAGTGCGGGCCACCCGCGACCAACATATCTATGAGCTAAATATCTCTTGAAAAAACAAACTTATTATTTTTTAAATTGCCCTGCTACTAACGGATAGTCGTTCTACAATGGTTGAGGAAACTCAACCGGTCAGAAACGTTTGGCCCAAAAAGTGCAAAAACCCTACGGCTGTGGGGGATGACTCAGCACACGTTTCAGCAAACTCAATACCGGTTTTTGTATCACCAGCAGAGTACACGGTATATTTCAAGACTAATGTAGGGGTGTACCGCCCTATATCTCGACGCCAAGACACGCTGCTGCCGCCTCGTTTTCCCGCAAGCAACAGACGAAGGCTAGGGCGCAGAGCGGAGTACCTCCATCCTGACTACTACCGACCTTAGGCTCCGTACAGCAGACTACAAAAATATATGGACACATCCGAAATGTTTTTTGGAGAAGAGCTCGTAACAAGCACTTCCATGGCCGTGCGTGCATACCGCGAAGAACCGAAAACCACCCAGCAGGATACGGCAGCGGCAGCGGAGTCGCTTTTTTTATTTTTTTTTCGGTGGCTCGGGGGGTCACTCGCGCGAGGGACCCCCCCGTTCCTCCGCAGTCTCTCACTCGTTCGCGCGATCCTAAATCTTTTTTTACGATATGGGAATCTGTAATGGAACGGTAAGCTACGCTGCGCCAAAACAATCGCCCGCAGCTCGTTGGTCCGTGAGGTAGAGAGTCACCCGCGCGCGTGGGCTAAATCCCGTGGTGAACAAGGGATTACCTGCCCTGCCGTGTAGCTGGCGTGAACTTCCTCGCGGGTGACTCTCAGCCGCAGAAGAAAAGCATATACGCTTAAGTGCGACCCCTGTTTGGTGATATAGCACTATCGACCATGGCTACGGCATTTTAGTTATATTACACCCTCTCCTATTTAACTACTGGGTGTGAGCCACTCGTCCGAGTGAGCCACTCGTCCGAGTGACTCTGTACCTAAACGAAAAACAAATTCTACGCAATCCGCGTGGCGCGGCGTAGCTAACCATTCAATGGCGGCTTCTTACGGCAAGCAAACAAAATGGCAAGAGGGAGCTCAATACAGCAAAGCAATAAGGGGTCACTCGCGCGAGTGACCCATTTAAGACGTCAAAGCAAGAGGGAGGTCACTCGCACGAGTGATCCATTTAAGACCGCAAAGCGAGTGGCCGCAAAGCAAGAGGGGGCCACTCGCACGAGTGGCCCATTTAAGACCGCAACAAGCAATAGGGGGTCACTCGTACGAGTGTGGCTCACTTAAGACCGCAACACGCAGTAGGGGGGTCGCTCGCACGAGTGACCCATTCAAGACAGCAACATGCAGTAGGGGGGTTACTCGCACGAGTGACCCACCTAAGACCGTAACGCAATAGGGGATCACTCAGGGGATCACTCGTGCGAGTGACCCACGTAAGACCGCAAATAAATAGGGGGGTTACTCGCGCGAGTGACCCACGTAAGACCACAAAACAATAGGGGATCACTCGCGCGAGTGACCCATTTAAGACCGCCAAGTAACAGGGCGGTCACTCGTACGAGGGACCCAATTAAGACCGCTGAGGAATAGGGGGGTCACTAGCACGAGTGGCCCGTTTAAGAGCGCAAAGCAACTGGGGGTCACTCGCGCGAGTGACCCATTTAAGACCGCAAAGAAATAGGGAGGTCACTCGCACGAGTGATCCATTTAAGACCGCAAAGCGAGTGACCGCAAAGCAATAGGGAGCCACTCGCACGAGTGACACATTTAAGACTGCAACAACCAATAGGGAGTCACTCGCACGAGTGACCCATTTAAGACCGCAACACGCAGTAGGGGGGTCACGCGCACGAGTGACCCACTTCAGACCGTAAATCAAGAGGGGGTCACTCAGGGGGTCACTCGTGCGAGTGATCCATTTAAGACCGCCAAGTAATAGGGAGGTTACTCGCGCGAGTGACCCACTTAAGATCGGAAAGCAAACAATAGAGGGGTCACTCGCATGAGTGACCCATTTAAGACCGCAACAAGCAATAGGGGGCCACTCGTACGAGTGGCCCATTTAAGACCGCAAAAAGAGTAATAGGGGGGTCACTCGCACAAGTGACCCATTTAAGACCGCAAAGCAATTGCGGGTTCACTCGCACGAGTGACCCACTTGAGACCATAAAGCAATAGGGGGTCACTCAGGGGGTCACTCGTGCGAGTGACCCACGTAAGACCGAAAATACATAGGGGGGTTACTCGCGCGAGTCACCCACGTAGGACCACAAAGCAATAGGGGGTCACTCGTGCGAGTGATCCATTTAAGACCGCCAAGTAATAGGGAGGTTACTCGCGCGAGTGACCCACTTAAGAACGCTAAGAAATATGGAGGTCACTCGCACGAGTGAACCATTTTCGACCGCACAGCAATAGGCGGTCACTCGCAGGAGTGATTCATGTAAGACCGCAACGATATAGTGGGTGACTCGCGCGAGGACCACGAAGCAATAGGGGGGTTACTAGCGCGAGTGACCCATTTACGACCGCAACAAGCAATAGGGAGTCACTCGCACGAGTGACCCATTTAAGGCCGCAAAGCAATCGCGGGTTCACTCGGGCGAGTGACTCATTTAAGACCGCAACAATCAATAGAGGGGTCACTCGCGCGAGTTGACCAACTTAAGACCCCGAATCTTAAAGGGGGTCATTCGCGCGAGTGACACATTTAAGACCGCAACAAGCAACAAGGGGGGTCACTCGGGGGTCACTCGCGCGATTGACCCCCTTAAGACCGCAAAACAAACAATAGGGGGGTCACTCGCGCGAGTGACCCCGAGCTACTGCAAAAAAATGTCCCTTACAAAGGGACCCACGGCCCTACCACATAGCCACGGTCGAAATCCACTAGACCACTCAGTCACTAAAACAACAATACATATACCCTGGAGCTCGTAGCACCAATCTCGAGCCAGCGTTGATCTCCCCGGGAACATCCCGTTGCCACTGGCCGAGTATCTGGGAAAAAAATATCTTAACCATTCACGATATTTTGCGACTAATATAATACGGTAAACGTCCACCCCATTTTCCAACTACAACCACAACAACATCAACAACAACAACTGGAGCTCCATAACTCCCCCTAAAACTCGGATTTGATAACTATTGTTCGCTCCGCTCCATCAACAATCCCATGGGCTCGGGGTACAATTTATAGGATAGGAAACACAAACTGGCTGCCAAAAAGCACTGCGTAGTTTGGCTCAGAAGCGGAGTCAGTCACGCTGAAAATATTGGGGCAGTGCTACCTATATCGTAGCGCGCATCCTCCAACGCGCACGCTCGAAAGAATAAGTATGAAACCGATGAGATTCGAACCCGCTACACACCCTTGTTGGTGGTATAGCAGCACCGTTCACTGGACCACTAAAGTCACCGTGGTGGAGTGGTCTAACGGATAGTGTTATACTCCGTATTACCAACAACCCTCCCAGCGTAGCCTTAGCGGACAGCGACAGCAGCCAGTCACAGCCGCCATCCAAATTGCCCCTCGCGAACAAGAATCACGTCGTGCATCCCCCACGCGATTCCACGGACACAAACGCAACAACCATCTCTCCATGCAGAGCCAAACACAGCACCGACAGCCCAGACCAAGGCTACTATCTCGATTTTCGCTTGCGTGCAGAGCCACTCGCACGAGTGGCTCTGCACTTCGCTGAAAAGCGGGCTCAACCAGTTTGGTTGGCGAAGCGAAAAATTAAATCCATGACGGCGGTGCAAATCATCGTCGTGAAACAGGAAAGCACAAAAACAAAACAAGCAAATACGTAAGCAAACCGCTACTGTCTGCAGGTGCGAACCCCTGCAAAGCGATCTTCCTGTTGTTACCTTGGTCAGCAGCAGCAGGAACAGCAGCAGTAGGCGACCGATATCGACGAGGCACTTTCGCGCCCGTGCTAAAGTTGGACAGCTAGCCCTTGGCGCAGTACCTGGCACGCAGGCGGCGGGCACGGGAGGGACACGGGGGCTGCCATTCGCCTCAATGTGATGTATGCGGTATGCATGCATTGCTGTCGACAGGGGACAAATGCGTATGTACCGCGGCCGGCAACAGGTGATGCATGGAGATACACGGCACCACCCCTCTGATAAGGAATCGAGATAGTGCTGGTGTACGTAAGACCTCATATTTGAGTAAAAAAAAGTGCGTCCTACACTCATAACTTCAATATACCACGTGAACAATTTGTAATCTGAGTCATCCCGTGGTGTAGTCTATAGTCTACGGGTTGCACTTTTCTGGCCTTCTGGTTGGTTGACTTCCTCAAACGAGGGAGCTACCGGTTGTTCTCAATTTTTCACGAGCATATTGGTCTTAGGACTTTCTTGCATGGAAAGTTTGATCGGGGTTGCGCGAAGAAAACGATTTCGAAGTTCATGCTTCCGGTGAGATATTGAGTTCCTCATCTTAGGAGCTCTGGAACTTCTGCTGCTTCCCGTGGGATGGCTTATTTCGCCGCGCTTTTTCAGGCTGAGTTTCTTGTGACGCTTTTCCTTAGGAGCGTAGGGCAGGTGGTGTATACACTATCAAGATACTGCACTGTATATGTTGATTATTAAAAACTATAAACTCGTTTGTGCTGGCCGGTGTTACTTACCGTGTTACTCGGCGCGATGGCTACATTGTCTTTTCGTCGGCTTTTGCAAGAGTTTTCGTCCCCGTTTTCAATTTTGCGACGCCTCCGGGATTCCAAGTCAATCACATCCCGACGGGGAACCTTGCATTGCTTTCAAGTATTGGAGACAGAATGGCTGTTCGCTCCAAATACGTAAAAAAGCTGTGAAGCATGATTTAATTGTGTTTCGCTCATCTCGTTAGCACTTAACTGTACCCAATTTACAGTAGTAATGTTTGCTGTTATTTCGCTGTCTTTTAGCCTACCCCAAGTACTGATGTATAATTGTGGATACGGGGTACTATCGAAAGAGGACTCTCACATTCCTCCCCTCCACGCTACGGCTTGTACTCGACATACTTCGTATATATTATAGAAATAAAAATACACTCCAGCTGTGAGATCGAGGATTTTGTCGAAACCCATCTTTGCAAGCTGTGTGTGACACTCCGATCGCGCCTACACGCGGCAGCACACTATGTAGGAGTGCTGGAGTTTGTTTTGGGCCAAACGTTTCGGACCGGTTGAGGTCCTCAACTGATCAAGTGAAACACTATCTCGGTTAGTATATGATTGCCTATTGTTTTACGCCTAGCGCATATAACTCTTTGGTTGGGTTGCGCGAACGAATGTCTTCGAAGGCGTGTTTCGGGTGAGATATTGAGCTCCTCATGTTAGGAGCTCAGAAAATTCTTAGAATCTGATGCACCCCTAGCGTGTGGGACGACTCAGGAGGTGAAACAACAACGCAAACGCGTGCATCATACTTCGAAGTACTATACTCGGCGCACGCGCAAGACAGCACGTCTCGCGTAAACTACCAGGTAGTGGACGTCCCTGTGCGTAATTTTGGTTTGTTTGAAACACACACACAATTTTGATACGACTCGTACGTACGTAGAAACAGCGAAATATTCTAGGATTTCCTCGCAGACCCATGTGTGGTCCCGACAACGACCAGCCAATGAACGTCATAAAACATAAACACGTTTTGCACATGCACAAGTCTCAGGCATCACGCAACCGCCGATCTCGGCCCGGACGGGCCTCGAGATGGTTCGCGGTCAGGATTGAGGTCAGGGTTCGGGTCCCCGGTACACTTACTTTGAATACAAATGGCAATGCACACGCCTTTTGACAAACAGGTCGTACGAGATTCCCGGTGAACACAACAAAGCGGTAAAAAATCTCCTGGGAAAGATCAAGTCGACACGCAAAAAGCCCGAAGAAAAAACCCGGCTACGATGCGAGTAGCGCTCACCTGCCGACAAGCCTCACAAAGGAGTTGCTACGGATGTTCTTCTCGTTCGCCCGGAAGATTTGCACACCAACAACGGGCGACGTCTTCGCGGCTGGCGGAGACGAGGGGACAGCAGCACGGGCAGCACCAGCACCAGCAGCTTCACCATCACCGCTACCACCGACGTCCTCTTCTTGGTCAGAGGGCCACGCCCACGATTGAGCTCGGTACGCTGGGCTGCGCTGCAGCACCCGGCGCGTGGCGGCTTCCTTCACCCCATCCTTATGAATCTCATCATCTCGACCGAGGTCCACCCCTATGACTTCTTGGGGGATACGCCCCCAGTCGTCACGTGCTGCCTCGTTCGCCCCAGCCTCGAGGAGAATGCTCACCTCGACGTGACAGCAGCAACCGGCGCCATAGTGAAGCAGATACCTGCCGTCGATGTTGACGTTCGCCCACTTCGACCGCTTCTCTCCTCCCTCCGCCGCGAGCAGCATCGTGAGGATTCTCGGCCGGCGGCATACAATGGCCCTGTACAGTGCCTGCGCCAACACGTGCCCGCCTCCCATTTCCTCTAGTCCTCCTCTGTTGACCAGGGTCCTCGCCACTTCAAAGAAGCCCTTCATCACGGCAATAACGAGCGGAAACAACCCGTTGTCCTCCGACGTCACCCGCTGCCTTGCCCCCAGCGAGAGCAGCTTGGATACCATGCTCTGGTGGCCTTCGCTGCAAGCCGCAAACAGCGGCGTCATGCCGCCGGCAGAGCAGCGGTTCAGCGTGGCGGGTGCTTTGGCGCACAGCATGTCCACCAGCTCCACTTGACCGGTGTAGGCCACTATGTGCAGAGGGGTGACCCCTCTGTCATTTGGCAAAGCCGGGTCGGCGCCCGCCTCGAGCAGCAACTGCACCACTTCCACGCAGATATGCGGGGACGAGCAAGCCGCAGTGAGTGGGGTTGTGCCTGTGCTGTCGGTGGCGTTGGGATCGGCGCCGGACCGCTTTAGCAGCAAGCGAACGATGTCGATAAAATTGTTCTTTGCCGCTAGTTGTAGGGCCCGTCCGCCAGGAAGGGCGGTAGGACTGGTCGAACAACAGCACGACAGCTCTTCGGTGACAGGCATGTCGGGGTCTGCCCCTTGCTCGAGTAGAAAATCGACCATGCGGGCATGGTTCGCAACGGCGGCAGCCACGATGGGCGCGAAGGCATGCCCTGAAGAGCCGTTCACATTTGCTCCAGCCGTAAGTGCGGCCTCGACCGCACCGAAGTTCCCATCCATCACGCCCGCCATCAAAAGTGATCCTGCGCAATCCCCGGTACCATGCCAGTGACAATGCATACCAGGTACCAGGTACCAGGTATGTACCTGTCAGAAAGGTCCGTCTTCACAGTAAACAGCGGCGTAGCTCGTACACGTGGTTCCTGGTGACGGTATTGCCGAACCGTATATGCTCTGAAACCTTGCTGTTCCTAGTCGCCCCTTCGTGCGAAACTACGCCCTCCCTTCGGTGCGGGGTCCACAGACTGAGGAGCGCGAACAGCTTGATGAAGACGCCAAACTGCAACAACAGCAACAACAGGAGCAGCAGCAACCACTTGACCACAGCTACGGCAACTACACCAGCAACAGCAACAGCTACAGCTACAGCAGCAACAGGCAGTGTGCCACCGGTGTGTGCACCCCTCACAAATTGACAAAACTAGGGCTCAGTCGAGAGACTGGAACCACACTTACATCCCCTCTGGAAATTCCGTAATTCCGCAACAAGACACACTGCTGTACTTTTGCACGGAAAAATTGCAGGGCACATGCAAGTGTGTACCTGTCAGTGCTACCCTCTAGAGTTCACCAAAACGGCGGAGACTTTCATGTCGATTTAGGCACGCGATCACGTCGCTGAAAGTTGGACTTGTGCTTCCAGGGTTTAGGTTTGCCGCGTTAATTTTTAAATTTTGAATCCAAGGTTTATATATGATCCATAGGCTTTATTTTGCTAGTTCAGTTGTCCCCGGGGTGGTCAAACCTCGCAGTGCTGGTGTTCCATGATGAAACATTAGAGCGAGCTGGACGGGCCGAGCACGCCAGGGAAGGAGAGCGAGAGCGCAAGGGAAGGGAGTGTCTCCGAAGGGGTCGACGGAGGCATGGGTCCTTACAACACGTAAGAGACCTACCACGGTCGCGCCTACGAATTCAGCGTGAATCACGAGCAAACCTATGGTGACTTTTTTTTTTTGAAAACGAGTACAATACCTTCGTAAACGAAGCGGAGCGACTGCCACATTTGGCGCGAGAGTGTCGCTGGTTGGCTCTAGCCATCGCCTTGGTTGCCCCGACGAAGCCGCCATAGGCGCCCCTCGCGAATGGATGGATGACACTCCAGTCGGTCATGCCTTGCTGCGTATTGTCTCCGAGTGTATGGCCTCGAGTCCCAGGCACGACGTGCGCGGCGGTTTTGTGCGCGGCTACTTGAATCCTTCACGTTTGCCAGCATACCACTATGGACGCAAATATAGGAACCGTGTAAAATTTAACATTAATACGAAACGGTCTTTACATATTTGTCCGTATTGATGCAAAAAAAAACCCCATTCGTCCCAACCACGGCAGCCAGGTGCCAGTCGTACTGCATCGAAGAGGCAACGTAAGTCAACACGTCGATACGTTCCATGCAGCAAATCTGGCGTTCTGCTGCTATCTGCCGCTGTACAGCAGTAGCAGTATCCTGCTGCCTGCTCCTATGATACGAGTGTACTGGTATGATACAGCAGTCAGTATGACGTACGAGATAAATTTCCATGCTGCAAATCTGCCGCACTGCTGATCTGCTGTAGTCTACAGCAGCATGATTGCAGTACGATCCTGCTGCCTGCTATGATACGCGAGTGTACCAAGCTTGATACGTGGTACAGCAATTCTTGTACACTGTAGTCTACAAGGTTAGGTTTCCCTTCGAGATGGGGTGCCTTGATATCCGGGGACGCCGCAAGTCAAAATGGAGAACACATGAGTTCCAAGGTATGCATGAACTACTGCTGCTGGTTGTTGTTATTGTTGTTGTTGTTGTTGTTGTTGTTGTTGTTTTTGTTGTTGTTGTCGTTCTCACATTAACTCGCATAATCAAGGCCGTGGTCACAGGACAGGCTCCAGTCACTCTGGAGCTGAGGAATACCCCAGGGAAAACACACACAACCCAAGGTGGTACACGCATATGTCACAGCTGACGCAATTCATGCCTCCACCAGAAACATATAAAATGAAATCGAGAGTCAGTCTACGATGTGCCAGGTCCAGGCCGGTGCATACGTCATCTGCTGTACGAGTATGCTTCGGATACCTGATAGACTATATGTGAGGTCCGACGATACCTGGTTCCACGGTATGCGTTTGATTGTTGTATTGGGCGTAAAAAAATGGGTCGGTGTTCGATCTCCTGCTGTGCACCAACCCCACGCACATACACCGCGACAACTGGCACGAAGGGAAGACATTGAAGCAAGGCTGCTGTTGTATTGCTGCTGTGCTGCTGCTGTATACGACTTTTTTTCCGCACACTCCACGCACACATGGTACATCCATACGCGCATAAGCACACATGTACGGCCGCCGCAGAACAGCATGCCAAGACCTTTCCTGTGACCACAGACTTGATTATGCGAGTTAATGTGAGAACAACAACAACAACTCGTGTTCGCAGGGACTTATTCTTGCGTAAAAAATGGCTATTAAGGCTATTTCTTACACGGTCGGATTGCGCCAGTCGAAAACAGCCCTTTTCGACTGGACTTTTTTGCGACTGGATTCTTCTGATCCTTCTTCTCATCGTCAGTCGAATATATTTTATAGTTTTTGTGCTCTTCGTAGATGCGGTTGGTGTGAGGGAGTACTGCAGTATGGCAGCCGAAATCGGGTGGCAGCTCTGTGCTTCGCGCGTTATTCGCGAGCAACGTGTGCTTCGCGTGCGACGAACCTTTGTTCAAGCGGGTTCGTGGCGTTGGGCTTAGCCGAAAGCCGCCAAAGCTACGTTCGTGGCGTTGCACTCAGCCGAGAGCCGCCAAAGCTACATCAGGCGTAGCCGTTGCTGGCAAAATGGCATCGATATCGCGCGCTGCTGCCGTCTTGTGATACACGCTGCTGTCGAGCGGAGCTAGGAGTGCGCCACGCTGACTTGCAGCGAGAAGCAACAGCAGTGATAGCCGAGGCAACGTCGGCGCTGTTGTATGATACTGCTGTGTGGCACCTGGTATGGGTGTGTGGGCGTGTGGGTGTGTGATTTGTGGCGGGATGAGCGATTTGATGGGTAAAAAAAAGTGTAACATTTTTTCGACCGAGTTTTTCGACTGGCAGGCCCAGTCGAAAAAGTAAAGTTTTACGACTGGATCTGCCAGTGAGAATTCTCAGTCGAAAAAAGTTGATTCGAAAAAGCCCTTTTTCGACTGTGTAAGAAAGCCCGATTTGGGCATCAGTCGAAAACGGCCGTTTTCGACTGACAAATCCGTCTGTATAAGAAATGGCCTAATAGCGGAAAGCGCAAGAGGGCGAGTTAGCATCATTCGATGAGAATCGATGAGCATAAGTAGCGGATGTACAGTTGGCAACCTGAACCCGAGGCGCGATAAAAATCAAGGCAGGTACTGGGGGGGAGAAGGGAAGACACCTGTGACTTCGACTTGTCCAGACAGATCGCTGAGGGTAAACTTCTTACTTGGTACGAGTTAAGGTGGAGAGTAAAAGTGGTGATTGAAACTTAATTAAACAAAAATGCTGTTCTGCAGAGAGAGAGAGTGGGTGTTGCGATTGCAGGAGAAACTTCGAAGCCTCGAGGTACGAAGTTATGGTATGTCGGTAGCCAGCCAGCCGCGCGGTACCATACGTCGCTTGGCCATGTCGTCATGAAGCTGTCTTGATTCGACGCCTAGGCGGTACAACTTTGTTGGCCGTTAGCTAGGCCTGCAATTTGGCCGGACTTCGCGGCGATCTATTGGTTGGGCGGCGGGGGAAAAAACAACTAAATGATGACCAGATACTAGGTTCCAGTACTGTGTGTATCCATTGTCAATTTCCTTATCTCATACCATTCGACGATCCACAAACGCGCGAGTCAGATGCGAAGTCTTGAGAAGACAGATGTGAAAAAAATAGGCAGAAAAAGATGCGAAAAAATGAAGGAGAAGGAAAAAATGCGGAGACAGACGCGGCACTCCGAATATCACCGCTCGCGACTAATATTACCTCGGCTACTGTTGACTCCAGCCGTAGTCGACGACTAATAGTGACACCAACACCCAGCCCTCGCAGCAATAGCAGTACGCGACGGACTTGTGCCAACGTTTGGGTGGCGAACTACGTGAAGTTTGGGATGATTGTTTGGCACGAGGCTCGAAATTCTTACGCGAGGCAGGGTGCGCCCTATGTTAATTGCACCATTACATGCCAGGTACCTGGCATGGTCTTTTTATGTTTCTCTCGAAAATCGGGCGCTGAAACCACCAGTCGCGCGCGCCTCCAAGCCCTCGTCACTTCGATTTTTTTCTCTTCCGTTCTTTTACCACCTTTTCACATCAGAGGGCAACATTGTCGGTGAAAGTCGTCGATTTCGCACATCAGCGGCCACGAGAATCAGCCCGGGAGTTGCTAGAGTGTAGGGCGTGTGTCCGAAGTGCATCGTAGGGAGATAAATGGACGGCATGCGCCCAGCGTGATGACGCTTTTGTTCTGCTTCGCACTCTTTCTGTTAATGAGTGGTCGATGGCCTTCTCGGTCGTGGTATGGGCTTTTCCATGATGTGCTATATCGCGCGTTGACTCCTCGCCGTGGAGAGCGACGACTTGTGCTCTAGGTGGTTGTACACGTACGTACCAGGTACTCTACAGTAGCGGACACCTAACAAGGAAGAGGACACCGTAATAAGAAAGCCAGGATGATATTCACAGGGAAATAAGAAATCCGGAGCTGTTGTACTGAAGTTAGTGTAGAACGCACCCTATCCCAAATAAGAAACCCAGCCTCGTTCATCATTCGTGTTTCTTATAGGGTGCCCTGTATTCCACCTGGGTCCCCAAAGGGTTATAACCCATGTGCACAAGTTGCTCCTGCGCCTCATGCGGCCAAGGCACCTGCCCATCGAGTTCCGGTGCCGATATTATTTTTTTTTTGTGACCCGTGACTGGCGACGTAAGAAATTTGCAGGATAAGTGTTCTCACCGCCGGTTGCGAAGCGCGGCAGTGTTAACGAGAGGATCTTAAGGCTGCCCGCGCGTTTTTTGCTGACTCCCTACTTTGCGGTTCGGACATGCCCTCTCTAACCCAGGCAGCCTTAACCCAGCCTTGACCCAGGCAGCCTTGGTTGGCTTAAGCTGGGCAGCCTTGGTGGCTTAAGCTGGGCAATGACACGTGTTATATACGGCGGAGGTAGACCACCTGGGCAGCCTTGGTTGGGCCAGCTTTGTGTGGGCAATGACGCATGGTATATACGACGGAGGTTTGACCATTTGTCTTTAAAGGGTGGTGGCTTGATAAAGTGCTTTTTTTTTCTTTTTTTTTTTTTTCGGCACACCTCTACTTTCCAGCTTCTGGACAAGCTGTGGTCACAGGTGTCGTCCCTTCTCCTCCCCCGGTTCTTGCCTTCAATTTTTATCGCGCATAGGGTTCAGCAATCCCACTGCTCGTCGTTTCTTCATCGAGTGTTGCTAACTCACGCTCTCGCGCTTTCCGCAAGTCAAATTGTGCACAAGAAAAAGTCCGCACGAATTTATACGAGTATGCACTCGGGGGGGCTCGAACTCACGAAAGTGACCTATACCAGGCTCGAGGATAACCTGATACGCCGCCGGGGCGATCGGATGCTCCATACCCCTGTGAGGCAAATGCTGATTTATGATATTAAGGGGAGTGCAACCCGATGAATGATCAATCCCATGCCCTACCGCTACCGGTAGGTGTCCAAAACATTCTTGTTGCAGAACAAGAACGACGTTCCGACGATATTGGTTAAGAAGCACCGTCGTCCACGGGGATTTATTTCAGCCGAAAAGTGCTACTTGTATCTGTTTTTTTTTTATATATGAAAAAATGCACTTGAGCTGTGAGATCGACCAAAAAGTTTTTTTGATCACAACTATATTGTGTATTAAGTGTGTACCACAGCCCTCGGGCAAGCCGAAAGTAAACGACGAATATTACGCGTTACAGCATTGGTTACTATCTCGTGTTAACCTGTATATAAGTGTGTACCACAGCTCCCTGGCAAGCCCGTTGTCACCACATCCCCTTGGCGTCACAGCCCCTGCTGCTTGCCTGGGGTGTGCCAACATGCCAATGTCGTTGCAACCTTTGCTACTACCCCTCCTTGTTATCAACTTCCCACTACTACCGTTGCTTGCCTAGGGTGTGACAGCAAAAAACTGCGTGTGATTCTTATACTTCGATCGCTGGTTCTATGGAGTGAATGACCTCGTGAAGGATATTCTGTAGGTCGGTGTTTCCCCTTTGTTGTTGTTATTGTTGTTGTTGTTGTTGTTGTTGTTGTTGTTGTTGTTGTTGTTGTTGTTGTTGTTGTTGTTGTTGTTGTTGTTGTTGTTGTTGTTGTTGTTGTTGTTGTTGTTGTTGTTGTTGTTGTTCTTTTTCTTGTTCTTGTTCTTGTTGTTCTTGTTCTTGTTGTTGTCGTTGTTCTTGTTCTTGTTCTTGTTCTTGTTCTTCTTGTTCTTCTTTTTCTTCTTGTTCTTTTTCTTCTTGTTCTTCTTTTTCTTCTTGTTCTTGTTCTTGTTCTCGTTCTTGTTCTTGTTCTTGTTCTTGTGCTTGTGCTTGTGATTGTGCTTGTGCTTGTGCTTGTGCTTGTTGTTATTTCTGTTGTTAGGGCTGCCGCTGACCCCCCCCTCCCCCCCCTCCACCTTCTCCCCCTTCTCCCCCTACTCTTTCTCCCCCCCCCCGTCTCTCATCCTCATCCTCCTCCCTTTCCCCCGTCGTCTTTGCCCTCTTTCTCCTTCTCCTTCTCCCCAAAACATGTTCGTTTTTTATTCTCGTCCTACAGCGTGCCCCCGGCGTCCTCCAGCCCTTACGAGAGAAGGGGGGGGGGAGCGGCGACAATGTTAGGCGGCGACGGCGGCGCATCGCGCTACCGGCGTTCTTCGGGAAGCCGCGGCCGGGATGGCTTTAGCGCTGATTGGCCGCGAGAGAATCGGAGCCTGACTGGTATACATGACAGCGGCAGCCGCGGTAACAGCGGTGGCGATAGTGGTGGCGTTGGCGGCGGCACCTTTCGGAGTAGCGACCGTATAACGGGACGGGACAGCGGAGGCGGCAGGAGGAGCCGCAGAGGTAGCCGTGGTGGTAGTGGTGGTGACGGTGGTGGTGGTGGTGGTGGTGGTGGTGGTGGCGTAGGTGCCAGTCGCAGCGTTGTGTTTCGATATAACGACGTTAGTGGTGACGGCGACGGGAGTCAAAGCATGGACGTGTCGGATCGGCAGAGCTTGCGGGATCCATGGATTCGACGCGGCGGGGACGGTTTCAGCGAGAGCAGTGGCGGGAACGGCGGTGGTATCCGTAGCGGTGCTAGTGACGGCGGTGGTGGTAGTGGTGGTAGCGACGGGAGTCGAAGAAGAGATCTGTCGGATGGGCGGAGCTCGCGGGACCCGAGAATTCGTCTCGGAGGAACTGGTGGCAGCGGGAGCAGTGGCGGGAGCAGAGGTGGTAGCCGTGGCGATGGTGGTGGTAGTTGGAGCGGTGGCGGTGGTGGTGGTAGTTGGAGCGGTGGCGGTGGTGGCAGCCGCTTTTCTCGGAGAAGCGCGGCCTCCTTACCGAGCCATGAGGAGGGATACATACCCCGACGTCCATCTACGGTGAACGACTCTTATGGTGATCGCTCCACAGGTCGTTATCGTTCTGGGGATCGTTCTTCGGATCGCTCGGGGGACCGCGCCTGGGAAAGTTTTACGGCGGATCGGTCTCGTCGGAAGGACGGCCCCGCTTCCCGAGAGCACGCCTCCTCGCGGGATCGGCCCGTCCTCTCCTTCGATTCGAAGACGCGCTCCGAAGACCCTTTTTCGGATCCTCGCCGTTTAGGAGATCTTTCGGAGGACCGGTTCACGGACCGCTCTAGATACCGTGTTGCGGATCGCTCTCGTCGGCTGGAATACCCCGCTTCCGGAGAACGCGACGCGCCGAATCCGTCCGCCCTCTCCATCGATTTGAGGTCTACCGGCTCAAGGCAACGCTCCTCGCACTATTCCAGAGAACGCTATCGGGACCAATGCGGGGCGGGTTACTCCCGGCGCATGGATGACCCCGCTTCCCGAGAGCGCGCCATCACCCCGGATCGGCCTGGTCTCTCAACCGATTGCAAGAACCGTTCTGTTGATCATTCCATCACCCGTCTGAGGGCCCGTGCCGGAGACCGTACCGGTGACCACCATCGTTCTGGGAATCTATCCGGCGAATGTTCAGGGATTTTTTCTGGTTTTCGTTCTGGAGACCGTCCCGGGGACCGGTATGCTGATCGATCCGATGACAGCTCCTTCCGGAGGCAGGACAACCCCGCATCCGGAAAGCGCGCTCTGGATCGCTCCGCCCGCCCGGGCTCCCGGTACACATGTAAGGACCTTTCCCGAGAATCTTATAGGAAACGTTCCAGGGATCGTTCCGGGGAACATTCCAGGGATCGTTATTCGGGTGCTCATAGTTCCCGGGCTCGTTCTGGGATCACCGATCCACGACCCCGCGATCGAGCGACCAAATATAGCGGTGGCGGGGGCGGCGGGGGCGGCGGTGGATATATTGGTGAACGGTATCGTGACGGAGTAAGCGACTGTGGTGGTGATGGTGGTGGTAGTGGCAGTGGTGTTGGTTATGGTTATGCCCGTGCTGATGATTGTGACTATGGCCGGTCCGGACGTGGCGATATCGGCGGTTACGGCGGAGATCGGGAGAGAAAGCGCCGCCGGACTGCAGGGTCTCCCTCCGCCAAAATCGCCGCAACCACCGCCAACACGGGCCCTATCCACCGCCCCCCCGCAACATCACGTGAGGATAGTTGGTCTGGTGGAGGGAGGCAAGAGTTAGATGCGGTTGCGGCGGCGATGGCGGGCCGTGACAGTTCCCCGAGATTCGAAGACGGTTATCTTTCTTCGTCGGACTCTGGCCGGTCTTGTTCTGCGCCCCCCCCCGCTCGTCGGCTTCCCCGGGATGAGAATGCCACCCCGTGGGGCGAGGAAACCTGTTCTCCTTTCCGCCGCCTGAGTGTTAGTGACCGGCGAGGAGGGGGAAGGCAGGGGGGGGAGGAGCTACAGCGGCAGGATCAGCAGCCGCAGAAGCAGCAGCATTCACCGGCGCGGCCGCCGCAGCCGCCGCAGCAGCAGGTTTACACGCCGCCGCCGAAGAAGCAGCAGCCAGAGCAGCAGCCAGAGCAGCAGCAGGAAAAACAGCTCCCCAGCAATGTTCTCGGGAACAAGCCGGACTTCATGGCGGAAGGGGGAGCTGCTGACGGTGAGACAATGGAGTTGGCGGTAGGAGTGGGGGTTGGGCGGTGTGGGGTTGCGTGGGGGTTGGGTGAAGCGGGATGGGAACAGGAGGGCAACGGTTGGGGAAGGTATCGAGCGTGTGGAGGTTGGGTTAGGTTAGGATGGGTCAGGGTTTGGTTGCAGTCAGTTGTGAAGCTCGCCTCCGATCGCGAAAAGGGCACCCCACCCCCTGAAAAACATTTCCCCCCACCATAAGAATGGAAGTGCTTCCCCTCTTTCGCCCTAAAATAAGGAAATATATGGAGGCTTGATCGCCAATTATAAAAAGGACATCCCCCCCCCTCTATCATCCATACCCAAGAAATGACGTACAAGGTGAGGAAGTCCGCCTCACAAGTACCAGGTACCAGGTAGTGCTTAGCAGGATGCAGCTCATCCCTTCGTGGGACTCGCCGAGCACCTCACGGCGCTTTGCGCTTTGTGCACGCGATGTCTGGCTGGTCGTTGAAAACCCGACGTGCTCCGTCCCGGCATTGTGGGAATGCAAGGGCGTATGGTCTTAAGACGACGGGTATGTATGAAATGAGCGCCCCCGCCACCACGCCCGTTAAATGCTTTTTAGGCCTGAAGTTCGCTTCCGACCGTGAGGAGGATGCCCACCGCATAGCGCAGCGGCAGAAGCAGATCGACTATGGCAAGAATACGACGGGATACGACCGCTACAGGCAACTGGTTCCGATGTGAGTTTATTAAACGCGTTAATAAGATCAGTACAGTCGTGGTCCTGTTAGTGCGATACCATTTAGTGCGGGTGTCCGCTTTGGTGCGGTGAAAAATCGCCTGTCACGACCTCCTTCATCCTGGAGAGTACTACAATATCGCGGGATAGTGCGGGGTCCCACTTAAGTGCGGTTGTTGTCGCCTGGCAAGACACAGCACTATTGAGGGCATAGGGCGGAGTTCCACTATAGTGCGGTTGTTGTGACCTGATAAGACACGGCACGAATGAGGAGATTGTTCGGGGTCCCGATTAAGTGCGGTTGTCATCTGGTAAGGCACCGCTCTACTGAGGAGATAGTGCGGGGTCCCACTTTAGTGCGGTTGTTGTCATCTGGCAAGGCACCGCACTAATGAGGAGATTCTGCGGGGTCCCGTTTTAGTGCGGTTGTCATCTGGCAAGGCACCGCTCTAATGAGGAGATAGTGCTGGGCCCGACTTAGTGCGGTTGTTGCTTTCTGGCAAAGCACCGCACTGATCCGGTGATAGTGCGGGGCCCCAATTTAGTGCGGTTGTTGTCATCTGGCAAGACACCGCACTATTACTAGTAAGGGACCACGACTTCTGTAGTGGAGTATTGGGCATTTATTCTGGGCGTTGAGGGTACGAGGCGTTTTTGGTTTGTTTGCTTGTTTTTTATGCTTGTTTGTTGTTTAGCTACTATGAATAGTACAGTAGTAGATTTAGTTGCTTTGTATGTTGGGCGTTTTGTTTTTTATGATCCGTTGTTGTTGTTGTTGTTGTTGTTGTTGTTGTTGTACTTTCTGTTTGACTTCGTTTTTTGTAGTTCCGTTGTTTTGTTTGGTTCTGAATTGCTTTGCTTTGTTTTTGTGTGTCTGTCTTTTACCTTTTTGTGTCGTATTTTCTGTTTTATTTCGTTTTGTGTGGTTCCGTTGTTTGTTTTATTGTGTTCTGAATTGCTTTGTTTGTTTCTGTGTCTTTTAGTCTTTTTTTTCTTGAGAGTCTTTTTATCTTTTTGTGTTATTGTCGCCGGTTAGGTGGCTTTTCGTCTTGTTATTTTTACTTTTTGTCTCTTTGTCTTTTGCCTTTTTGTCTCTTGCCTCCTTGTCTTTTGCCCTTTTGTCTTTCGCTCTTTTGCCTTTTGCCTTTTTGTCTTTCGTGTTTTCTTGCTTTTTGCTCTTCCTTATTGTAAGATTCGCGCCCATCTGTTTTTTGGAAACCATTTCTTGGAATAGGGCAGGGGGTTTTGTTCGCAGTAGCGTAAAAGGGCAAAGGTGGGATAAGAGCTAGTTGGTATCAAGCGTCTACCAACAATACGACGATTGCGATGCTTTCAAGCGTCTACCAGTGGCCGTGAGCGCGCAGCAGTACGAGTAGGGTCATGATTTCATGATGCACCCTCCCCGTACTATTCTAGTCATTGCATTGTTGTCGTTCGGACACCGTTTTTTGTCATCGCCAACCAGCGTTGACCGATGCTGAAATCGTCAATTTTCGTCGTCAATTTTTTAAGACGCGTGTCAGGATAGGGATAGCCGTTTTTGGCCACCTTTTTTGTTGTTGTGAATGACGGGGGGCTTCTTATCGTCGGTATGGTCGGTCGGACGCCGATTTTGTCATCGCCAACCAGCAGTGGCCGATTAAGAGTCAATTTTTCATACGCGTGCTAGGATATGGGTAACCATTATTTGGCCTTTTTTTGTTGAACGACGGGGCTCCTTGACCCCAAACCGTTGATATTCTCGTTCGGACACCAATTTTGTCATCGCCAACCAGCAATGGCCGAGGTGGGATTGACGCCGAAATCGTCAAATTTCGTCTTCAATTTCGTCGTCAATTTCGTCATCAATTTAAGGGCGCGTGCTAGGATACGGTAGCAGTTTTTAGCTTTTTTTTTTGCTTTTTTTTTGCTTTTTTTTTTTTTTTTTTTTTCTGAATGACGGGGTGTTTTTCACCCAAAATCGTTGGTGTTTCTCGTTCGGACGCCGATTTTATCATCGCCAACCAGCAGTGGCGATGCCGAAAACGGTCAATTTTTGTCGCCAACATTCGTCGTCAATTTCAAGACCCGTGCTAGGATACGAAAAGCACCTATTGGCTACAAAAGTGGGTACCCCGATTTAAGAGCGCCCCGTGACAACCCTAAACAAGCGCTCTTAACAACACCTTCGTCCTATCGGTAGTGGATAATATATACTCGGAGTATCTTTTTAGTATAGGCGGGACATGCCGATTTGAGAGCGCTCTTTAGTCCCGAATGGTCTTACCGTCGAATGGTCGTACCGTCGAATAGTCTTACCGTCGAATGGTCTTACCGTCGAATGGTCTAACCGTCGAATGATCGTACCGTCGACTGGTCTTTACCGTCGAATGGTCTTACCGTCGAATGGTCTTACCGTCGAATGGTCTTACCGTCGAATGGTCTTACCGTCGAATGGTCTTACCGTCGAATGGTCTTGCCGTCGAATGGTCTTACCGTGGGCGCCCAGTGTTTTCTTTTCTTCTGAAATGACGGGGCTCCTTAACCCCCAAAATCATGGAAATATCATACGTATTTACGTCATTGTTGTTTTGGCAATATATATATATATGTAACGGGTTTTATAGTTTCCGCGCACAGACTGATTAAAATCATCCTGTTGACCCTGATAGCTACACTGCAGTTGTAAGGGGAGTCGCCGACCTATATCCTTAATGAGGACACACAACTCGTAATGCGCGCGATCGGAGTATCACACACAGCTTGCAAAGATGAGTTTCGACGAAATCTTCGATCTCACAGCTGGAGTGTATTTTCATTTTTTATAATATATATATTTTTGGGTATACATATGTCATGGGGCATTTACAGCGGTAGTTCATTGGCGTTGGCAATTTCATTGTTCTCAACATATATATACATATATTTGGGAGGTGCAGAGCTCCTTAACGCCTGTTTCAGCTCGAAACCCGTTTTCGGGGACAAATGACGTGGAATTAGTATGGGGAAGGGATTTGGGGCTCTGAAGGGGTTAAGCGAGGAGCGAGCCTCTGAGAAGAATGGATGCACTCCTATCGTGTATATAGCATGCGTCATTGCCTTTGAAAAAACGAAAACGCCCCCCCCCCCCCCCCCCAACCCTACGAGTATAAATAGAAAATGCTAATATTGTCCCTTTTTCCCCCACCCCCCCTGTACACCTCCTCGCCGTCTTTTGTGTGTGTGCAGTTACAAGAGGAAAGACACGGATCCTCGAACTCCCGACAGAGATGCCAAAATGAGCAAGCGACGGTGGGCTGGACGGGTGAGAGATTGCTCTTTGTTCGAGAGGAGTTTTATGGAGATGTGTCTTGCTTTTTTTTCTGTTGATTGTTGGGGAGAAGGGAAGGAAGGGGAGGGGGGGGGGGAGCAAGCGCCAGTGGGCTAGGTGGGAAGGTATTTCTGTTTAGGGGAGGTTTGCTGTTCATATATAGGGGCTCTTGTGTTTCCGTTGCATAAGGACGCGTGCCACGATGGAGGTAGCCCCTTTTTTCCCGAATGATGGGGTTCCTTATCGCCTTTACGCCTAGAAACCCGTTTTGAGGGACAAACATACTTAGATTTAGTATAGGGCGGGGTTTGAGGGCTCCAAAGGGGTTATAATTTATAACCCAGAATCGATCAAAACGTCCTTTAAGGGGAGGTTTGCTGTTCATACACAGGGACTCTTGTCTTTTCGTTGGCATCAGGACGCGTGCCACGACAGACGTGGCACTTTTTGTTTTTTCTGAATGATGGGGTTCCTTAACGCCTTTACGCCTAGAAACCCGTTTTCAGGGACAAAAATACTTAGATTTAGTTTAGGGAGAGGTTTGGGGGGCTCCAAAGGGGTTATAACCCAGAATCGATCAAAACGCCCTTTTTTGTCTTTTTTTTTTTTTTTTTATCCTCCGGCGGATGGGGAAAAATAAAGCTTTAGCTCACCACACTTCCACGTATTTTCATGCGCGTCGTTAGTGTACTTTGTGCCTGTAGGCCATGTGCTTGTTTCATTTTTATTCTTCATAAACCCAGGATCGATCAAAAGTCCTTTTTTTCATTGGTGTACTTTATGCGTACGTAGGCCATTGGGCTTGTTTCATCATTTTTTTTCGCATTTTCCGATTGCCCAAAATCCGATTTTGGGTTCCGATTTGCTAAAAAAAAACAGAATCGGTCAAAATGTCTTCTTTTTTTTTGCATCAGTGTTTGTATGCCTATATACAATGGGCTTGTTTCATCGTTTTTTATTTTTTCATTTTCCGATTACTCAAAATCCGGTTTTGGGTTCCGATTTTAGAGCTACGCAAGTGAGGATAGACAAAAAATAATTGGTGCGCCTCTAACGTAGTTTTTTTTTTTTCTGCCAAGCTTATTTCCAGCTTCTGGACAAGCCGTGATCACAGGTGTCTTCCCTTCTCCCCCCCAGCTTCTGGACAAGCCGTGGTCACAGGTGTCTTCCCTTTCCCCCCCGGGTCTTGCCTTCAACTTTTATCGCGCATAGGGTTCAGCAATCCCACTTCTCGTCGATTTTTTATGGAGTGTTGCTAACTCACGCTCGCGCGCTTTCCGCAAGTCCATTTGTGCGCAGAAAAAAGTCCCTTCGAACCGTAGAATGTGCATCTTACGAAAATTCCCAAAACGACTTGTTATATGAGACCGACAGGCGCAGACGTGCACCGTGGTGTTGGCTAACTTACACCTGATAAGCTCGTGTGGGCTGGGTGGTCGGTGTTACTCGCTCGGTTACTTGCGCGGTGGCAAATTGATTATTAATTTTCTTGCGCGGTGGCGAATTGATTATTAATTTTCTTGCGCGGTGGCAAATTGATTATTAATTTTCTTGCGCGGTGGCAAATTGATTATTAATTTTCTTGGTTTGTTTGTTTTCCAAGAGTTTTCCCCCGCTGGAGGGGTGGGGTGCAGCAGCAGATTCTAAGAATTTTCTCAGCTCCTAACATGAGGAGCCAGCTCAGTATCTCGTCATCATCACCCGAAACACCCCTTCGGAGACATTCGCTCGCGCAACCCGACCAAAGAGTTATAAGCGCTAGGCCTACATGAACTACTCAGTACTTGGTATCCTGCTACGCTGCTAAAGTTGTACCATGGTTGAGGAGCTCCGCAGGTCAGAGACGGTTGGCCTCAAAAAGCGCGGCCCCTACCGTGGGATGACCTCTTTTTTTTTCTGATGTTTCACTTGGAATGCGAGGCTCATTTTTTTTTTTTTTTTTTTTTTTTTTTTTTCGCAGCACACTTTCACTTTCCAGCTTCTGGACAAGCCGTGGTCACAGGTGTCATCCCTTCTCCTCCCCGGTTCTTGCCTTCAATTTTTATCCCGCATAGGGTTCAGCAATCCCACTGCTCGTCGTTTGTTCATCGAATGTTGCTAACTCACGCTCTCGCGCTTTCCGCAAGTCAATTTGTCCACAAGAAAAAGTCCCAACGAATTTATACGAGTACGCACTCGGCGGGGCTCGAACTCACGAAACTGACCTATACCAGGCTCGAGGATAACCTGATACGCCACCGGGGCGACCGGTTGTGAGGCTCATAGGAACGCCTGTGACCCCCCCCCCCTTTTTTTTTTACTTACGACTCACCCGGGGTTTCGAACCTCCAGCCACTTCCCGGAGGGGAAAGTTGGTAGTCAACTATTCGAGTAAAGTAAAAAAAAAACTGTTTCACGCATCCATGCTATACGGCGGCGGCTTGCGCTGCTGAAGTAGTAACCAGGACCAGCCGGTCAGCCCACTTTAAGAGGCCTGCTACGATAGAGGTAGTAGCGCTTTCCGTCTGAAGAAATGGTTTCTGAAGGACGGGGGCTCCTTAACCCAAAATCGTCGGGGAAAAAAAAAATAATAGTACATTTTTATTCTTGTATGATTCTCGTTCTACACCTAGGCCATGGGATTTTTTCATCCGGTGTATAGCGGTTTTATTTTTCTCCATCGATCGAATCAGTTTTTAGGAGAGGTCCCAAATTGAGGGGTAGTATTCGGAAAAAAGTGTTCGCAACTTTATCGTAGCACTAACTGTACAGGAACAGCTCGTGCTGTCGCTGCCACGGGAGCTTAAGCTAGAATCGTCGAAATGAAGTAAACAATACCTCGTAGGCCATTTTTATTTTTGCAGGATTCTCGTTCTACACCAAGGCCATGGGATTTTTCGTCCGGTGTATAGCGTTTTTATTTTTCTCCGTCGGTCGAATCAGTTTTTGGGAGGGACATGTCTTGAGCCTCCCAAATTGAGGGGTAGTATTAGAAAATAAAGCGGTTGCGCCTCTATCGTAGAATTGTACAGGAAGAGCTCGTGCTGTCGCTGCCACGGGAGCTTGACCCAGAGTCGTCGAAAAAAAATATACAATCGGTCGAATCAGTTTTTGGGAGGGACATGTCTTGAGCCTCCCAAATTGAGGGGTAGTATTAGAACATAAAGTGGTTGCCCCTCTATCGTAGAATTGTACAGGAAGAGCTCGTGCTGTCGCTGCCACGGGAGCTTGACCCAGAATCGTCGAAAAAAAAAATACAATAGGCCATTTTTTTTGCATGATTCTCGTCCTACAGCTAGGCCATGATTTTTTTCATTTCATAAAATTATTTCAAGGACGTCAGCCGTGAGTTCGACGAATTTCGGGTCAATACTCATCTTTGCAAGCTGCGTTGTTGGTACTTGTAATATACTGTGTGGGTGAGTTTTTTCTGTTGAAAAAACAAACACATATATATATACAAGTATATACATATTTTATAAAAAACATTTGAAGGACGTCAGCCGTGAGTTCGCCGAATTTCAGGTCAACGTTCATATTTGCAAGCTGCGTTGTTGGTACTTGTAATATACTAAATGAGTGAGTTTTTCCTATTTCTTGTTCACTATAGTGGTAAGGGTTGGTACTTTTACTTTATGTGGGGAGTTTTGAGCTAGATCTAACATCACATCTATTTTATAAATTTATATTTGGTAGCAGCTTTGTTTTGGACCATCAAATCAGTTTTTGGAAGAGGTCTTAAGCCTCCCAAATTGAGGGGTGGTATTGGAAAAAAGTGGTTGCAACTCTATCGTAGAACTGTACAGGAACAGCTCGTGCTGTCGCTGCCACGGGAACTGAAGGACACGCCAGCTATCATGGGACTGGATTGCGAATCCGCAATTGAGTTGAATGTGACACACGACGCGTATGAAAATACGGAGAAGCCACCGCGGGAACTGAAGGACACGCCAGCTATCATAGCGCTGGTTCGCGAATACGCAATTGAAATTAAATTGACAACACGAGGCGCATGAAAATATGGAGGAAGTGTGGTGAGCTTAACCCCTTCACATCTGGAAACCCGTTTTTGGGGACAAAGTTACTTGGATTTAGTTTCGGGAGGGGTTCGGGCCTCTAAAGGGGTTAAGCTTTGTTTTTTCCACATCCGCCGGAGGATATATATATATATATATATATATATATAGTGTATATTTGTTAAAACAAGAAAGCGATAAATATACAAGGACGCGTAGAAATCTTGAGGTAGGATTTGTTGTGCATCATTTTTATTTTGGTTGTCGTACGGTTACTTTTCTTATCGCGGTGGTCTTCGATTTCGGTTTCCGCGTCTTTCTTGTGTGACAAGACACCACGACGCTGCACATCGGGTGGTAACCATAGTAGTATGGGTCTATATATATTGTCCTGTTGCTGGTGGGGGAGAGGGGAGAGGGGCTGAAGGGAGCAGAGCGTCAGTGGGCTGGACTGGACGGGCGAGTGGTTTTCTGCCGAGGCGATTTTTGCTAGATATTTTTGTTGTTTTTCGCTGTCGCTACGTAGGTCTTTTTTTTTTTTTTTTTTTTTTTCGTTCCTATTGTGATAGGTCCCAGGTATTTTCGTTTTTTTTTTTCGTTCTTGCTCAAGAGTTTTTGTGTTGCTTTTTTTTTTCACGCTTTGTTGTTTCTTGCGCTTTTGTGTATTTGCATTTTTTTTAATGTTTGCGTTTTTTGTTTTGCTCTGTTTTTCGTCGGGAGGAGAAGGGGGGGCTGAGGGAACAAGGGTCAATGTGCTGAACGGGTGAATTGATTTCACTGAGGGGAGTTGCTATAGTTTTGTTTTGCTTTTTTGTTCTATCGCTTGGTGGGCGAAAGGGAGCGAAAGCGTCAATCGTAGGAACGGCTTCGAGTGATCATTATTGACGGGAGATTTGCTAGATATTTTTTTTTTCGCCGTTTTCGGAAAAAAACGAATTGACAACCGCAGACGTCGTAAAGTGAGGCACTGATTGTTCATTGTTTTTGCTTGTTTTTGTTTTGTTCTGCGGCCGGAAAGGGGTTGGGGTGGGGGGCGGACGAGGCAAGCGTGAATGAGCTGAACGGTCGATGAGTGGAATTTCTAGGCATTTTGCTTCTCTGTTTTGTTTTTTTACATTGGTTTTAATATTACGAAGCGTTTGAGCGGATATTTGGAGGGGGGAGGGGGCAAACGCGAATGGGCTATTAGACGGTTGAATGAAGGGTCTTCCAAGAGGTTATTTGCGTTCTTGTTTTGGTGGGGGAGGGGGATGAGTGTGGGGAAGTCAGGACGGGAGAGGGGGGGGGAGGGGGGGAAAATAGTTAATTTTCTCTCGGGCTCTGCCCACGGTTTTTCTTTGACCTTGCACGTCTCAGGCGTTGCAGCGTGTTCTCGAACGGTTGCTTTCTACTGCATGTTCAGACTTCGTTTCTTGGTCTTTTTTGTTATCGCCCCCCCCCCCCTGCCCCTTTCCCTTTCCCCTCCCCCCTCGCGCTGCCGCTGACCCCCCCCTCCTTCACTCCCCTTGCCCCCCCCCCCCCCCCCCCCCTCCCATCACCCCCCCTCTCATCACCCCCCCTCTCATCACCCCCCTACCCCTCCACCCCGTCTCCCTCCCCCTCCCCCGCTCCCCCTCCTCCTCCCTTCCCCGTTTCCCCTTCCCTTATTCCCCTCCCGTCCTCTTCCCCCCCCTCCCGCTTCATTCTCCCCCCTCCCTCCCCCACCCCCCGAACAAAAACAATCAGATCCGTAGCTGGAGACGAGACCTTCATGCTTACGACACCATCCCCACCACATCAGAGGAACGCCTCATCGATAAGAAAGCCGGGGAAAAGAGGCGGGCAGACTTAGGCAAGTGCCTCCGCGATCTTCGTCCGATGCGGACCGCAGGGGGTTGGGTTGGGTTGGGTTGGGTTGGGTTGGGTTGGGTTGGGTTGGGTTGGGTTGGGTTGGGTTGGGTTGGGTTGGGTTGGGTTGGGTTGGGTTGGGTTGGGTTGGGTTGGGTTGGGTTGGGTCGGGTTGGGTCGGGTCGGGCTGGGTTGGGTTGGATTGGTTTGGGTTGAGGTCGTTTCACCCGGGTTCGATTCACGTCGGTTGGATTGAACCGGAGGCTTTCCGGTTCGATTCGTTCCGATCCGATTGGATTGGGTTCGTTTTTCAATTCGATTCAATTTGGTCTGATTCAATCGATTCAGATCCGATCTGGTCTAACGGTCGTGCGCAAAAACACACTATGTGGCTTCGCTTCCTGCGTACGGCCCTCTCCGCTTCTCACTCCTCGTAAAGAGGAGCCGGGGAGAAGGAGAGGGGGTTTCGGGGGAGGTGGTGTCGGCCGGGGTCGATTCGCGCCGGTTGGATTGGACCAGAGGCTTTCCGGTTCGATTCGTGCTGCTTCTATGGGGTTCGATTCGGCTTTCAAATTGATTATTCGGTCCGATTCAATCGACTCAGATCCGACCTGTGCGTCTTACGGTGGGGCCCAAAGATCACACTTCGCGGCTTCGCTTCCTGCGTACCGCCCTCCGCTCTTCTCACTCCTCGCTGAGAGGAGGCCCGGGGAGGGAGAGAGGGAGGGGCAGGGGTTGTACTAATATTTTGCAGAACCGTAGCCGAAGGCCCTCGCATCCCTGCTATTCCGGGTCGGATCTCGTCGGATTTTCAACGTCTAGGCAGACTGTGCTTGCACCATGGGAGAAGTCACATGCTTTGATGGCGGTATACCGTTTTGTGGCAAGAATGGTTAGTGAATTACGGGGCTCATTAACCCAAAATCGTCGGTAAAAAAAAATAATAGGCCATTTTTTTTGCATGAGTCTCGTTGTGTACATAGGCCATAGGATTTTGCATTCGGCAGCAGTTTATTTTTCTCCATCAAATCAGTTTTTTGGGAGATGTCTTCAGCTCCTAAATTGATGAACCTCTCAGAAAAAAAGTGGTGCACCTCTACCCGTCGCACGCGTGGGAAGCGGGCAATATACGTGTGTGTGGGGGGGTGGGACTCGATTGGCGTTGTCGGACCTGCTTCGGTAGTGGTGCACTGGCTCTTTTTTCACCTCTGAGGGTGGTGGCTTGCGCTTTTCCCTCTTGAGGGTGGTGGCTTGCGCTTTTCCACCTTGAGGGTGGTGGCTTGCGCTTCTCCGTCTCGGGGGTGGTGGCTTGCGCTTTCCCTCTTGTGGGTGGTGGCTTGCGCTTTTCCCTCTGAGGCTCGTAGCCTATTGAGCTGTATTCCTCACCCAAAAAGTGACTCACTATTAGTGTAAACTGAAAGTGCAACCCGATGAACAATCAATATCATGGCCTAGGTACACGAAAGAAATCAGAAACAGTAGTAACTTTCCGACGATTTTGGATTAAGGAGCCCCGAATCCACCCAGAAAAAAATATGGCTAAAAAAAATCTGCTTCTATCGTAGTAGCACGCGTCTTGTCGGGCGTGCTCCGTTAATTCCCTTGTACCCCCCTTGTACCCCCCCCTCCCTCCCTGCATTACGGGCACGTACTACTTGCTTTTATAATAGGTTCGTTTTTGCACCAGTGTGGCCACCCCATCACCCAACCCCTAGCCGTCTTTCCCCCGTCTCGAAAGGGATGTGTGGTCAATGGTCAAATGACTGAGGTAAGCAATTAAGAGTATGCCCCCCTCCCCCCCCCCCCCCCCTCTTTTCCGCCACCTCACCCCATCCCAACCCCACCCCGCCTTCCCTCCCTAGCCACTCTCACCCCCCCACCCCCCCCCCCCCCCCACCCCCGACCTTCTTTCCCTGCTTGTTTTTCGTTTGTTCCGTTCTGTTTTGCCTCACGCCAGATAAAATGCTTGATATATCGACACCACCGTCTTCGCCAAAGGGGCGCCCAGGTACTCTGTCATTAGACTTCATCGCCTTCTCGCCACAGCAAGCATACCAGAAAAAAGTACCCTAACCCAACCAAAGTTCGTAGGTAGTGCGCAATGACCGTTTGTTCCGACGACTAACTATTTAGTTGGCTGATCATATGTCACCCACTAACTCGCCGGCTAGGTAATCATTGAATAGGTTGTAGGTATTACAGATATCAGTAATAGGTTTGTGCTTATGAGTTTGCGGCGTTCTGTGTCGTTGCACATCTTGATTGGTGTGACTAAATCATTTTGTTGGCTTTTTCTCGAACACCCAACTAATAAGTGGCCGTGAAGTCTCTTCAACCACAGCCCTATCTATTAATAAATATCGTTACCCCCCCCCCCCCGTCCCCCATCCTCATATCACCCCCGCCCCCCTAATATTTGCAAAACCACAACCCCAACGCCAACCTCGACCCCCATACCAACACCAACCCCACCCCCCGCCCTGAACCAAACCCCCACTCCAATGCCAACCCCAATCCCAACCCCGACCCCAACCCCAGCCCCAGTCCCAGCCAACCCTGACCGCAACGCCAGCACTAACCCGAGCCTCAGCCCTGAAACAAACACCGACCCTGCCCCCAACCTAAAACCCAACCCCAGCCCCATCCCCAGCTAAACCCCGACCCTGATGCCAACATCAACCCCAGCCCCAGCTCTAGACGTCACCCCGACCCCACCCCCAACTCGAACTCCATCCTCAGCCCCAGCCCCAGCCAACCCCGACCCCATCGCCAACACCAACCCCAGCCCATGCCCTAAACCAAACCGCGACCCCAACGCTAACCCCAATCCTAGCCCCAGCCCTAGCCAACCCTGACCCCGACGCTGACACAACCCCCAGCCCTAACCCTAAATCAAACCCCGACCCCAACTCCAACTAACCCCAGCCCCAGCCCCTGTCAACCCCGACCCCGTCAATAACACCAGCCCCAGCCCCAACCCTAAACCAGACCCCGACCCCAACCCCAACTCTGGCCCAGCCTCATCCCCGGCCAACCCCGACCCCGTCGCCAACACTAATCCCAGCCCTAGCCCTAAACCAGACCACGACCCCAACGCCAACTCTAGTCCCAGCCCCAGCCTCGGCCAACCCCGACTCCGTCGCCAACACCAACCCCAGCCCTACCCCTAAAGCACAGCCCGACCCCAACCCCAACCCTAGACCGAACCCCACCCGTACCTCAACGGCAGCTCTACATTAAACCCCAGCCCTGAACTAAACCGTAACCCCAACGTTACCCCACCCCTGACCCCAACACCAAACCAATCCCACTCGCAGAAGCTGGAGGCGACGAGCACTGCTTGGCCTCCAAAGATGGAAACCCTCGTGGCGCTGGCGAAGATTCCGCCGCAGTGGATAAGGGAGAATCCAATACCGAATCGATGACCGAACCCAAGACGGATAAAAATACCGCGGAAGCCGATGTCAGCCTCGCAAAATTGAAGTCAGAATTCAACGCGGAAAGCACTTCAAAAGACGCGGAATCTTCATTATATGCGAAACTCGCGGCCGGAAATACGGCATTTGGCGACGATACGCAGGACAAGGAGCTTAACGCCGGAATTTACGCTGATTCTGGCGACGAGGATGACGCTTTTGGAGTTGGTGGTGATGGTGACGGTGCAGGCGAGGGGGGGCAGGGGGGGGGGAACGGGGCGGGGGAGAGGAGGGGGAAGCGGAGGGTGTTTCCAACGGCATATTCGGAGGACGAGGAGGAATGGCTGGGTGATGAAGACGAGGACGAGCATGATGAACAGCACAATAATCCACGTGAGGATGGCTTGGTTTTTGTTGGTGGTGTTGGTGTTTGTGTTGATGTTTGTGTTGGTGCTTGTGTTGGTGTTGGTATTGGAGTTGGTGTTGGTGTTGGTGTTGGTATGGGTGTTGGTATTGGAGTTGATGGTATTGGTGTTGATGTTTTTGTTGTTGGTATCTGTTGGTGTTGGTGTTTTGTTCTTGGATATTTGTTTAAGTTGATGTTGTTTTGGCCACTGTTGGTCCCCCCCCCCCCTCTCCGCCAGGAGATCATCCACCACTTACCCCCCCACCCCCCCCACCCCCCCACCCAGTGACTGCGTATCAAGTAATTTTGTATGGAACTCAAAGTCCGTTATCCATTAGTGTGTTGGTGTTGGCGGTGCTGGTGTAAGTTTTGGTGTTGGTGTAGGTGTTGGTACTGGAGTTGGTATTGGTGTTGGTGTGGGTGTTGGTGTTGTGTTGGTGTTGGTGTTTGTGTTGGTGTTGGTGTTGGTGTTGGTGTTTTTTTCTTGGGTATTTGTTCAAGTTTAAGTTGTCTTGGCCGCTGCTGTTGTTCCCCCCCCCGCCCTCTCCGCCAGGAGATCATCCACCACCTACCCCCGACCTTACTCCTCCCCCCGCCCCCGCCTCCTTGCCCCTCCCCGTTCATTTCCATATTTTTCACTATCTAACTGTAGGTGGCAGCCGACGACGTAGGAAGAGACCTCGTAATCGCAGGGCACCGTACTGGAGGTTGTTGCCTGGGGACGACGGGGTGTTCGCGGTGGATTGGGGGGGAAGGAGTAACCTTCCGGCCCTGGGAGGCGGGGAGGTGCTCGAAGCTGACGAGGTGGAGGAGGAGCAGCTGCTGGAGGGGGGCCCGGAGGAGGAGCAGCTGCTGGAGGGGGGCCCGGAGGAGGGAGAAGGGAACAAGCGGGGAGTGGAGATCAAGCAGGAGGAGGTGGGGGTGGAGGAGAAGGAGGAACGGGGTGGGGGTAAGGACGGGAAGGCAGGGAAAGGGGAGATGGAGGAGCTGAAGGTAGATATGAACGAGGTGAAGGTTGAGATGAACAAGATGAAGGTGGAGTTGAACGAGGTGAAGACGGAGATCAAGGAGGAAACGTTGAACATTCTGGGAAATGTAGGCGTGAAACAAGGGCTTGTGGAGGAGGAGGACGACGGAGAAGCTAATAAGCGAAAGGGGGACGGCATGGAGTGCGATAGGACAATATCGTCACAACCCTCACTTGTCGAGCCTAAGAACGGCGCGAGTAGCAGCACTAACAACGCTAGCAGCGGCGGGGTTTTGCACTCCGAGGGAGGCGATGTTGAGAGAGATGACACAATCGGTTTTGGGGAGGTGTTGGGGGGGGGGGAAAGAGATCCGTACGGTCGCCGGCTGGGGGGGGCGGGGGCGGGAGGGGGCGAAAACTGTCTTGGTCGTCGTGCGCAGGTCGAGCAGCAGCAGCAGCAGCAGCAGCAGCAGCAGCAGCAGCAGCAGCAGGGGTCGAACGGATCGGAAGAAATGGACGGTGTGGGCAGCGGCGAAGGCGTTGGAGAAGGAGGAGCAGAGGGCACTCCATTTGCTGGAGGCGGTTCAAGAGCTTGGGGCTTGGAGGGGATGGATGTCGAGGAGCGGGGGGAGGAGGAGGAGGATGGCGATGCGTTTAGCGATGATGAGTTGCTTTGAGGCGCTACGGGTGGGGGGGGGGGTACACGCAAATGTTGACAGGATGCCCGTCGCAATGTTGATGTTTCGTATGTAGAGACTCGTATTGGGTTTAGTACGTCTAACTGAGTCAAGGGTAAGTGGTATGTAGACCCCAACACGCACGTGTTCGTACCCGGCGCGTTGGCATTTCGTTTGCTGTGCTCGATTACTCGGTGATTTTATCTGTTTTCCAGTCTTTGCCCACAGATTTTGTACGACGTACCTCTCGAAGGTAGATAATCAGGACGGAAACCGAGGGGTGCGCTGATGTCGTTCGATAGACGTAACGGTTTAATGTGCAGACAACACACATAGATACACGCCAAGTAAGCGTGTATCACCTGCTTTTGACTTCCGTATGATGAGGACACTGAGCCCTGATACACATACACGCGGTATAATCCGCACTTGTGTCATCGTCTTTTTTTCATTTTGCGACAAGTGGGCAGACACTGGCTAGCTTGGATTGGCTAGTTGTTTCCTCTTTTTGATTGAAGGGCAACCGACACATTTGGGGTAAACCTTTCAGAAATATGGGCTCAAAGGGGTACAGCGTTTTCCGCGGAGAGCGAGATGCTCGAGGTGCAGGTGGTCGTGAACGTCAATCCAACGGCCCAGCACCAAGTGTGCGCTTCGATGAGGTACACTATTATTCACATATTCAGCGTCGCTCCCTACACATGCCACGGTAGGGGTGCACCACTTTTTTTCTGATACTACCCCTCAATTTGAGAGCTTAAGACCTATCCTAAAAACTGACTCGGAGAAAAAACGACACTGCTACCGGAGGAAAACTCTCACATGGCTTAGGTGCACAACGAGAATCCCGCTAGAAAATAAATGGCCGATTTCCGACTGCTTTGGGTTAAGGGGCCCCATCGTTCAGAAACCTTTGAATACGAAAGTTGCGACCTCTATCATGTAGCACGCGTCTGGCCACGGTAGAGGCGCACCATTTTTTTTTCTTCAAGAAAGCTCCTTTTCGCTTCAGGAGCTGAAGACATCTCCCAAAATATAACATGTTTGGGACAAAAATTGAAAACTTCGATTTGTACTGGGATGAAGAATCCCATGCATGATGACTTAAGATATACCGCGAAGAACCATGAGGGGGGGGAAAAAAAAAGGACGAAATTCCGACGATTTTTGGCGTCAGCGGCCACGACATTCATTCAGGAACCGTTTCAGACCGAAAGTGCTCCCTCACCCTATATTAAATTAAAGGTGGGAGACACAGAGTGCCCCCTGCAGGTCTGCCAATTGAGCAGGTCCTCGGAGAGTACTCACTTTCGTTCCTTCGTAGAGATGTAGCTTTATTCGTTTCCACCAGAGAGCCCGGGATAGCTTCTGAGATCGGAGGCGCGTGCCTCCGATCTAATTCCTAACTTCCCCGAATATAAACCGCCAACCTTATCATCGAAACCCATCCAAATGATCTCAAATTCGGATACCTACAGGCCTTTCGAGGCCGTATCTTAACACTAGCCCACCCTGATGAGTCGCATGTGCAAAAATATGGGAGATTCGGGGAAACTCCGGTTCTACGAACTAGACCATGAGTCGAAGATTCGGCTCCTCAAATCCCACTCCCACACCTCTAACCGTCTGGCTATGGAGCCAGGAATACGCGAAGAAAAGCAGTAGAAAGAAAAGCAGACCCTACAGCAAGGCAATAGTCACCCATCAAAAACCTGCCGCATGCCGCCGGTGTGGCGGGGGGGGCAGAAAAGGCTCTAGAAGAACCTGCCGCATGCCGCCGGTGTGGCGGGGGGGCAGGAAAGGCTCTACGGTAAACCAACCACACACAGAAAAGGTACTATGGCGTGTAGCACGCATCTCAATCTCCGTACAGCCCGACGGAATGCGTATCCACGTTAGAAACGTCTTGCCGCAACCTTCCCATACGGCACGCGTGCTAAGATAGAGGCGCACCACTTTTTTTCTGGGGTTCCCCGATTTGGGAACGTTACCACCTCTCCACAAAACTGACTTGGGAGAAGAAAAAAAAAAACGCCACGTACCCGGATGGAAAATGCCATGGCCTAGGTACACAACGAGAATCATGCAAAAATAAATGGCCTGCTTCCGACGATTTTGGGTTAACCCCTTTAGAACCCCGAAACCCTTCCCGATACTAATATCAAGTGAATTTGTCCCCCAAAAGGGTTTCCAGTAGAGTGAAGGGGTTAAGGAGGCTGATTCTACGATAGCTTCCCCCCCCCAAGACCTGCGATGTTCTTTGACGAATGTTTCATGGCTACTCGACACAAGGGAGGACGCAATCGACAACAAAGTGTCCATATATTTTCTTGTGTGCAAAGGCCTATCGATCGATGGCGTCTGGGAGGGTGTCGAGGGACAACCGTATTTCAGGAGATACGACCGGAAGCTGGTTTTGAAACCGGCGATTTCGTTGAAGAAAAGTTGGGGGGGGGCTACCGTAGAACAACTCAGGAGCCCCGTCATTTCCAAAAATATCTTACCGTCAAAAAGTGACTACCGCTATCGTTGCATGCGCCACGGCGTGCGCGCACTACTACCCGCATACCGGTAAACGTAAATTCTAAATCCTTCCAGCTGGTTTAGTTTCTCTGTTTTATCTATTCCTCCTACGGGTACGTAGCTTTTTTTTTCCTGAACGGTACGCAGCGTTTTGAAAGCAGATTTTTGAAGCGGCTTTTCACCGCGGCTCTTTTTTTTTTTTTTTTTTTTTTTTCCACCCCAGGGCCCCGACGGCCAAGCGCTTTCGGGGCAGTGCCTCCGCACATCATGTCACCCGCCGCAACCTAGGAAAAGTCTCGCGGTCCTGCGATCGCTGAGCTCGAACGAAGCGGGTTGACCGGGAAATTAGAGGTTCGAGAATCCCATGTCATACTCTGGGTGTATTATTTCAATTCAGAGTAGTAAACTGGAAGTGCAACCCGATGGCCCAGATCAAAGAAAAAATGTATTACGTGTGCTACCCACAAGAAGAGCCAACGACGCCAGCTACGATAGAGGTGCGCCCCGCTTATTCTGGGGTTTCTGGCTTTGAATTTGGGAGCTTAAGACCTCTCCCCAAAATCTGTTTTCGAGAAAAATAAAACTGCTACTACTCGTACTGGATGAAAAAATCCCATAGCCCAGGTATACAACGAACGAGAGAATCATGCAAAAATCAACGGGGCGTATTTTCCGACGATTTTGGGTTAAGGAGCCCCGTCAGTCAGAGAACAATATTATAGTCAAGAACAGCAATTTTTACGGAGATCCATTGTTAGCAGCAGGATGAATTATCGAGCAACAAAGGGGGCAATAAAAAACACCCGGATTTGCGTAAAAGCGCTTGGTTATGGTTTATTTCGTTGGCTGGTCTTGTCAGGTATACAGAGCCTCGATCGAACACAGTTGTAGCGCAGGAGAGCTCGCCCATAACGTGGTGAGATCCTTCCCTTTTTTGGTGAAATTTCGTCCTGCTAACGATGGATCTCCGTAAAACACCGCTATCGTGACACGTGCCCAACCGTGGTAGTCGGGGTGATTTCGAAAGAAATAAAAGTAGAACTCAAGCTCACCACACTGAACTTCCACATAGTTTATTTTCAGACTTACTTGACTAACGTCACCCTGTTGACCCTGATAGCGCTACACTGTACTTCCAAGGGGAGTCGCCGACCTGTATCCTTAATTTAATGAGGACACACAAACAACCCGTAATACGCGCGATCGGAGTTGTCGCACACAGCGTGCAAAAATATGAGTTTCGACAAAATCTTCGATCTCACAGCTAGCTGGAGTGTGTTTTTATTTTCATCATAATAACATGTTTTCATGCACATCGTGTGTGTCAATTTAACTCCTCCATTGCATTCGCAGAGTTATTTTGATGCAATTATTACTATGCTTTTCTGCCCTCCGAAAACGTATAGCGTAGAGTAGCTGTGTTAATGTTCACCCTAAGAACATCCTCCGTAGGACGAACGAGCGGTAGGTGTATGTACCACGCGGCTTGCAAAGATGAGCGTCGACCCTTATTTTTTGTCGAACTCACAGCTGACGTGTTTAGAAGATTTCGTCTCAAACTATTAACGTTGTGCAACACAAAAACAAGAATAATAATGTCATTCCGGTGATTTTTATTAACCCCTTCAGAGCCCCAATAATCCCTCCTTACTGCGACCGTACTCCGAGTGGGGGATGCGTGGCTGGTCGGTGTTGGGAAGCGTGCCCCTCATGGGCTCCGGCGTCTTTGGTTGGTCTCTCCTCATGGCTCGCTGGCTAGGCTCAAAGCTTAATATATGCATTATTTCCCTGCATAGAGTACTATAACACAGACATAACAGGGCTAAGTAGGGGTAGGGCACGGTAGCGCACAGGGTAGTGCAGGGTAGTGCGGGCTAGTGAGATGAGAGGGCGTCCTGCGTGTCCCGTCATCGTCACCTACGTCATCGCCCATCTATGATGGCCTTGACGTGAGTGTGACATCTAATGGCACCTGGTACCCCTCACGTGGTTTCACCTCAACCATGACATGGTTTCACGTCGAATCTATAAAACATCCTTCTACAGAGGGCACTCCATTACATTACACTAATTTCAAGAAAACTTGTCCCAGAAAAGGTTTCCAGTGGTGAAGGCGTTAACGATCAAGGCTACGGTAGGGGGTACCCACCCAATTTTCACTACCATGTCTGCGCCACTCGCACGAGTGACTTCTGTAGCTCACCCCCCCAAAAAAAAACATGTTAAGCAATTGGTTTGGCACAGCCTGGTTAACCGTCCCTTTGAGGATTTGTTATATAGCTTAACTTGGGTAAGCTATTGGTTAACCTTTTGCAAGTGGTCCAACGGACTAATACCCCACTAATACCTTAACAAATGGCGTCGTCGACAGACCATGGGTTTTTGGGTCGTGGGTTCAATCCCCACATCCACCATAATGAACTTTTTCAGACTTTCCCCATGTCGAACTTGAAAAATACTCTCCCCGGTATACCCAGGAAATGAAACGGCTTGGATAATTGACAGGCCCGCCCGTATATCCGGCCGACCTGCTATCCCGCCGTTTCAGGGGGGGAGAGTGTTATAAGGCTTTGTTTAGGTAAGCTGTTGGTTAACCTTTTGCAAGTGGTCAAACGGACTAATACCCCACTAATTCCTTAACAGATTCATATCGAAACGTTAAACCTGAACGAAAGCGCATGACCGCATGGAACAGGGGGGTCACTCGCGCTAGTGACCCCGAGCCAATGAAAAAAAAGTGGCCAAAAGGGGGTAACCCCCGCCTCCCTACCGTAGCATTGGTCTAAAAACGTGGTTAAGGAGCCCCGTCATTCAGAGAGCAGCTTTGCCAAGAGGATGGCTGAGGTAGGGGCGGGTCACTTTGAAAGCCTTTTTTTTTTTGGCAGTTTTGAGTGGGTCGGAGTCAATCGCGCGTGCGTGTGACTCCCCCCCGCCCCTGCTCCCCTCTGCGGTCGTAAGTTTTCGTGCTGTTTTTTGGTTTGCGACATGTGTGTGCATGGAATCCGCAACGGAGCCGTATAAGCTACACACGTGAGGATATAGGGTGGGGACCCAGAGAGCCCCCTGCAGGTCTGCCAATTGAGCAGGTCCTCGGAGAGTATACTCACTTTCTTTGCCTTCGTACAGACGTAGCTTTATTCGATTCCACCAGAGCCCCGGATATCTTCTGAGATCGGAGGCGCGTGCCTCCGATCTATTTCCCAACACGTTGCGCGCCAAAAACTTCGCCCGAAGTATTTTTTTTGTCCCAGTGAGGTGGTGCAGAGAGTCGCTCGTGCGAGTGCCTCACAGCCCGCCGGTGGCGAAAATGGGGCCATCCCCACCTACCGTGTGGCGTTGGTCCGATAGAATTGAAGTGCAGCCTCGTACTACAGTAGTAGCACGCGTCTGGTATAATACCAACTCGCTCATCGCAGGGTTCGCTGTGGATTCGACAGGGTGAGCTGGATGGCCGAAAGAGTGCTGGATGGCCGAAAGAGTCAGCCGCCTAACTGAATGGATATTATTGTGTGCGTTTCCCGTGTGTAAAGCTGTTGCTGCACGATCTTGCTCTTCTTGCACAAAAACGTTTGCCTCTCGGTGGGACCTGCATGGATGGGCCCACGGCCAACAAAATACCTTGGGGTGGATACTCTCCGCAAATAATGACTTCGAAGACATTCGTTCACGCGCAGCAACCCGACCAACATCTACACGCTGATCGGTATAAATACTACCGCTCTTCTTGCATATTATAATGTTTTTTAGTTTTGCCCAGGGTGGGATCTATATGATCTGCCGGGTCTATCTGGACCCCCCCCTCCCCTTTTTTTTCTTGTCGTTCTTTATTTTCCAATTTAGACTTGTTGGGTATTTCGTACGCATGCGTATTGATGGCATCGGCTGATTGATTTGCTGAGTAGAGGATCTGCCTGTCTGTTACATGTGCGATCTATCAATAGATCATATTATAGTCTATAAATGTTCTTGGGGTGGGATGCGTAATTTCTAGGTCGTACGCAAATACATATTTTTCTGGGTGAGATGTGTAGAATTTGCACGAGCTGCACATACATGCGCACATACATGTTAGCCAGGCGGCACCTGTATCATCTGCATGATTTGCACACGCTTCTTCTCCAGATAGATCATCTGATGTGATGTCTGTATGATCTGAGTAACATGTATGATATTTACATGTTCGCCGAGTGGGATGTGCATGATGATCTCTGCGTGATCTAGATAATGTTTGCCTGATCATGGGACATGCATCTACGATTTAGATCTTGCCCACAACATTTCCCTATCTGCCGGAAATGATCTAGATCTAGTCTAGACTGCGTTTGTTTTTGCTGTCCGAGGTGTGATTCTACTGGTTCTGGGTTCTTCTGCGTTTTGGGATTTCAAAGTGCTCGTTATATATTATTAGTTATTCACACATACATGTGCTGAACGTTGATGGCGGTGGAATAAGCTGGAACAGGCTTCACCATGCCTTTCTTTCCCAACATCATGGTATACCCTATCCTCTTTTTCCTATAGTCTGTATATTCATGCCTTCCAAGACATATGGAACCCTTTTATCCCACATATATCCGTATCCTGCATGCTGGATCCTAAGCCTTTGCCAGGCTCCAAGGGCATTTCCAAAAAAAACACAAACTTTAGTATAACAGAGATATATATCTCGAATTTGTTTGTTGCTTGGTACTATCCTGCGAATATCAGCGTGGGTTTTTGGTTGCTTGTTGTGCTTACTAAACGGAGCCCAAAATGAGAACAAACGGACGATTTTTTTTCAGAAAGCAAACCAATTGTGTAGTCTCTAACTCCAAGAAAAATAGTTGACCGTCCTCCTGTGGGGCTGTACATCAGCCTTCGAATGAGCTGTCGCTCAGGCTGGAAATCCTCGCCACGGTAGACAGCATCTAGAGAAATCACAATAGAGCCAGCGTATATCTCTTTTTGCGACTACCCGAAGGCACGAGATGGAGCATGATGACCGTTTTGACGAGCTCCTCTCACAGGGCTGGCCAAGGGGTTTTGCAGGATCCTTTTGGTTCTCTGATACACCACATGGTTCTTTCTGGAGATAACGCTTGGTTCTCATTTTAGGCTCCGTTCCCATTTTTCCGAAAACTCTGTTAGTTACTGCCAACAGGCGTTTGGTGCTCTGTAACTACTGCTGTATCTCGCTTCGTTACAGCAGTCCAACACCGCAACAGCATACGAATATGACACTTTCGACGGAAATGCAAGGGCCGGTTGGTATTTATATTACTGCCCCCACGGCTTCTATATTTCCGTCCATAGCGATATGTACTTACCTCGAATATATATGTGAAAATCCGACTTGGAATTTGGATTCGGATATATATTGGAATTGTACCAGGTAGACTATACGATTCGTATTGGATTTTGGCTTTTTGACTCTTGGAGTTCGAAGATCTTCATTATGAATGTTTATGGCGGGGGCAAATCGAAGTCCCATCGTCTGTATCTTTCTCGTCCTTGTTGTTGTGTTTACCGTCTTCCACTGTCCTCCTTCCTCGCAGCTGCGGTCCAGTGAATCCTGGTGGTGGCTCTGTTCCTGCTGCTGTTGGTGTTGCTGTCGTCGCTGTTTTTTGGTATCCACATAAATCAAGCTGTTCTAGTTACTCCCTCTGTGGACCACGGAAGATATATTGTTCAGCGGTGCTTCTGTGGATAGCTGTGTGGTGCTGTTTGGTTCGACGCTATTCCTGCTGATAGGTGGCATACCTGTCACCTGGTACCTGTCATGTCTGTTGACGGGAAAAATCTTCAGCTTTTACAGGGCGTGTACCGTGGAAACTTCGATGCTGTGAAGGCCGCGCTGAAGGCTGGAGCGAACGCCAATGGCCCTTCAGAGCTAATCTTGCCCCCGATCTCGGCTGCCGCCGTCGCCAATCATGTCGACATCCTCAACCTTTTACTGGATCAAGGGGCAGATCCCGATAGGCCTGTCACTAAAGAGGTCCCATGCCCATGTCCGGGCAGTGCTATTGCTAGGGCCATGCTTGGTGAACGGGCTCTGCATTTGGCGGCCAGGGGCGGGAGAGTCGAGGTCGTACGCTTGCTGCTTAAGCGAACCCCCCGCGCCGATCCCAATGCCTTCGATGACAGAGGCTTCACCCCACTCATGGCAACTTGCAAAAGCCCACGCGCCAACGAGGAAGTGGTGAGGTTGCTTCTCGGGGCGGGCGCCGATGGGGCCTTGGCAAATAACAGCGGGTGTATTCCTCTGTACGCAGTGGCCTACTACGGCCACACTAACTTGGTCGGCCCGCTATTCTCTAGAGACCCCTCCACGCTCAACCGTTGCTGTACTTCCAACGGTGCGACGCCACTCTTTGCGGCGTGCATGAAAGACCACGTGGGTATGGTGTCCAAGTTGCTGTCATTGGGAGCGACGCAGCCGGATGATAACGACATGTGTCCGCTCGTAGGATCCACCGAGTATGGTTTTACAGGCGTAGTTAGGGTGCTGATCAACGAAGGAGGGATACGGGCGGTCGGGGGAGAGGAAGCGTTGGTGAAGGCGCTGTTTGCTGCCGTTCGCTTCCGCCAGGCGGGTGTCCTCCGGCTACTTCTCAATGTCCAAGGAGAAGAGATGCGGTCGTGGTGGGCCAATATCTATGCCGACGAAATGCGCCTCCTTCATTGTGGCACCAGCTTCTGCTATCCTTCCGGAGTGAGCGTTCTCCTCGAGGCGGGGGCGGACGAGACGTTGCGTGACGCGGAGAGGAGAGTCCCTCGAGAGGTCATCGGAGACGCATTCGATCTGACTTATGCGCTTGACAAGCGCGAGGAGAAGGAAATTGCCATTCGCCGGATGCTGCAGAGTGGCCCCGCTTACCGCGCTCGATCGTGGGCGTGGCCCTCTGATGCGGATGCCAGTGGTAGCAGTGACGGCGGCTCTACTGCTGCTGCTGCTGCTGCTGCCGTCCATCCGCCCCTGCCAGCCGTGAAGACCCCTCCAGTCGTTGGTGTGCCAATATTCCGGTCGAAGGAGACCAGCGGTAGGAGCAAGTTATTCGTGAGACTCGTCGGCAGGTACGTGCCACGCATTCTACCATGTTTTTTTTAGCGCGTTGTCTGAATTCATCAGGGCTGGCTCTTTGAGTATGGGCGCTTTACTACTCCATAGGCGATAGTGTCTACACGTTCTGTAACATCACGTTTGACCCAAATCGACCCCTGGCCCAGTAGTTCCAACCAAATGCCCGAGAGCAAATTTCCATGGCGAAATTTACTCCCGCGTACCTGGATAAAGATTCTCCTCACCCCGACCCCGACTAGCCTCAAGGCTCAAGACTCGGCTGGGTCTAAAATTGCGGTTGTGTAGATTGATTTTTCTGAATGTGTGTGAGACGGGTCTATTAATAGTGTTATGTTCTGGTATTCGTCTTGTGGTTTTCCGCACCAGGCCACTGTCTACGTAGAAGACTTTCGTGGGCTTGCCAAACGTATTTCACGCACAATTTATACCTTGATGTGGACGCATGTACCCGCATGTGTGCCGTCATAGACTCATCGGCAAAGTTACGCCACACACTCTATCAGCAGAGGGGGCATAGGGAACGTTTGTACCCGCATGTGTGCCGTGATGGATGTGTCGGTGGAGTTATGCCGCACAGTCTATCAGCGGAGGGCAGACACTTTGATCGGTGTTGCCCGACTGATAAAGCATGGGCTGCAAGCTCCCCGCAGCCGGTAAAATGCTAGAACCTATTAATACAAGGTCAATCGTTGAGTTTATTAGCAGAGGTCTTGCAGAGGTGACGGTGGGATCAAGATAGGGAAGTGGAAGAAAACAGTGAGAGAGAGTGCACGCTGCAGGTCAGTTGACAACAGCTCAATATTATTAAAACTGAAACGGGATACCCCACGAGTAACACCTGGAACAAGATGACTAACGATAAATCAACCGAACAGTTGGTCGAAACGTGCAGACAACAACACCAACACCAACGCCAACAATGCCGCCGCTGTGTTCAGCATCGAGGCCTATCGGACAACGTGTTTTATATTTGGACCGGAGGGCTCAGGGTAAATATTGATTGGTATCTAGAGGTGTGTACGCAGCTGGCGCGGGAAGGCGTGGTGGTGACTCAAAATGGTGGCACATAACTCTCTCTTATACTATCCAGCCGTCGAGTGGTACCTCGTGGCGATTCATGCAAGGAAGCAATCGGCGAAGCAAACCTCCCATTCCTTCCGCTGAGTGTCCTCTTATACCTTATACATAAATCCCTTATCAATACGTGGAACTCCCTCACATAAAATGGATCCTTACGGCCGTGTTCATGAGGACAAGCGACACCTCCCCCTCGTCATTATACACGGCGAACATATATATATATATCGCAAGGTCATAACCAACGCTAATCAATCTCAGACCAAATTCGAAAACCAAAAATAAATGCAGTATGAAACTCAAATCGTCCACTCACAACTCAAAACTCTCAAATAAAATCCGCAAATTAAATCCTCAAATTATCAAACAAAATAAAATCAGCCTTGCACTGGAAACGTCGATTACTCTGAAAAAGCAATTGCCAGGACAAACGGCACTGTCCTCGAATACCAGTACCCAGTACAGGACCTAGCTGAACCGAAAAAAACAACTCTTTATTATACGAAAATGAAAACAACCGCAGAAAATCGATCTATTTATTCTCCGCCCGCTGCATGACGAACCACACGTAGCGGCGGGACATTTTGCACTGCTCAAAACTCATTATCGAACAACCAAACACAGCTCTCCGAAAAACTGACGATTGAAATTCGTACTCTGAAATCAAGATATAACTGCCCTCACTCCGAAAATCGCATCAAACGTTCATCAGAAAATCCCGGTGATCGCAAAAAGCCGTGTAGACGAGCGGTTTTGTCAAGACGTCTGCGTGCTGGTCATCCGATTCGACGTGGGTAATAACAGCCTCCTCCTTAAGAATAATTTCTCGCAAAAAGTGGTGTCGCACGTCGATGTGCTTCGAGTTCGACGTTCATACTGGGTTTTTTACCTGGTTCTTCGCCCCTCATTCTCTTTGAAACCCGTCATGTATATCGTACAAAACCCCGGAAAAATAATACTCCAGACCAAGGCTACGGTAGGGGGGGTCCCCCCGTTTTCACTGGTGTGTTTGAGCCACTCGCACGAGTGACTCTGTACCTCGCGGATGAAAACGGTTTAGGCAGTTGTTTTGTAGCAGCTTAGATTACCTTTGCATTGCGGATTGACTTCGTCAATATAAAACATGAAGAAAACGTAAGATTGCAAAAGAACGAAGGGGTTACTCGCGCGAGTGACCCCTCGTCACTGAAATTCAAGGCCCAAAAAGGGACCCCCCTACCATAGCCTGGGTCTCCACACATACATGCGGTAAGAACATCGCCTCCTTAATGGTGTCTGCTAGTGCTACATACTCGGCCTCAGTGGTCGAGAGTGTGACGCATTTCTGGGTTCTCGAAACCCAGCACGCACATGCGCCCGCACATACTATAGCACCACCTGAAACTGACCTCTTGTCCGCGGCCTTGATAGCACAGTCAGCACCTGCAAATGCTACCAACTCAAGCCCACTACCCTTCTGGAATGTAATGCCGAAATCACTCGTAGAAAATACATACTCTAAAATACCAATCACTGTCCTCCAGTGTACTTCCCTAGGCTGATTGGCGTATCTTGCTACCGGTCTCACCGCGTTGGCAATATCCGGTGGTGTTTGGTTCGCAAGTCACATCAAACATCCCACCAACTCGCGAAAAGGCCAATCGCCCACGGGTTTGTTCTCGTGGAACTCCTCGAGCTTCATACTAGTTGAAAGCGGTGTATTCTTACCAGAACTAACATCAAACGTCGCCGCGGTGTTTTCAGCAAAAGCTTGTTGCGAAATCGTCAGAGTACCAGCATCCCAATCCCTCGAAAAACGACAACCAGCATACTACCGCAACTAGCCCAGATTGTTGATCGGGACAAGGGTTCAGATCCTCACAAAACTGGTCGCATCCAGCCTTAAGCTCTACTGCAAAAATACCATCCACATGAACTACTGTTACTATGGAGACAGAGCCCGGCTCGACCAATCGCAAGACACACGCACCAGCGAGGCTCTGCTAAAATCCAAGACTCTTCATGTGGGTGATACGATGGTTGTGCCACGACCTCGACGCTTGGTTCGAGCCATATAGGCTGCGGATCAACCTGACTATCTTACCGGACATTTCACCGCAACCAGGGGGTAGTCGCACAAAAAACACCCTCTTCCAGACTTGACTGAACGAATGCTTGCTCGGCATCAAAATGACACAATTCCCAACCCAATTCGCACAAAACAACACCCAACAAACGAACGCAAGACGCAGCAGGCTTCGGGGCAAAATTCTATAACAAATCAATACCTCCACGCTGCTTAAAACCTCGTGCCACCAGTCTCGCCTTCGCTCGAACCACACAGATAGCCATGCTCGTTGGGTTTCCAGGCGAACACCTATTCGCCGAGATGACGTTCAGCCCGTCTGGTTGCTACATCTGCCCAAACGTTCCCGCGCTCGCCAGTCCACCGTACTTCTTGTCCATCGCTTGCACCCAAACGGCCGAATACTCGTCCGCACAAGCTCCAGCATACGAATTCGGCGTTGAAAGCTCACTCACCGGGCGTGTGGGAAGGGGGAGATTATCGTGCGGCCGGGCTTGATGAAAACGCACGTGACCTATGCTTTTTCTCTCTGCCATTAACGACAGCAGTCCATGCCCCGCATCCTCTCGTTGCCGCGCAGTCTCCCCCTAACCCTGCCTAGCTGCACATCGTCACCATCCGGGTCCTCGGCAGCCTCTCGGTGTCGCACTGTCTCCTCTCTTGTTCTGCCCCATGCACACCGTCATCCTCCGGGCCCGGGTTGTAACTACCCAGCTCCCCGGCAGCATGCCTTGAGAGCTGTGGCTGCAGTGGCTGTTGCGGCGGAAACGGCCGCGACGACGGCGGCGGTGGCGGCGGCGGCAGCGGCGACGGCGGCAGCGGTGACGGTGACGATGGCAGCGGCGGTGACAATAACAGCGGCTGTAATGGCGATGGTTACGGCGGCGACGGTTGCGGCAGCGGCGGCAGCGGCGGTGGTGACGGCTGTTGCGGAGACTGCAGCGAAGACGGTGGCGGTGACCCAGACCAGACTGTGGGGCCCCCCAGAGGCTCCGGCGTACCCGGAGGCATCGGCGGTGACGGTGGCGGCAGAGAGCTCTTGTTCTCCGTAGGCAGTACCCCCACAAATAATGACTCTCTCCCAAGTATCGTCGCTGGAGTATGACGTCCGTTCAGACATCAGGAGAATCTTGCAACCATCTGCCGAGTGGTTGTTTCCGCCATTCAGGTAGAAACAAGCTTCAGTGTTCGGCTTCGACTTCAGGGCTCTCCTAGCGTGGTGGAAACCCAGCTTCAGAAACGGGAGAAGCCGCACAAACGACGGTCTCCCGTTAAACTTTCGGTATGGCGAGTGCATGTCCGGCTTGTCCTTGACCCTTGACGTCATGTTAATCACGTCGCTGGCGTACTTGCATCGAGAGGGACTGCGTCGGCGGCATCTTTGCGTCACCAAACAGGCAGGGGGACCTCAAGCGGGACGCCATAGCAAGCTCGAGCGTCATGGCTATCCAATGCTCAACCACACCGTCTTGCTTCGGCGAATTGACAGACGTTTAGTCGCGGCGGATCCCACGTTCGTAGAGCAACGCCACGAATTCCGGCTTGGTGAATTCGGCGCCGTGGTCCGGGCGAATGCAGTCCACAATAGACGGGACACCTCGGGCGTTGATGTCGGCCAGAAAACCAGCGAAGGCCATCGGGACGTCGAACTTCCGTTTGAAGAAATACGGTCATGCCATCCGCGAATAGTCGTCGACGATCATCATCAAGTACTGCGCACCGCGGGCAGACGTAGGCTGTTGTCCCGACAGATCCACAAAGAGACGCTCCAGAGGCCTGGTGGAGCGGCACTCAGTTGTCCACGGTACCGCCGTCCTCCTCCCGTTTGCCTCGGCACACCCAACACGCTGAATCAAGTCCCCAAAAACCTGAATTCCCTTCTGCCGCGCCGTTTCTCGAAGGGTATCAACATGGGAATGTGCGAGGGAAACATGAAGGCCGTTAACTTCAATTCTCCTCATCTTTCTAGGAGCCAACACTGGGGCAGCAATAGGGGTCTCAATTACCCTAGTGGCCTCTACGTAAGACCCAGCCTCCCTACACAAGAAGGACAAAAGTCCATCCAACATGTGACCTCCTTCAGCATCGAGCGAGACAGAGCATTTAGGCATGATGACATGGGATGAGAACAGGTTGAATTGCACATCGGGTACATAAGCTATGTCCAAGAGCTAAATATGAACATCGCCCTACTTTCTATGCATGATCATCGGTAATTTTCCAAAACACTGCACCTGCAGCGACCATAACCAACGTACTCCCACCAGGAGGGGGGGGGTCACACTCTACCATACCAACGAGGTTACTAGTTACATGGAATGTCGCGCCCGAATCAGCTACCCACTGCGCTTTCCCATTCACGCCAAAAATACCAATCCGGCCATCATTGTCTTTTTGTGCAAACTGCGCGGTAAGAAGACGTGGGTTGAACGTAGGCACACAACTGCCGTCGTTCGTCTGGTCATGGGAAGTGTTCGAGAGCTGAGGTCGGGGTGCTACGACCGAGGTGTACCCATCACTGCCGTGGGGTGACTCTTGTACCCAGCCACCACCATAGTGCATGAGGTAGGGGTATTGGTGAGCGGTAAAAGGGGCCGTCACGTTCATGTGGCGCTGGAGAAACCGGGCACTCTGCTACCTAGACCCGGCCGGTGGCATCTGTAACATCCCCCCTTTTGTCCCCGTGGTGCAGGATTCGGTGGGGGGTCCCAGCCCGTCGAATTTCTCACCGGCGGGGGGGGCTTCGGCGGCATAGTCCCTGGTGGTGGGTCGGTAAGTACCCAACCCATCGCAGGAACCTGCCCCCCCGTCTCAAATGGATTTGGGCCAGACTTGTCCCAACGATTTTGTCTTGGGTGACCGTTTTGCTGATGCTGCTGGAATAGCTGCGGCCCCCGCCGCTGCTGTTGCTGCTGCTGCTGCTGCTGCTGCTGGAATTGCTGCTGCTGTTGCTGCGGCTCACCCTTATGCCTTCCCCCTCTCTTGTTCCTACCTCGACTTCCTGAACCCGTGCCCCCTCCACCGGCAGGCTGCACACCGCCAGCGTACAAGGCATGCTGATCTACCCTCCTTTTACTCCCAACGTTTTAGTCACCATCTCACTTTCAAGCTTATCATTTACATATGCATCGAGAATAATCTCCTCGTCGATTTCGGAACGAGGGATTAAAGGGCGGGAGATCATTGATTTGCTCTGTATAGTGAGCAGTGATGAAAGGTTGTTTACCATGTGTCTGTTCACCTCTTCTACGCTCTTCCCGCAACTGAGCATGGCCAACTCATCGGCTGCCTTGTCAACTCTACCGGGGAATACAAGGAGGTACTCCCCGTCCTCCACATGGATATCCTCAAATTCTCTTTTTCCTCTGTGAGTTGCAGCTAGGGTTCACGGCATGTAGTAATTTTCGAACTCCCTCCATTTGTCACTTGGCGACTTGGCTTGCTGCATGCGGAACTCCACAATGGCATATCCAGTCATGGAGTCCATTAACAGTCCATATGCCAATCTTGCATCCAGTATCTCCTTCTGAGTGTGCCTCTGTTCCAATGCCTCCTGTGACACATTTATGTCACCTACCATGACCGGATCCCTTGAGGACGTAGAGACAACCAATCGACGACAAAAACGCCTGAAACATGCTACGCCACATTTCGAAGTGTGCCTCTATCTTATCAAATCTGGGGGGGTCTTAGTTGCGTCCAATTCAGACGGGACAGAGAAAGTTGCAACCGCCGTGTTCATGAAGACAACCAACAGGACTCAGGGTAAGTCAGCCGACGAATAATGTTGCTCCGCCAGACGAAACCGAAAATTTATTTGATCCCATATTTCTGCCTGATACTGGTATAGTCTATATCAGCTTCCTGCACTGCTGTATTCGAGCACGACATTACCAGGCGAACATGGCTATGGCTCCGACAGGGAATCGATAGGCAATTAACTGTTTGAGAAAGACTGCTGCTTGGAAACGAAACCATCTTCAACACCACCCCGCGATGGATGGGACAGAAAGTAGAGTTGCTGCTCGCCTTATCAAATCGCTTGCTTGATACTTGCAACAAGCGCCACCATCCTGTTCAATTTTTTCCTTCAGCACGGACTCTCGTTACTCGGTTTGTGCACTTGGATGAATACTTCTCTGCGTATGTGCAACGTGGAATGCATTGCTATGTCACGATAAATGTTCGTTACTCCCCGGCCGCGTTGAAACGACGTCAGCCTGTTCCTTTTCGACCCTTCTACAACAAATGCAACAACTTCAGCGCACAACCTGGCAATGTAAAAGCATGGACTGGTGCAACGGATTTGATGCCTGGACTGTTAACAGCGCACAAACAACATACTTATCACATGTATAACCTTCGAATCGCGCGGGTCTCACGATACGTTTGCCAGACAGACATGTCCGATATAGTGTTACTCCGTATACTACTAATAAATCTACGCCAATCAGTATTGGAAGTATGCGTCGCTTCTGAAACAATGTCACATAGGTTGTCCCAAATATGAACCGGAAACTCTCTGTCGTACTGTGCAGCCCAGTAAATGCGTCTTCCCAGTATTTCTCAACTACTCGTACAAAAGAACAAACGTTCAACACCATATCAGATCTACGTTTGTTGGCCAAGAAAAAATGGAAACAGAAACCACTGCTTTTTGAAGCGGCCCACCACGTTTCTGTTCGCCCCTCCGTACAAAGAAGACGCGTGGTGCTACAAACCGATTTTCGCACAAACAGACTAGCAGCCGAACCGCGGTTCTGCCGCCCTCCCGTACAAAGAAGGCTTGTGGTGCTACGTTCTAGGAGGTCAACGAACGTTTCCGTAAAGTGGGTTCAACCCCGGACGATGAACACGCGTCCTTCCTAGTGGTCCAGATGGCGATGGTGCAACGATCCCAGAAGCGGAGGCCGTTCCAGCAGTTCTAACCGTAGCGGTGATATTCAGCGACTTTACTAGTCCTGAAGGATGAGGATGTTATTCAGCGACCTCAAATGCATCGTTTAAGCAACCCAATGCGATATACGACTTGGCAATGCCGGCAAGTGTTCACCGCGGGCTATAATAGAGCGATAATGCGACCTGGGCCAATCCCGAACGGCACCTTTCCGGCGACACCATATTGCTGCTGCGGTGACTCGGTATAGCTCCGACAATCGAACAGTGCTGTAAAGATTCCGAAACGTATCATTTGCAGCACTCCCAATCGCTCGATTACAGCGACCTAACGAATTTTCATTTCGGCAAACCCGCGTTTCGATGATGAGGTGACACCTGGTATTAGTGAGCAGAAGGCCCCTGTAACTAGTGGATATTTTGGCTTTACCCCCGCGTGCTCTCACGGCCCAGAGTCCGTAGCCACTCGTCCTTAACGGGGGGTGCTAATGGCGAAGACGTAGGCCCTGTCGAACCTCCACATCGCTGTCGGTCCGTCTCCCATACACAGTAAGCGCGCCCGTTCCTACTCCAGCAGGAGCAGTAGCAGCAGCAATTCCGCTGCAGTAGTGGTAGTATCGAACCACCCCGTCGGTCAGTCGAGCACAACAGGAAGCAATTAGTCGAATCGAAAGACACGCTTGTAGCAGCCTTTTCGCCACGTACGTACTCATAAAGCGAAGTGGGAACAGGTGGCGTAGTCGTCGCAGGCCTCCGTTGTGTACACACGCAAAACCAAATCGAACCGGACCCTCCGAAGTGCTCCTAGCAACAGCAGTTGATGAATGAAGTATAAACCGATTAACTTGAAAACAGTCCGAACGGAACTTTTCGTACTCGACGAACACGTGTATCCTGATGTGCTCGGCGTTACGCTCCGAAACAGTGTCACTCCATAAGCGACTTGTCACACGCGACAAACCCCCGACTCGAAAATGCCCAGATTCCGGCGACACGTTCCCGAAAACTTCTGTTTACTCACTCACACTCTAGGATCACGCCTAAATATGTCGCAGTGCTCGCGGTAAGCCGTAGTATTCCGCTGTAGTAATCGCTGTTGGAGTTGTTCCTCGTGACGTTCTTCATACGATGCATAAGTATGGCTTCATTTGCACCGGCACTAGTAGCACATGTTGCAGCTCGCGGCAGTTCTAGGTGGCGACACGCCGAAGCTCCGTGGCAAGTACTACGCACTTCTTGCCGTTCTTCGTTTTATTTAGGGAGTCCGCTGACGATGTAGCACTCGTACGATTTTGACGTCGTTCACGATAGCGGCTTCTCTGGTGACGATGATGATGCCGATCGATTCGGGAAGCTCTGTCGAGCGGCAGCTCAGCTCACAGCGAAAACATCAGCTTAGGCCCCTCCGCGCGTAGTCGTTGTCGGGGTGCATAGCGCGCGACTTGCAGTCGTCTAGTGCTTACGTAAGTCAAGAGTGCATAACCTGTCACGGATGCTGTTCATCGTGATAGACCACTCGCTGAGTTGCGCCATGCAGTTCATCTGCCGAGGCAAGCACGTCAGTCAGTGTTACCCGACTGATACATTGTGAGCTGCAATCTCCACGGAGCTGGTGAATGATAAAGGCCTTCCAAGGGCAGTTCTTCAATTCGTTGTCAGGGGTCTCGAAGAGGAGACGGTAGGGCGAGAACGGGAAGAGGTGGAAGGAATGCGAGAGAACGTCTCCGCTTTACGGCCGATCGATAACAGCTCAAGACCCCCAAGACACGCCCGGATACCCTACGAGCAACACCTTGAACAAACCGAGAACGAGAAAACTCAACAATAAATTGGGGAAACCTAGCGAGTCATCTAACGGTAGAGGTGCAGCGGGAGTTTGTGAGCTCCCAACGTGAGAAGCCCAGTACACACGTATATTCGCGCTGGTCCTAACCAAACACACTCGTAAAAGTATTAGACTATTAACCGTAGGTCCTCTAGTTCCTCATTGGAGGAGCTCAACCTGTAAGAAGAAACGTTCGTTTGCCCCAAAACGTGCCAACTCCAATGTGGGATGACTCCAGTGCTATGGAACAGCCCCAATGAAACTGTCCAATAGTGACCCCCCATACTTCAAACATGATGCTATACGCTGCTACCTTCTACTGGTGTAAACTATCATTGTGCACACTGAAAAACAGCTAGGCCAGCAGCCGCCGTGTCGATCCCTTGCCGGCTGCTTCCGGGACACGACATGTTGCCACACTTATTTGAGGATGGCCGTATACGCGTCGGTCGAAGGCCTAGCAAAAGAACTCGTTCTTGCAGGAGATCACCCTCCACCTAACCCCGGCCCCCAAACCCCATCCCCCCTCGACCTATCACTTATCCCTCCCCGACACCCCCTACCCCCCCCTGTTCGTTACTACACATTCCCACACTTGTTTCAAACAGACCATATCGGCATTGGTGGACGTACTAGCAAGAAGAGTTGTCACTGGAGAATATCAGCCATCGCCTTACACCCCCTTAGCTCTGCCCACCGCATTCCACCCCCGGGGATCATCCACCACCTAATCCCCCCTGAACCTCTACCCTCACCCCTCGGAGAGTGTCTCTATTAAGGCCAACAGCAGTAACCTGTCTCGAACGAGATGTGTAGCCAATGGTCAGATGACTAAGGCAAGCAAAAAACGACCCCCCCCCGCCCCACCCTTTCCCGCCTCCCCGTGCTCCTCGTCTTACACCCCCATCATTTTCACTATGACCAGGCACGGGTCAACGGCCTAGAAAGAGACGTCGCAGGAGGAGGGGACAGGGCTGGGAGGCGAGAACCTGAGCTATCTGACCCTTCGGGGGGCGAGAATATGTTCGAAGCTGACGAGGTGGAGGAGGAACAGCTGGAGGAGAAAATTGATCACCAGCAGCAGGAAGAGGAAAAGGGAGGGGAAGAGGAGGAAGGGGAGGAGGGGGGGGGGGGGGGAGGAGGAGGAGAAAGGGGAGGAAAGGGCAGAGAAGAGAAGGCGGAGCACGAGGAGGAGGAGACCAACGAGGAAAGCTTTGGAGTAATGGCCAAAGAGGAACCCTTACCACATGGGAGGAATGAGGAGGTGACGGAGGGACAGGAAGAGGATGGTGGGGAAGCTCATATGTGAAAGGGGGGGCTATATGTGGCAAGGAAACTTCATCGCCATTACCGTCACAACGTTCTTTGGTCGAGCTGCATAACAGTGCTAACAGCACTGAAAGCCCTAGCAGCGGTGTAGGTTTGCAATTAGAGAGAGACGACGCCGCGAGGGATGGCGCAGTCGGTTTCAAGAAGAGGAGGAGGTCGGACGCGGAGTGGGAGGGGGTGAGGATGTAGTATGGTCCTCGGTTCGAGGGAGGGGACGGGAGGGCGAGGCGAATGCGATGGTGGTGGCATGACCACCAGCGGCAGCACCAGGGGGCACGCATCGGAGTGGTTGAAAGGATGGAGGGGGCTAGCAGTGGCATTGACACTGACGAAGCCGAGCGCGCTCCTTTTTTTGGAGGTGGTTCAAGGACGTGGGGGTGAGAGGGGATGGATGCTGATAAGGCCTGTACCGGACGGCATTTCGATTTTGGTGATTATTGTCTAGGGTTGCGAGGGGTGAGCGTTGGGGGGGTTCGGGATGGTTGAAGGCGATGCGGCGAGAAGAAAGAGGGAGCTGATGAAGGGGATGGGAGTGGGAAGGGGAGGGGGGGGGGGGGGGAAGGAAGACGCGTTCAGTGACGATAACTTTCTTTGAGACGCTAGCGGGGGAGGTGGACGCGGATGTCGACCGGATGCCGATGGAAATTTTAGCGTTTCGTACATAATTTGAAGTGGAATTTAGTTTATTTGATAATTCGGGCACCATTATCCCCCGTACCTTTTTCGTACCTGGTAGGTCGAGATTTCGCTCTCTTTAGTCGATTTTTTTGCGATGATTTTGGTTTATTCTGTTTCACACTCTGTGATCGCAGAGCTTGTATGCTCGTAGCTGTCCATGGTGAAGAATCGGGATGGACACTGGCTACGTGTGCTGGCTGACGTTGTTGCGTAGAAATACCGGTTCAACGTGAAGACAGCACACACATACGGCAAACGTGTGCGCGTATCACTCACTGCCTTCCGACTTTTTCGGCAACGGGTACACTTACGAGTTTGAAATTGTTTATCGTTTCCGTTTCAATTGAACGAGCTGATGCCGCCCCGGGGGCTCGAAACTTCCGGGAACATGCCGCGACGACAGGTTTGCTTTGATGCGCATACGGATGTCTGTAAAATGTTTGGTGGGACGTTTCGGGCACCGTTTATGCGGATGCACCGGCACACCGATGCTTGGGAACCTTCACACGTCGGAAAAATCACCGATACCCGCGAGAAAATCTAGATCAGATTTGCATGATCTACCTCATGTTACCGGGTGGGAGGCGTATGATCTGCATGATCTAGCAAAGGTTTCCAAGGTTGGATTTGTACTCTCTATATATATGTATAGATCCGGAATAACATCTAATAACGGCAGATACGGATACTACTGTAGATGGTCGAGATCGTGATCTGTCCGACGTGTAGAATGCTCACACGTCGTACATGTCAAGTCTCTATAACGTGCTCTATCTATGGATAGATGTGGTACCTAAACCTTCTGGTACTTAAGTATGGTCTGCCGAATCTGGATAATGTTTGCGGAGGGATCTATGTGATCTAGTTTTTATGCACACGTTTTCCTGGGATGGGACCTATACGACCTAGCTCTCGCACGCTTGTTTAGCTTCAAGACGGACCATGATCTAAATAGGTCATACCCCCAAGCAACGATCTGCAGATCTTTCGGGGCGGAAACGCTCCTGAGTTTGGCTGATCTGCACGACAACGTATACCGTACTTGATGGCCGGGGTCTGCATGATTCGGTTCTTGCAAAACATCCCATATTCTGCAGGACACCTGACAAAAAATAGGAATCCGGGCTTAAGCTGGATTTCCTATTTTACACTGAGCCTTTTTCTCGTTGCTCTTTTCAATTTTCAGCCGGCCAATTTTACACTGAGCCTTTTTCTTGTTGGCATCTGTGCGATGTGTTGAATATTTTGTGTGAATGCAGGCGTACACCGTAGGAACCTAACCTTGTGTGCATATGCACAACACAAAAATAAACGTTTTTCGAACATGCACAGATGTGGGGAGCCTATCGCCTCGTTGACGGCTAGACCGGCTCTATCCATATGTTGACCCTTCGTTGTGAACCTTCTGCCCTGCCCATCGCAAAACACCTTTCTTTTTCTTTCTTGCAGAAAGAAAACATTGATTTCGAGTAGTCGCCGTGTTTCCTGCAGGGCGACGAAGCGATACGAGATCAATAGGCGAGTTGGTGACCGTTCGCCCCGACGCGCTCGTCGTGTCCAAGCATACGCCTATTGCCCCTTTGTGGCTACTACAGCAGACGCGTGCTACGATAGAGGCGCATCACTTTTTTTTCTAATACTACCCCTCAATTTGGGAGTTTAAGACCTCTCCCAAAAACTGATTTGATGGAGAAAAATATGCTGCTGACCGGGTGAAAAATCCCATGGCCTAGGCGCAGGACGAGAACCACGCAAAAAACATGGCGTATTCCCGACGATTTTGGGTTAAGGAGCCCCGTCATTCAGAAAATATTCCACACGAAAAATGATACCTCTATCGTAGCATGCGTCAGTAGTGGTCCCCCTGTGGTGCCAGGTGAGTTGCGCGGGTTGCCCAAAGTCGTGCCTGTTAATTTGCTTGTGACCAATGCTACGATAGGCGGGGGGGGATTACCCCCTTTTGGCCACTATTTTTTCCGTGGCTCGGTGTCACTCGCGTGAGTGACCCCCCCGTTCCTTGCGGTGACAGGCTTTCTTTCCTTTCGTGCTGTTTAACTTTTTTTTTTTTTTTTTTTTTTATCCTCCGGCGGATGGGGAAAAATAAAGCTTTAGCTCACCACACTGTTTAACGTTCTCGATAGTGGTACGAAAAGGGATGGTTAGCTACGCTGCACCAAAAATATCGCCGAGAACGTGTTTCTGTCGGTGAGGTGTACAGAGTCACTCGCGCGAGTATGGCATGATGGTGAAAAACAAGACACCCCCCCTCACCGCATCATAGTCTTTTCTCTTGCCACACATAAAGAAAAACCGGTATCGACAGTACGCGGAGTTGCGCCGGTTGCTGCTGTAGTGCCTGTATTTCCGGCTGGCACATGCCGGCACACTATTGAAGGACCACTACTGAGTTCACCTCGTGCGGGGCGGTATCGACCCGGGATTACTGTTTTCGTCTCAGTTTGTTGGAGTTGCAGATGCGTGGAGGGATTTCTGATCCGAGGATAGGATCTGTGGTGTCTCGGGACAGGCACAGTGGCATGCATAGGCTTGCCATGATATGCGTAAGCATGCACCAGGTACCGTAATATGTAACCGCAGTGTGGGAGCTGCACCGAATTTGCAGGCACAATAATTCGCCCTGTCTCGCTGTCTCCCTGTGTGGTCGACTTGGGTCAATCTACCAAGCCGGGAGCAAAACGATGTCGGCCCCGGGCTCCGCTAAGCACAGGGGTGGTTATGTTGTTATGTGGGTGGCGCGCTTCATCGCATGAAAACTTCCGTCTTGGTCAATTGCCTGATCGGAATAGAGTTCATGTCTGATGAACTTAGGATTGAGGGAGGTGAACTTGCATATAGTACGAAGAAGCACGCGTGAATATGTACATAGCACGTAAAGCAGCATCATCACATGATCGTTTTTTTGCGCTTGATGTATCTTCATCTGATACAAGGTCGAGAGAAAAATCGTCGAGTTTCTGCTTCGGACATTTTCCTCTCAACAGCTATCATTATTATTGCTTGCGGTTAAAAAATATGACACGTAACGGAGAGAAGAAACAGGCATTGAATTTCGAGATGCAATTCATTTTTATGCGTTAGCACATGGAAGGGTTGTTTGGAGAGGGAACTTTGTACAGCAGTACTCATCTAGCCGCTGTTTGACAATACAGATAAAGGCACCCGGTACGTGTAAAACTGTACACACAGCAGGAGCGTCAGCTGGCATATGACAACAGGAAGTAGTAGCAGCGTTATTGGTCTGCAAATTCGTATGAGTAGCGCTATGTGCGCATGCGTAGTACCAGGGCAGACATCAAAGTAAGGCTTGTTGAACAGCGGCGTACGGCGCGCGCTAGCAGCGTCAGGTACTTATTTGTTTTGTTACTCAGTTAGCAGCAGCAGTCTTTAAGACGCAAGCACGCTCATAGGTGCCAGTAGTGCCAGGTATGTACGTATGTACGTTATAGTTGTGGGCTGGCAATTTTCAAGAACCCCCAAGGAATAGTTGGGAGTTCGGGATGTAGTTTTTATGAGGTTGCGCTATCCGTACAAAACAGGGTGCACCCGGCTACGAGTACGAAGCATCTAGTTGCCGCAAAAAACTGTGTTCGAGGTGGGACCGAAACGCACCACTGCAAGGTACGTAGCATCTATCGACCGTGTAGTAATAGTTGCCGCACCGCTCCCAGCAATAGACCGTTTGTACAGTTCGTCTATTTCACGCACTTTTCAAAGCTGTTGTCCACAAATCGTCCACATGGCGATTGTGCAGACAGATATAGCGGGTCGTTCGCTCGTTCAGTGCCGCCTTTTTAAATAATTAGTCTAGGTGTAGACTGGAACAACAACGTGCTGACTTCACCCCGTATACCGAGTACCAGGTACTCGTTACCGTTACCGTTGCCGACAAATAATTCGTGCACACTATATTTTGGGGCGATAGCACTGGAGTACAGGCATGCGCACAGCTGACGAGGCGTGGACTGGCCCATGTTTAGCTATCATAGAGAGTCGGATCGAGGCAACACTTTTATGTGGCTCGTTGGTCGGTCATCTATTCAAGCTCTCTTGAATTACTGATGGTGGAGTCTCACGATGGTGGTATGGCGGAAGCGCGTTGTATCAGTAACACTCCTAAAAGGCGAACGTGGTTAGTAGAGACGATGCTTGAGGTGCTTGAGAAGGAGAGGAGGGGAGTGAGCGAGAGAGGGCGAGAAGCCGTGTTTCCGAATCATCCGTGACAAACAAGGACACAGAGGACTAACTGTAGTGCGTTAGGGGACCGCCGCGTGAGGGAACCGCCAGAGCGTTTTGGGGCAGCGGGACCGCCGAGCGAGGGGACCGCCAACGGGTTTTGAGCAGCGGGACCACCGAGAGAAGGGACCGCTAAAAGGTTTTGGGTAGCGGGACCGCCGAGTGAGGGGACCGCCAAAGACTTCGCGGCTGGGTGACCCTGTCGCATCAAAACGACAAAAACTCCATAATCCCATCGTAGGGTTCGTCAGATACAAGAAGCGCGTTTCGATCCCACTTCGAACACATTATGGCACATTATGGTCCTCGGCATTACATTATACTGCTCTCAGGGGCGCCGCACAGCAGCAACAATCTGGGACGAATCTGACGGTGTAGAGACCAGTAGAAGTGAACGCGTACAGTACTCGTAAGTACAACGTTACTTACTGCTGTCTTGTTGGAGTCGCGCTCACGCACGCACAACATTATCACGTGGAAAGCACGAAGGAAGCCCGCGACCGATCCATCATGGGCCGCTTGTGAAGTTGCACCTGAACTTTCCGAAGAGCTCAAAGCTCGCGCCCGTGCTATAACTTTTTTCACAGAAACTTTTCTCTAAAACATAGTAACATATTGGCGGTTTCGTGGCGAGACTGTCACTTTGCGAGCCTATGATTGGCTTGGACAATTGACCCCTATACCCTCAACGTTATTTTTTTTATCGAAATTAGCAAACCTTTTATTTTCTCTCCGCGCTGGCCGCCGCGCTGCACTCCATCGGCCGTTAGCTGCTCCCATTGAGCAGCACGCAGGCAGGCGAGGCTGCGTCTGGAAACAACGCCCCTTCCTTGTACCTTACACCCCCAGCAAGCGTTGCCAGCCATCTGTCTGTGGCCCAGGTCGCTAACTGGGCACCATTCTCTAGGGTGAAGTTCAATCGACTTGCTTTTGAAAAACATGCGACCACCTGCCACCGTCAACATGAAGGGCATAGAAACCACGCCTTTAATACGTGGGCGTGCCGCAGGCTCCGACCCAAGGGCGTCATCGCAGGACGAGGAGGAAGAGGGTATTGGTGCTAGAAGTACCCGGCGGCTTCTTCGGTCGCCGCAGGCACGCACGAGATGGGCACCGGATCGAGTCTTTTTGGCAACTCTGGGGTTCGCAATGGCAATGACCGCTGGATTCATTTCAGCTACGCAGACGATCGAGCGCTTTCGGCAAACTTCTCAGGAACAGCAGCAGCAGCAGCTGCAAGGGGGGGTTGAAGGAGGAGGAGGAGCAGGAGAAGGAGCAGGAGGAGGAGCAGAAGAACAAAGTGCTAGTGGCAACGAGCTAGCCAGCACCGCCCACGAAAGCAGCGAGCTGCCGTCGGCTCTTCGGCTCGGGGTCCCCTCAAGCTCTGGAGGAGTTGCTGGAGGGGGCTGGAGATCTAACAGTATCAGCAAACATCCAGGTAGGCCGTTCTATACACTCTGCTTGCGCGGATCTTGAGGAAGATTTTCTTTGCGTTTGTGACACGGCAGTTGTGGGGCCTGTATAAGGCGGTAAAGTACACCGGAATTTCGATCGATGTGGAAAAACGCCTTGTTCGAGTTATAAAGGCCACGCGAGATCATATCCACCTCCCATCCCCGAGTTTCCCGCTCACGCTACAGGAAATCTCTACTTTTAACTGTGCGAGGGAGACAGTTTTTCGGTGCAGCCAACAATTGTTAACATTAGCCCGCAATATGAACACGCTCCGTTTCGGCCTTCAGCTGGTTTCGAACCTTGGCAGAGAGCGGGTGTTCTTTTTTAGTGTTGCATCCACAGCTCAGCTCGCGGTTTTATTCAGGTTGGCCATCCGCTTTTTCTCGATTCTCAACGGATGTGTACACCTCGACCGACTGCGGGGTGCTGCAGCTGCGGTGGTCCAAATTGATCGAAATTCAGAAGACGCAAAATGATGAATGAGACTTTTTCCTCATCCGCCGGAGGATAAAAAAAAAAAAAAAAAAAAAAAAAAAAAAAAAAAGAGACAAACCCCACCTGAATGTTTGCACCTCACGTGCGAGCAGCTATATTTGTAATACATCTCCTCACAGACCACCGCATCCCGCGAACGCGAGTCACGCTCATGATGGGGTGCGTGAGGGCATCGGGTGCCCCGGGCAGCAGTAGTAGGCAGCCAAAAATCACTTATGATGTGCATTTCGTGGGGTCAAAGTTGCCAGCCGGCATCACCAAAAGGTACCCGATAGGAAAATTGGTGCAATATCGACGAGCTGGTTAGTTTGGGCGCTAAGGTGATACCAGGTGTGTAGTACCCTGGCTACTGCACGTCTACGAGTATGTATGAAGAAACTGCTTTCACCAACAGTTTGCTGGGGGCTTCGCGGATCGTTTGAAGTATCAGGAAGCCGTATCCGAAAAAAGTGCGGACGGGCAAATTACGTTCTCGTTTGAGGTAGTCGAGCATAGGGACCAGAAAAGATAGCAAGGGCGAAAACCCTCTAGATCCTCAAAAATAGTTAATCTAATCTTGCGTATACAAACTTCAAACTTTATTTTCCATGTCGTTGATATGTTTTCGCGAAACGCCTGCTAGCGCCTACTTGACAACACATTCCTTAGGGTTCCCCCGTGGCCGTGCTATTGGGCTGTTGAGATTACCTCAATAGGGCGGTAGCCACCCTCTTGAGTAAACCCAGCGTTTTAGTGTAAAGCAGTACGATCGTGTGCGCTCCTGGCCCAACAAATGACCCAGAGAGAGATACTTGCGCTCGGAAAAGGAAGATGCAGCGTTTCAGCAGTACCAGTGCTGAACCCCGTGGAAGTGTATCGTGTCCAACACGCCGAATACCGCAACAGAGCAAACGGATGAAAGCACCTTTTGCACGATACCAAATGACGTGTACCTTGAGCTGCGGGCGACAGAGCCCGCTGAAGACACACACCGCCCTACTGTTGTACGGAGAAGACTCTTCGCGCAGCTACACACCCAGACCAGCGCTCGAACCTATGCTGCGGAACCGTTTGTTTAGTCCACTACAAAACCTGTGCACGCCCCACTCCCCTTGTCGAGGTTTGCCAAGTTTCTCGTGTCTGCCTGTTGCACCGGCTTGGGAGGCATGCGCTTTGATGAGCGACATACTGGTCTTCTGCAGGTAGAAAGGGTCATCGACATTTCCGCACGCCCCAGCCGAGCTCTCCAGATAAACAAAAAGTGCAACGAAAGTTCTACGTACGAAAAGGCTCTACGTGCGATAGGATTACGTGTATTCTCGCAGCCGAAGCAACAGTATGGGATACTGCTGTACGTATACACAAGGGCTCCGCTCCGCGGGTGCCTGACGCCGCCCGCTTCGCTCGCACAAGGAAGAATACAACAAAGTGTGAAGGGGGTAGAAAGAAGTGGCCCATTGTTTGGTGCAACTACAGTAGCGGTTTGATAATGCCAAGAGTTAGTCGTGCAGAGCTATTGCCTTCTGCTGTGCTGTGTGCTTGCTGGCGAGGCCACGTTCTGATCGGCACTGCGGGCGTCATTTGCGAAACCGAAACATGAAGAGAACCGATAGGGGACAATCCATGAAGACAGCGCAAGACGAGCACACAGCAGTACACCCGTTCTTACCGGTACTTAACACGAGGCGTTGAGGGCTGAGCGCGCTGTGCTGTTACTCCTCTCTCCCTGTGACACACATGCTCAACGGCAACGTGCTATTATGGTATGTGGCTCTAATAGCTGCGGGTGGGGTTGTTTTTATTGCGATTGAGCAGAAGGAACAGGACAAAAGACACGCGGGTACTCGTAGTATACGAACAACGTGTCATATGATATGATATGCGCAACATAAACGTGCACGTACGTATGTTTGGACAAGCATTTTGTGCGTGATTTTGTTTATCGGCACTTTTTATGCTGAATTTAGAGTGGGAACGGCAATCTTGCTAACTCTCGTTTCTCTTTTTCCATTCCTACTCGAGTTTTGAAGATCCATGTATCTACTTGTTTTCGACTTGTTGGAAAGAACACCTTCGTTTTAGTAGAAATATCTTGAAATTTCTATAGGGATGTTCATCATGAAGCAGTGCCGGATATTTTGTCTTGCAGTTAGTGTTGGGGTCGGCCCCGAGGAACACGAAGAAGGCGAAGAAAGCAAGGAACACAAAGAAAGCCGCCGGGAAGCTTCCCTGAGAGGAGGGCCTAGGCAGGCGTGTTCCGAGTAAGCGCTGAGAGCGTAGCAGGTCGTTATAGTCAGGCATATCTTCGGTAACTACCGCGGTAGATATATATTTTTAACATTGGTTATATTCAAGTGATTGCAATAAAGCAACCTTGCCGAGATACTTGTAGGAAGTCCAGAGCGAGATGTTGTACTGATGCAGAGGCGAGAACGGGCCGTGACTAAGGCGATAGCTGCCAGGCCTAACGAGTGCATTTGGTTTGGCGTGGTCTGCAGTTCGGATCGTGGTTCACAATTCAGAAACTTGTCGTATTTTTGTCGCTTGATACTTGATGCGAAAGCGGCGCCGCCCCGTTTCTCACGGCTTTTCTTTTTTTGTTTTGTTCTTCTTCGTTGGATGGACCCACGCTGAACAGACAGCAGTAGACCATATCGACCAAAAAAAAGTAACTTAGTTGTTTTTCATCCATCGTCAAGTAGGGCACACTATTTTAACAGGATACCTAATAAAAAAAAACACGACATCAAGAAACCCAAGCTCATATCCACTGTACATATATATATATTATTATACAACATTAAATCACACTACAGCTGTAAGGTCGAAGATTTCGTCAAAGCTCATCTTTGCAAGCTGTGTATATTTATATATGTATACAAGAACTACAGGAGCCGAAGTCAATTCAATGTAGAACGTACGCTCCCCCAAATAAAATACCCAGCCTGCTCCCCCAAATAAAATACCCAGCCTGGATCAGCCTTCGTGCTTCTGTTTCTTATTAGATGGCATGTACCCCTGCAAGGGTTTTGCGAAGCAGGCGTTTTTGTTCTGGGGTTCATAAAAGTGAAGAAATAACTGCGCGAAGAAAAGCTCTACACGCCGGTCTCAGTGACATATGGTATGATCACGTGCACATGTTTACCCGCTAAGCTTGAGCAATCGCGAACTTTTGCTGTGCAACGGCAGTGGCAGCCCCGCCCCCCCGTTCCCGTTTAGTCTCTTGAAGAGCCGTCGCAAATTGCATCCGGCCCAATGGCGAAACGATCAGCGGGAGTAGCAGCAGCAGCGCGGAATTATAGCAGCAGCAGCGCTGCAGCACAGTAGCAGAATCATTGCCGCAGCCGTAGATATTAATAGCAGCAGCAGCGGCATGGGCCCGGCTATTCGAAAAATCGAGAAACAACCTAATTTTTGCCCATACGGTTTACGATAGCCCACAAAACTCTACCCCGGACCGTACGATCACCACCAACATTAAAAAGAGGATGATCGGACGAAGGATATGTGACGTATTGGGCACGATGAAAGATGAGGTACGAGTACAAACTACTGTTAGAGACAGGCATTGGAGGTGCATCACGCGAAGCCACTGAGCTAAGCAGTCAGCGGCTGACAGGATAGCGCAATGGTCATGGTGCCTCTCCACTACAATGCGCTGAGTGCTTAGCTTAGTAGTTGTGGCGTATTTCTAATGCAAGCTACAAGAATACACGTCTAGCTCTAGCCGGTGATGGGGCTTGTCGGGGATCATTCCGGCAACTTGTTTTTTGGAAAGAATCGACATCGAAAATCGACGAAACATATGAAGGGTGTAGGTTGGCTGACGAGTACTGGAGAGTCGATTCCAGGAGCGCCATTAGGCGGGAAGAACATAATATAAACATATCTAGTACCAAGGTATATAATTATTGAGTTGCATTGGTGTCAATTAAAGCGTTGAAATAATGGCGTGGCGCTTTTGTCTTATTCGTGACCCCCCGAGCCCCGATCATATACCGAATAGTTGTGCCGATTCGTTGCACCACGAGTTCCGCCGCATCTCCGCGGATATTACGGTTACACAAACCAAGCACCGGGTAGCATCGGGCTTGTATACAACCAATACCAACAGACCATATTATTAAAAATATATAAAATATAAATATATATATTATAAAAAATGAAAAATACACTCCAGCTGTGAGATCGAATATTTTGTCGAAACTCATCTTTGCAAGCTGTGTGTGATACTCCGATCGCGCGTATTACGGGTTGTGTGTCCTCATTAAGGATATAGGTCGGTGACTCCCCTTGCAACTACAGTGTAGCTATCAGGATCAACAGGGTGATGTTAGTCAGTCTGTGTGCGGAAACTGTAAAACCCGTTTCTGAGGGGGACAAAATCTGACAGCTGTGGAAGGAAACGCATCAGTTCATCAAGTGAATCCTGTGAGTCGAATAACCGGTGAGGGGAGGGCGGAGTTTTGAAGGACGTGGGGGCCTGGTTTTGATCAAAAGGGAGCGAGGTTGGTGGGGGGGGTGGGGGGGCGGGCGGGGCAGCTCAATTTTTGTGTGGAAACTACTTTGGGGGGCGGGGGGTTGGGGCGGGGGGGGGGGGCGGGTGGAGCAGCTCAATCTGTGCGTGGAAACTATACATTCTTTTAAGGGGATAAATTTGACGGTTTTGGAAAGAATGCACCAGTTTATCATGTATATCCTGTAAGCCGTACAATCAGTGAGTAAAGGGCGGAGTGTTCGAGGGGGTGGGGGTGGGATGGGGTGGGGGGAGTGCGGAGGTGGGGGGTGGGGGAGGAGGGGGGGGGAAGAGGTGGGAAGGGCTTTAGGTGGCATAGATGTAGGGGCTTGCTATACGTGTGGTGCTAGGTCTAGGCGATGGTGCGGGTGGTGGGGAAGGAGGGGGTGTTCCGGGCGGGGGGGGGGGGAAAGCAGCGGCATGGATGGCTCTAGAAAGATAATGAAGTGATATCCAGTGTGTAAAGTGTTTATTACTCTGGCGGATTTCGATATTAGGTGGGGCGTTTGAGCAAGGGAGAGCGAGAAAAAAAAAAGGAGGGAGGGAGGGGGGGGGGGGGGGGGGGGGGGGGAGGGTTTTTAGGAGGTTTAGGTCACTTAAAATATTGTAATACACTCCGGATGTGAGATCAAAGATATGTAGGGGCTTGTTATACGCGTGGTGCTAGGTCTAGGCGATCGTGCGGGTGGTGGGAAAGGAGGGGGCGTTGGAGGGGGGGGGTTGAGGGGGGGGGGGGGGGGGGAAGAATGAAAACTACGTCATGGATGGTTAAAAAGATAATGACGTGATATCAACTGCGTAGAGGTGTTTATTACCCCGGCCGATTTCGATTTTAAGTGGGGCGTTTGAACAAACTGGGCGAAATAAAGAAAAAGAAAAAGGGGGGGGGAAATATACCATACGTATTTGTTTGGTACTGCTGTAGTTTCCATGCTAAGTACCAGGGACCATGCATGTTTTCACCCGCTCCTCATATGCTTCTGATAAAACTATGCTTGCTGCTTGTCCCCGTTTGATACCGCGCGTCGCTGGTTTTGCTGGGGATGTTGAAGGCGGTGGGACGGAGAGCGGGGGAGCGGGTGGGCCTTCTTTCTCGGTCGGAGAGGGCGCCGACAGGAAGCCGAACGTGTTTTTTATTTTGATCGATGACATGGGCTATGGGGATATCGGGTACCAGTCTACGGATCTGTCCTCGCTCACACCTAACATGGACGCCTTGATGAATGGCGGTAGAAAGGTATGGCGGGGTATGGGTAGGAGGGGTAGGGTAGGGTAGAGTAGGGTAGGATGGGATACGATGGGATGGGGTAGGGTAGCTTAGGATAGGGTAGACTAGGGTATGGTGTGGTATGGTGTGGCATGGTGCTTTATGGTGTCGTATGGTGCCGTGTGGTATATATGTGTAGTGTGATATTCTGTAAGGTACGGTCTAATATACAAGGGCTCCGCTCCGCGGGCGGCTGACGCCGCCGGCGACGCTCGCGCAAGGCAAGGAAGAATGCAACTAAAAACATGTAAAGAGGGCAGGGGGCAGAAGGAAGAGGCCCATGATTGGTGCGAACAACGATGTGATAATGCCAAGAGCTGCTTGTGCAGAGCAAATTGCCCTGTTGTGTTCAGCGGTGCTGTGTTCTTTTGTTACCGGTGTTACCTTCTGATCGGCAGTACGGGGGTAATTTGCGTGGGGGAAAAAACAGGGGACCGTGAAAGATTAAATACATGTAGAAAAAAAAGAACGAAGACAAGCAGTACACAACAACATGTATTATACCCGGTACTGCTCTATGTTCGAAAGAAAGCACACAGCGCAGCACGACACAGCACCGCAGCGAAGGGCACGGCACCGCACCGCACGGCGCTACGCTGCGCTGCTGGGCTATATATAGCCGGACTGATCTGAGCTGGGCGTGCATTGTGATCCTACAGCGTAGTACCCGATGGTATGTACAAACCTGGTGTAGTAGTACGGGTATGTACTAAAAGCCTCAAGGTCTTCTAGTTGGTTCGAATCACGGTGTCATCGGGGGTAAAAAATGATCCTCATGAAAAATAGATATCAATGTGACTTTCTGGTCTTCTAGTAGAGATAGACTGTCCGCTTATAAGCCTGGTTTTCGTTGGTTGAATCCAGGGGTCATACGAAAAAAAAATTATCCTCATAAAAAAATTGATATATATTTGTAAAAAAATAGTACTGGTAGATACACCACTGCTACTGTGACATATTGTGGTCTAGTACATGGGCTGTCCGCTTATACCTGGTGGCCTTCGCTGGTTCGAATCCGGGTGTCATGGAAAAAAAAATGATCCTCATGAAAAATCGATACTCCGGAGTATTTATTATTAATAGTAAAAAAGAAAGTAGATGGCAATGTGACTTTGTGGTCTAGTAGATAGACTGTCCGCTTATAAGCCTGCTTTTCGTTGGTTGAATCCAGGTGTCATCGGGGAGAAAAATATCCTCTTCAAAAAAACGATACTAGTATATATTTTATGTAGAAATTGAAAAACGTCAGCTGTGAGTAAGACCGGTTGAATGGTTGAAACTCAACTTTGCAAGCTGCGTGGTACATCTATGTTTCGCTAATATACAGTAGTAGTTGCACATAAAAAAATGGTACTGGTAGATACCGCTGTTGCTGTGACATTGTGGTCTAGTAGATAGATAGACTGTCCGTTTATAATCCTGGCCTCCGCTGGTTCGAACCCGAGTGCCATCAAAAAAGAAAATGATCCTCATGAAAAATCGATACCTGGTATTTATTTATAAATTTTATTTGTAAAAATAAAGTAGATATCAATGTGACGTTGTGGTCTAGTAGATAGACTGTCCGCTTATAAGCTTGGTCTTCGGTGGTTCGAATCTGGGTGTCATCGGAAAAAAAAGTGATCCCCATAAAAAAATCGATACATATTTGTGACAAAAATAGATAAGGTGGAGCAAGAAATCAAAAAAGAAAAGCTGGACCGTTCCGCAAGTAAGTTGGACCGTCCGACCCCGGAGATGCCATGGATGCACCAACCGAGCGCTTGCAGCAGAAATATCTAAGTATGTAAGTCTATGCTGTGGTATGGTACGTTTTATGGTATGATATGATTTACTGTAGGGTATGGAACGATGTGTCACGTGGTATGTTACGGTGTATGGTATATTTTGTGGTATGGTACGGAAATGTATGCCATGGTGTGCTTTGGTCAATGGTATGGTATGGTATCATGTAATTTATGGTACAGCATGATATGTTACCTGGTGTGTGGGATGGTATGGTATGGTTTGGTTCATATTGAATATGGTATGGTATGGTACGGTATAGTATGGCATGGTGTGGTACGGTCTTGTTTTTTCTATGGTCCATTGTAATGTGTTTGACACCAAGTAAAAACACATGGATGGATCTGTACTCGCTCACGCCTAACATGGACGCCTTGATTGCGGGCGGCGGAAAGGCATGGCGTGGTTTTGTTTCGATATTATAATAACTACCGTAACGATAAGTAATGGCATGATATGATATCGGTACAGCATCTGCACTCACCCCCCCCGCCTTCCCTCGCTCCATCCGCCTTCTCTTACCTTCAGGCTGCCCTAGCCCCCCCCTACCTCCATCCCTCTCCCCCCCTCTCATTCTTCCCCAATGCTTACACATCTAAGCAACTACTACAGCATGTTGCTCTGCACCCCATCACCCTCCCTACCCGACCCCCCCGACCCCCCCCCTCCCCATCCCCTCTCCCCCCCCACCCACTCCCTATGTATCAGCTGGGCACCTGCTGCAGGATGTGCCCTTGCACCCCTCTCCCCCCTATTACACCCCCCTCCCTAACCCCCATGCCCATCCCCATCCCTTCCGCTCCTCTCTCTATTCGACACTCTTCGACACGCTCTGCCGCCCCCTCCTCCCGACATTGTGGGGATGCGTTACAGCTAGGCATTAAACTAGTGCACCCCTCCCTCCCCCCTCTCCCCTTCTCTTCCTTTCGAATCGTCGATCTATCAGACACCCCCCACCCCTCGCTCTCTTGCTCTCTATTTCTCGGCTGAGCACCGACGATAGCATGTCGCTATACACACTGGCAAGTGCAACCCTGATCACTCCCTAACCCCCCCCTGCAATCCACCATCCTCTCCCCCCTCCCCGCCCCCCGCCCCCCGCTCTCTATTCGACACTCTATGTACTTTTCAGCTGAGCAACTACTACAGCATGTCGATCTGCACGCCGGCGAGAGCAGCCCTGATGACCGGACGTTACCCCATCCGCTACGGGATGCAGTACGGCGTTATCGTCCCGGGGTCTCCTTGGGGTCTTTCCATCTCGGAAAAGGTGGGTTTCCTATACAGTAGTCGATAATACGGGGGGAAGGGGCCGGGGGGGATCCTTGGCTAGGTGTGTCTAACATATTGGTATCATGTGTAATTTGTACGATACTATTTGAAAGCGTGTGCTGATTTGGCGTTACCTCATCCGTTAGGAATGCTGTGCGGCGTTATCGTCCCGAAGTCTCCTTGGGGCTTTTCCCTCTCGGAAATGGTGGGTTTCATCTATGAAATGTGGGTTTCCTATAGAGTAGTGGGCAATAGTGGGGAGGGGCGGGGATGTATTATCTAGATTAATCAATCGTTGGCGTTGCCAGTGCATATGTATGCGACGCTAGTCTTAGTAGTAAGAGCCTGGTTACTGGGCGATGTTCCACCCACTAAGGAGTGCAGTAAGGCGTTATCGCTCCGGGATCTCCTACGGGTCTTTCCCTCTCGGAAAAGGTGGGTTTCCTACCAGTTTAGAGCAGTGGGTAATAGGGGGGGGGGTCCTTTACTAGAGAGCAAAATGTTGGTGTTGCACATATAAAACCGCCTTATCTGAATGTGTCCCCTGCCCCTTGTATGATAAGACGCTTCAACGTCTCAGTGGAAATCATTTTATTTTTATACGGCGGGGGTGGACGCGATAAATCCCCTCTCGGGGATGGTACTGGCTAATTCCCAGTGGCGCCGTAATTTCGCATAGGCAACTCCAAAAAATATGAAAACCTGTAGTTACCCATATGTAATTGTGAATATTTCACGTATCTAGGGTCCCTGTTTCCTACCAGTCCGGCCAACAGATATAAGCTCGACATTAGATGTTAGTAAAGCTTAGAAAAATGAGCGAAACTCCAGATCTTCTAGAGGGGACGACATCCAAACATCCCCGGGTCAACGAATGGATATATCAAATTTTTATCTGGCTGCAAGGTGATGCGACTACAAATGAGTTTTTGGGTTTTGATGGTATGCATAGTTGTACCGCATGACCTCGACCCCATATCGAGGTCATATATATTATCGTTATTGCTCTTGCCCTCCGACAATATAGTGAAGATGCCGTTCCTGGTTAAATCGGACATCCTTTCATCAAACGCCAGATTCTCTCTTGTGACCTTCTGCGAACCATTTCCCCGTTTCCTTTCCCCACACCTTCTCATTTTAGCTACTACTTCCTTTCCCTACTTTTTTTATTTATTCGAACAAGGGGCGGAAATCTGGCCACAGATAATAAAATAATGGATTATTGCTGCTATTAAAAATAGTATAGAAAGTCACCTTAGGGTCTTTCCCTCTTGGGAAAGGGAGGGTTGGTGGTGGGTTTCCTGTAGAATAGTCGGGGTGACTAGATGGGTGGGCCATAGAGGGCAACCTTGAGAAGGTCACCTTCGGGCGTTTCCCTCTCTTGAAGGGAGGGTCGGCGGTGGGTTTCCTTTAAAGTAATCGGGGTAACTAGATGGGAGGGGGCATAGACTGCAACCTTGGGAAATGGTGGCAAAAAAATCGTGTTTCCCCGAAACGCTAGAGGCTATATCTTACGGGTCTTTTTCTTTTGAGAGGGCCGGCGTTGTATTTTCGCTTTCAAGCATTTTTGTTCTACAGCGGTACGTAATACTGTTTTTTCTTTTGCTCTTCTCTTTTATTTTTGCACGTTTCGATGCTACTCAAATACATGAAAGAGACCGATTACGAATATCACATGGTTGGAAAGCGGCACCTTGGCAGTGACGCACACGGCGATTTACTCCCATTTTGTTAGGCTGTTTGAAGGGGGGTGAACCGGAGCTGATCCGCCGATTTTATCGGAGCGATCTTTAAATTGGAATTGGAATCGGAATCGGAAAATGGGGAAGTGTCTTCACCGATCTTTTGCCAGTGCTGCAAAACGGTTGGTACTGCCGTAAGAACAGACTCAAATTCGCACGGATTGTGAAGAGGAATGAAACCAAATGGCCAGAAGCTCGATGTGCTCGCTCGATATACCGGCGATATTTCGACATCATCGCCGATAGATCGGACGTCGTCGATATATCGGGCATCGGCTGCGCCGAAAACCGATATTTTAAACGTATCGGGAAAAACACAGCCGATTCACAGCCCTACTGTTGATTGTGTGGCTCTTTCTTACTATAGAGCCGGTTGTCTTTTTCGTTTTCGGAGCCTTTTTTTCTAAGGTGCTTTTGTTTTGCCCTGTCTGATAGTCTATTTCTTACGTCGCTGACAGGTGCTGGCCGGGGGATAGAGGCATCATTTGTTTTTGGCTGAAACGTTTTGTTGAACGACGGGAAGACTCCTTAATGCCTCAACAACTGGAACCCCGTTTTTGGAGACAGATTACTTGAAATTAGTATAGGGAGGGGTTTCGGGGCCCTAAGGGGGTTAACCCAAAATCTTCGGAATTCTACACTTTTTTTTTGGATATACTTCGTCTTACATACCTGTAGGGCATGCAATTGGATTCTTCATGGAGTGGCACTTTTTCCCTCAAAATACGTTTTTGGGTGGGGTATAGCACTCCTCAAGGGAGGGCCCTCAGAAAAACGTTTGTAGTGCACCTCCACCGCATGTAGCATGCGTTAGGGTACGCCAACGAGGCCAGCTGCGAATTTCGCATTGTTGGGGAGTGGCGCTTTCGGAAGCTGAAAAACGGCCGGTCGGTCCCCTGCCGATATGCAGTGCCGGTGTCCCCGGTGGTTCAACAGTACGCCGCGTGACTCTTGAGGTCGATGTCGTAGGTTCGAATATCGCAAGGGACTTTTTCTTACAAAATGGCAGGCCGGAAGTGCGATAGCGCGAGATTGGCGAAAAATTCGATGCAAATGAACGAGAGTAAAACGCTGAAAAGTGAGAATGCTGAACCCTATGAGGGATTAAAGTAAAGGCATGCATGTACCGGGGGGGAAGAAGGGATTACGCCTACTGTGGCCACGGCCTGTACAGAAGGCCGCTGAGGGTAAAACCTCTTAAGGCTGAGGTGGCAAGATAAAGTGGCCTGAAAATTAATAAAAAATGCGGCTTCTTGCGTGTGAGAGCTGTTTTTTACTTCATTTTTTTTAATGTTTTTTATTTTTTCATCACTGACAGGTACTGCCCGAGTATATGAACGAGGCCGGTTACGAATCTCATATGGTGGGGAAATGGCATCTTGGTAGCTACAACGACGAGTCGCTCCCATCCCAGAGGGGTTTTAGCACCTACCTGGGATACCTCAACGGGGAGGAAACGTTCTACACGCACAAGGTTAGTGGACAGTCAGACGATCCTATCCTATCCTATCCTATTATATCCCGTCCTATTGTATCCCATCCTATCCTATCCTATCCTACCCTGCCCTGCCCTACCCTACCCTACTCTACTTCCTATCCCATCCTACGCTGCTCTGCTCTACTTCCTACCCTTCCCTGCCCTACCCTTCCCTGCCCTACCCTACCCTTCCCTACCCTACCTTGTCCTACCCTTTACCCGACCCTACCCAACCCTACCCTACCCTTTACCCGACCCTACCCTACCCTACCCTATACCCGACCTTACCCTACCCTAACCCACCCTTACCCAGAACCCCGATTTCCTAGATGGATGCGATTTCTACGATTTCGGCTATGGAAATGAGACCGTCCATCACGTTTTTTGACCATACCCTACAGTACCGTACCGTACCCTACCCTACCCTACTCTACGCTATGCTGCCCACCTTACTATACCCTGCCCGACCCCACTCCACCCATGCCCAGAATATCGAGTCTTACCTAGATGGACAGGATTTCTATGACTTCGGATTCGGAAATAAGACCGGCTATTACGACGTGACCAAGATAAACGATGGTGTGCCGTGCTCCGGTCCCGAAGAGTCGGGGGGTCTACCTTGGCAAGACGTGGAAGATGGACGCGACCCGGCGGATTTGTGCTATACCGGCACTTACGCCACCGATGCTTTCGTCGGACGTGCTCGCACGGTGCGTTTCTTTTTCTGCTCTCGTGTATTTTTTCGATTTACCTGATGTTGTGGTTGTTGTGTTCATTGTTTTTTTTTGGGGGGGGGGTTTGTGTGTTGTTGTTGTTGGTGGTGGTGATGTGTTGTTGTTATTGTTGTTGTTGTCGTTGTTGTTGTCGTTGTTGTTGTTGTTGTTGTTTTTGGTTATATTTTGTGTTTTTTGTTATTTGTTGTGGTCTTTGTATTTGTTGAGGGGGGATGGCGTGCGTGTGTGTTTTTTTTGTCTGTTTTAGTGTTTGTCGTGTGTTTTTTGTGTATGTGTGCTGTGCTCCGGCGCCGAGGAGGCGGACGGGCTCGCTTGGGAGGTCGGGGCAGATACACACGACCCGGTTTGGGGTGTTCTACTCGGGCAATATTACGTCACCGACGATTTCGTGGGACGTGCTTGAGATTTGCATTTCTACTTGTTGTACATGTATGTGTATGTGCTAGTTTGTGTTTTTAGAGATTGTTTGTTTTTTTGTTTGTTTTTTTGTTTGTTTTTTTGTTTGTTTTTTTGTTTGTTTGTTTGTTTGTTTGTTTGTTTGTTTGTTTGTTTGTTTGTTTGTTTGTTTGTTTGTTTGTTTGTTTGTTTGTTTGTTGTTTGTTTGTTCGTTTGTTTGTTTGTTTGTTTGTGAGTTTTTGTTTGTATTTGTTTGTTTGTTTGTTTGTTTTGTTTGTTTGTTTGTTTGTTTGTTTGTTTGTTTGTTTGTTTGTTTGTTTGTCTGTCTGTTTGTTCGTTCGTTTGTTTCTTTGTTTCTTTGTTTCTTTGTTTCTTTGTTTCTTTGTTTCTTTGTTTCTTTGTTCGTTTTGTTTTGTTTGTTTTGTTTTGTTTGTTTGTGTACTTTGTTCCCGTTTTTTCGAGCTTTAGTGCTTGTAATGTTTTCCATGTTTGTGTACGTTTTTGCTTTTTTTCGTAACTGTAACCGGGCTGGCGTGTTATACACGCCCCCTTGCGCCACTGACGCTTGATCAAGGGGAAAATATGAGAAGGCTCGAATACTACCTCTGTTTTAGTACATGATACTTCGGTATTTCTGCGGTAATTTTTATATATATATAGTTTGTTCTTTCGTATTTCCATTTCACGCGCTTGTTTTCTCTGTTTTAATCTCGTGCTTTTCTTTCGTTTCTTGAAGGTGATCAAGCAGAAAACGCCATGGGATGATGAGCCCCTGTTCCTCTACCTGGCCCACCAGTCCGTCCACGTCCCTATTGGTCCCGCCCCCCTAGGTGAGGGGAAACCTTTGCCAGATGCTCCCCGCATACAGCATACTCCTAGCTCTTTTATCTTCTTAGCACTCTTTCTTTCTCCTTCTCCCTCCTTAGTCGTAGCTCAGATCCGTAAGGGGAAGCGCTTGCCAGATGCTCCTGGCATACCGCATACTCCTATTTTTGTTTTTTTGCCCCAATTTTTTCAGAGCAATATTTATTTCTCCTTCTCCCTTCCTAGTCGTAGCTCAGATCCGGGGCCACTAAGTAGCCTCTTCTCGCCCCTCCCCACCACGGTGCGCGCCTCAACTCTTGTCGTATATTTGGACATTATGTCGGATTGCAAGTTCTGAGAGTAGTTGGTATACTGCATACCCGAGTATACCCGAGCGTGTTTCGTAGTGCGAGTACTGAGAGTATTGAGTATACTGAGTAGAGCATACTCAGCATACTGGAGATTATTCCGTCGTGCGAGTACTGAGAGTATATTGCAGCACTGGTGGCCGAGAAAACTGCGACTACTGTTTCCTCTATCTGGCCCATCAGTTCGTGCACCACTCCATTCGTTCCGCCCCCCTTCGTAGGTGAGGGGAAAACCTTCCACACATCTGACGTATCGCGGTGTAGATCATCATTATTTAGTTTAGCTTTCGACCATGCACAGCAGCGTTAGTGTCAACAACAACAAAAAGGTCTCAAGAAACCAACAATCCAGACCACCAAAATTAAGAGTGGAAAACAGAAATATCCCACGGTACGGGTTGAGGTTTTGGGGCCAAACGTTTCTGAGCGATGTGACCGGTTGAGCTCTTCAAGTTCGGGACTATCGGTTAGTACTCGATAATTTTACTGCCACTATATTATTAGGACCATGTAGCGCATAGAAATGTAGGAGGGGCTGCGCTAATTTAGGCCCTTGACGTCATGTTTCAGGTGATGATGGATGATGGATGATGTGAGATACTGAGCCCCTCATGTTGGGAGCTCAGAACATTCTTAGAATCTGTTTTACCCCCGGCGTGGGATGACTCAACAATAACGATGATTAGGTATGCGCCCGTGTCCTCCTGTCCCTACCCCCTATAGCCATCAGGGACAAGCCCCACCGCCTATGCATTCTCGGTGAAGCATCAAACGGGAAATAATCCGCTGTCATAGTGTATGGCTGGTTTGGAACCGCTGTAGATAATCTAGGTCCCATATGTGTCGTTGTGGTACTCGTATAATGTGAAACGTATGCACCAGTGTGGGCCTGATACGTACGTGTACGCTGAATTACGATTTCACGTCATCTTTTGTGTTTGGCGTGGGTACAGCTATGATATATGTACGTGTGCAGTGTACCAACAATATACGTGTACTTTTAGTTTGTTTTATTTTTTTTCCTGCGGCATTCTTCCACCCCAGAGTGACTGGAGCCTGTTCCGTGACCACGGACTTGATTATGCGGGTTAAATGTGAGAACAGCAATGTGATGAGCAGGATCTGTGAAGAGCAGATCGCTATCTTATTGGCCCTGCCCTCCTAGGTAAGTGGAAACCCTTCTTATCGGAGAGGACCTACTTTTAGGGCTGTGAATCGGTACGACGGAACCCCTTCAGAGCCCCAACCCCCTACACTAATTCCAAGAATTTTGTTCCCAAAACAGGTTTCCAGTGGTACAGGCGGTAAGTCGCGGACTGCTCTCAGTGTTTGTCGGCCTAATGTACATAATATACGTCCTACAAGGGCTCCAAATGGGCGCCGGCATTCACCGGCGCCCATGCTTCGGGTAGGGCAGGGCAGCACTTCGACAAGTTACGATTTAGCTGTCCGATTTGACATTCATTGAACTTTAAAGTAATGTCAAGAGTTTAATACGAACATGAGATTATAAAGGCCATAATTTGACAGAAGCAAAACGTCATATACAACAAAGAGCGCAAGGATAGTCGAAACACACTGTTGTTAAATGCGCCGTCAATTAAAAGTTGGCGTATATCAAACGAAAATACCGAAATGAGTATTGAGAACCTGCTTCGCCTCTATCTAGGCGAAACGAAAAAGGACTTCGCATCAATGAAGAGACGGCACTGCTGTCCCCGTGGCAATGGAGGTTCGAAGTCGACAGGATGCAAAGTCGGCTTGCATCAAACGTCGAAAAGAAGAGCTTTGTTTATCACCTGAAGGCTGTTGCATTGATTGATCTGCGTGGTCACGGGCGAGGAGGAACACGAAGAAGAGGAGAGCGATCTCCCGTTGCGGCGGCGTTGTCTAAGATAGATGCGGGGGTGGCCTTGCTCGTACGGGAGGTTTGCGTAGCGCTTCTTCTCTGTTTTTTCTCGGGAAGGCGGGATATGTGTATCTGCTGTCTTTGCTTCGCTGGTGCGTTCATGTTGTCGAAATCGGACGCGTCCCCTCATTTAATAATATCCGGAGTGTCTCTGCCATGACGACTGCTGACAGTGCCGTGCGAATTTTCTACTTGGAGACTAAAATATTATTTACTGGTAGTAGTATTTTTTCGCTTCGGACTATGCGCATAGCGGAAAACTTCGGTGTTTAGTATTTTTCATTTCCGACTGAAAGTCAAACTTCAGAAACAAAATAGGTGCAGACAATCTAGTATAGTCTTTCAGGATGTACTACTACTGCACCAAAAATAAGCAATCCGTCAATATTTTTGCCAAAAGAGAAGAATGGGCACATACAATTAAAAAAAATCCCGGAAAAGGATAGAGATGCTGCGTGCGGTAGAAATAATATAGTCTACCTGTGCAACTTTTTTTTTCTTCATCCCATTTATTATCCTCGCACCACTCTCGCGCTCCCTCCCAGTAGTACCTTAGATCCGGAGTCACATAGCGGGCCCTCCTTCTCCCTCCCCACTTGGGCACGTGCCTTCATTTTTATCGCCAGAAGAAGTCCGTCAGCATTTTCTTCCCTCGTCGACTCGCGTCGAATTGAACCTACCCATGCTGCTAGGCGCTCTCAGCAGTTGATCGCTTTTTTTCTTTTTTCATTTTTGCAAATAAAGTCAAATCTCACCATGGCGGGAATCGAACTCAAGCAAAAACAAACGTTAGTAGTATTCGAGGGTAAAACCGGGGCGACCGGCTGACAATTGAATAAAACAAACCAGGATATTTGCATAGAGATTACATTCCCCGATATTGTATGATATTACGATGGTTGACGCCGCGTTACCCAGAGAGGTGTTGCCTGTGGTGCCAGTCAACATTATTTACTGATGGAGCCTGTCCTGTGACCACGGAATTGATTATGCCAGTTAATATGAGAACAGCAACAACAACAACAACAACAACTGCTGCTCTTCAAGCTCGGAATTTGAAAACAGCGTGTACCAGGTATATATCGTCGACTATTGTTACAGATTATTTACTGCTGTATCATCGATTGCTCGCGCACACGACATGTTGTCAAGAAGATACATATTACTGTTACTATAGATTGCTGCTGTGCCATCGATTAGTACGCCACGCGTTGACCCGTTCTCGGAAAAAGAACTGCGCAGGAATCCAAAATCCACAATCGTCCCCGCGATTCTCGGATGTGTTTCTGACCTCCCGTACGTAGTACGCGTTCACGATCAGGTATAGGGGACGGATAAGGAAGGCGTTGGACAGCGCCCTTCGAGCAAAGTGATTTGACCGAGAAATCCTATAGGGCTGCCCACTGAGCTACTTAATCACTTGATTCAGTAGCTCAGTGGGTAGTGCTACATGAGTTAAAGTACCAAAATAACCATTCATAATGTTGTCGGCGCGCACGCTTGAAAAAGAAATATACAGTCGGTAAGAATCGAGCCCTCGACACGTAGCACTACCCACTGTCACGTGACTCAGCAACTCAGTTGGTTTTGCTAAAAATCAACCAAATATGTTTTAGAGTTCGTTAATTAGTTCTCACCTACTTCGTAAGAGGGATCTCCGGAGCTATCCCCTCTCCACGTACTACAGTTAGTAGTACTCAGGAGAACACTAACAGCTATCATAACCATTCATCACGTCTCCAGCGCGCGCGCTTCTGAATACCAAATATGATCTCGGTGAGAATCGTACTCACTACACATCCTTTGTTGATCACATAGCACTATACCCACTCAGCCGAAAGGCAACGACACACAGCAGCAGTGGTAGTAGCTACGCTAGGGCAAGCGCTTCGAGGCCGCCACGAAAAAAACGACGTCGGGAAGAAATTTAGATTCTAATTTGGAAATGATGCCAATTTGGAAATGCTGTCCCTTGTTTTTTTCGTCATATGCCAAGATCCAAGAATAGCTCGGGCGTATACCGCCCAAAATACAAAAAAAAGCGCACTTCTCGCTTGTCTCGCTCAGCGCCTATTCGCGTTCACGTCGAGTTGCGGAACGGATACGGTAGGGCAAGGGGCGTTGGAGCCGCCCCCCGAAGACGGTGCTCGAACGAAGCTATTTGACCGAGAATTCCAGCTCAGAGAATCGCACACTGAGGCCGAGACGAAAAAAAAAATCCTGACCGAATCCCCGAACAAAAGAATGAATATATATATATTTATATATATATATTTCTACCTGTTGTTAAGGTATCGAATGTTGTGCTGGATCTGTACAGTGCAGATCACTACCCTATAGGTCCCGCCGCCTTTGTTAAAAGGGAAAAAACTCTGCCACACACCAGACAGATCACGGTTTTGATTCAAAATTTGATCGAGTTTTTTTCACGGTAAATCACGGGGTAGTTCTTTTGGTTTATTTTTTTAACCCCTTTTAAACTTCAGAGCGAAGGAAACATGAAAAGAAAGAGAGTACTCAAATGCCTGGCTTGGCGGGCCAATCCAGGGACTACCTCATGTCTGCTCACGTTATCAGCAAGAGTACCAACTCGCTTGCTCTCGGCGTGCGTTTGTTATCCTGCCTGCGAGGAACTCCTCCCGAGACTGGTCCTGGGGTGCTCGTTTAGTATTTCGACAATCCCCTCTGACCCAGATTCCCGACACAACCATGCCTCATTCTCTTTATGATATACAGGAAACATCGCTTTGTCTGTTGCTTTGTTTTCGATTACGGCATCGGCCACTGCTGGTTGAAGATTATGAAAAAAAGCGATGTCCGAACGACGACGCCAACAATGCTAATGCTAGGGTACAGATGCACGTATTTTTTTTCCCCGAGTTCCTCGCTTGAGGAGCTTTAGATAAAAAAATATCTACCGGATTCAAAATCCCATTGCCTGGGTATATCACGGAAAAAGAAAATCGCGCAGGAAAATGAGTGAAACCCCGACGATTTTGGGTTAAGGACTCCCCGTCATTCGGAACCGTTTTTAGGCAAAAAGTGCCACCTCTGTCGTACCAGGCGTCGAAAAGACTTGGGCTAATTGTTGAAAATATTGTCGGTCTCGAACGCTTCTCAACGATACAGCCCTAAACGTGGGACCACGTACAGAAAACGTAATTGAACACCAGCCGGCGGCAGGCATTCCGAGATATGGTGTTGGAAGGTTGCCTCGAAAACACAAAGGTTTGACAGGTTTTGTATGTTGTGGTCGTTTTCTCTGTATGTTGTGGTCGCTTTCTCTGTATGTTGCGATCTTATCCCTCCGTCCTCATTGCACCCCCTCCCCTACTTCTACATGGTATCGTTTCGATTTGCGTGTTTCTATGGTATGGCCGCTTTTTTCGGTATGCCCGCCCCTCCTCCTTGCATCCCCCTTCCTTTCTCCTACTCTGTGTCGTTTGAGTTCGGCGGGTTTCAATGTTGCGGTTGGTTTCTTCGGTATGCCACAAACTACCCCTTGCTTCTTGCATCTCCTCCTCTTCTCCTTCTCGCTCTCTGCCAGTTCAAGTACAGGCAGACCTGTACTCATACTTGATTTCTTTAACCTCTTTGAGGTTTCAGAGGGAAATAGTGGCGAGAAAAGTCAAGTTTCTATGTTGTACAAGCTAACACCACTCCCGTAGTTGCACCCTCTCCCCTTCCCCTTCTGCGCTTCGATTCGATTTCTCGAGTTTCCATGTTACGGCTGCTTTTTCTCGCATGTTACGCGCTGGTCCTCCTCGTGTCCCGCATCCCCTCCCCTCCTCTTATTCTGTACCGTGTCGATTCCGTGGGTTCCTCTGTTGTTTTCTTTCGGCGTATTGCAAGCTAACCCCCCCCACCCCCCCTTTCGTTGCATTACCTCCCCTTCTCCTACGCGGTATCGTTTCGATTTCGCCGGTTTCTGTGGTACGGTTGTTTTTTTCTGCGATCAGATCGTTTAACCGAGGAGGAGCAAAAGCTGCTAGAAGACGTCAATGCAGACACTTCTTCGGCATTGAGGACTCAGTTCGCTGGAGTGAGTGAGAGAGGGAGACCCTTACGTTCACCACCGCACTACAAATTCACTCATGCAACACCTCGTCGTCCATTATGTACAGCACCTGGTAATTGAAGTTGTGCAGCATCGTTCGGTCAATTAGGTGCACCACCACCTTGCAAATGAACTTGTGCAATACCTTGGTTAATTTTGTGCAAAACCACCTGGTAAATTAAGTCGTGCAACACCTTTTGGTCAACTAGATATAACACCACGTTGCAAAAAACGTGTGCAACCTAAACGGACGTTTGGTCAATTAGACTTAAGGTTTGGTCGATTGGGTGCATGATCACCTTGCAAATGAACTTGTGCAACCCCTTCGGGTGTCTGGTCATTTATGTACGAAACCACTCAAGTCGTGCAACACCAGTTGGTCAGTTGTGTAACAACTTGCAAATGAAGTGTTGTGAAGCACCATTGGGTCAATTAGGTACGTCATCACCTTGCAAATAAGCTCGTGCAACACCCTTTGGCAGTTGGTCAAGTATGCACCAAACCACCTTCTCAATTAATTAGTGCAACACCAGTTGATCAGTTGTGTGCGATACCTTGTAAATGAAGTTGTGCAGCACCATTTGGTCATTCAGGTGCAACACTACCTTGTAAAAGTACTCGTGCGACACCGTTTGGCGTTGGGCCAACTATGTGCAAAACCTGTCCATCAAGTCCTGCAACACCAGTTGGTCAACTATGTACAACACCTTGCAAAAAAACTCGTGCAACACCTTTTGGCGTTTGGTCAATAACATACAAAAACCACCTGGTCCATTACTCCGTGCAACACCAGTTTATCACCGGTGTACAACACCTCGTAAATCTCAGACTCAGGCTACGGTAGTAGCGTCATTCTTGGGGACTCAATTTTCAGCGACATATGATCGTACGCGCGGGTGGCTACCCACGTGCTGGTCGATTTCGCGATATTCCCCGCCATCGAACTGTGCAATAGGTAGCACCAACGAAATATGTTTCTTAAGTTTGTTGCAGCGAGGTACTGAGCCACGCGTGCGCGTGGCCCAACATCGGAATAGAAATGCGGCTAACTCCGCCTACCGTAGGCTCTGTTCTGCAATAGGCCAAGGCAAACGTAGGGGGGACACTTTAAAGGCTGCTTATGAGTCGTTCTACGGTAGCCCCCCCAGCTTTTCTTTCGCGAAATCACCGGTTTCAAAACCAGCTCCCGGTGGTATCTCCTGAAATACGGTGTCCCTCGACACCCCGACGTCGTCGATCGATAGGCCTTTGCACTCAACAAAATATGTGGATACTTTTGTTTTCAATTGTACCCTTCCTTGTGTCGAGCAGCCATGAAACGTTCGTTAAAGAAAAAAAATGTAAATCGCTGGTTTCGGGGGGTCGCTATCGTAGAATAAGTCTTATGTCTACCGTACATAATTAGAAATCTTACGCTTGCGCGTTTTTTTTTGTTTTCCGATGTGGATCGCCATGGGTTATTTCCCGCGCTTTATTTTTTCCAGAGAGGTGCAGAGTCGTTCGCGCTAAAGGCTTAAGCGTAGCAGTGGACACAGGGGTTCCACCCCGGCCGTAGCCCGGGTCGGTGGTGCAACATCTTCCGGTTGTTCAACATCTAGTTGCATGCATTACCTCCTGGTAATAGAGTCGCACAACACAATTTAACTGATTTCCATCTTGCACGTTTGCCGAGACCCCTTTAACTTTCGTCACGCCGACCTTTTCCGGGTTTTCGAGGTCGAAGGCAATTATTTTTTATTACTGTTCATAAAACCCTAACCCTAACCCTGGCGTGCTCGGCCCGTTCAGCTTGCTCTGGTGTTTCATCAAGGAACACCAGCACCACGAGGTTTGAACACCCCGGGGACACCTGAACTACCCAGAGAAAGCCCCCGGATCATACCCAAACCCTGAAAGAGCAACTAGTTACAATCCATGGACTGCAGCACTTAACAGCAGCCTATACGCTCTTCCACTAACCAGTTATAGCGGGTGGGGTGGAGATATAGAGAGACGCAGGGAGGTGGGGGGGGGGGGGGGGGGTGAAGAGAGAGGGGAGGGTGGGAGGTAGGGAGGGAAGGGCGGAGAGAAGAGAGAGGGATAACGAGACAAGAATGGCGAGAAATGCAGACAAGTGAGCAGTAGCGAGAAACGGACATAATTTAAAAGAGCAAGAGATCCAGGTAGGTAAGAGAGGCAAGAGATAATAGCGAGGGCAAGAGCGACAACGAGCAAATAGCATGATAGAAGAAGAGCAAGGAGGAAGGGCAAGAGAGAGGCGGGCCAGAGAGAAATATATAGATTGATCAGCGAGAGAGACGGAGAAAAAGAAGGCACAGCGAGCCATGCCGCGCTAGGGGTGCGGGAGAATGTTCTAAGATTTTTCTGAGCTCCTAACATGAGCTCAATATTTCACCACCCGAAAAGTGACTTCGCAGACGTTCGTTCGCGCAACCCGAGCATCGTTTCTACTCGCTAGTAATAAAACAGAGAACCTTATAAAGTGATCATGCTAACCGACAAATCCGCATTTGAGGAGCTCAACCGGTCAGAGGTAAGAAACGTTTGGCCCCAAAAGCGTAACCCCTCCGTTGGGGTGACCCCAACTGTAACAGCAAAGAAAGGGCATAACATTCGGCTAACAGCATATAAATAAGAATAGCTTTAGACGCCATGGATAGGGTATAGCGTTGGCAGAACCCCCCGCCCCCCCCCGACCTCTCCGCTGCCCTCCATAACATTGAAAATCAGGTGTTGCTGTACTTGGACAAGAGAATAGGTGAACTCGTGGATTTCCTTGAAGACGAAGGGTGGCTTGAAAACTCTGTCATCGTCGTGGCTAGCGACAACGGGGGCTGTCCTTTCGGGGGCGGCTGTAACTACCCGCTCCGGGGAGTCAAGCAGTCCATGTACGAGGGGGGGACGAAGGTGAGGGGGCTCCAGGGGCTGCGGGTTGGGTTCGTATATTGTAGGACTGACACATGCTTCACTAGTCTCGGCCAAAACGTGACTTTAAGGAAGTTGAAAGGGCAAGCAGGTGAACAACCCGGTGGCCCAGGAAAACTGCTGCTACTCTTCCTCCTCCTCCTCCTCCTCCTCCTCCTCCTTCTACTACTACTACTACTAACTACTACTACTACTACTACTACTACTACTACTACTACTACTACTACTACTACTACTACTACTACTACTACTAACTACTACTACTACTACTACTACTACTACTACTACTACTACTATTTTAACTACTGCTACCAATACTACCGCAACAACAACCACAACAATATCAGCACTACCGCAACACCCCTGTCGTGTCGTGTTATTTGTCCCCAGGTACCGGGTATAATCTGGTCGAAAAGCCATCTACCGGAATCGCTGTGGGGCACGTCGTACGACAACCTGATGCACGTCACGGATTGGATGCCGACCCTCGTGTCCGCCGCCGGGGGCGAGGTAACCGACAGGTACCAAACCCCTCTTCTGTTTTCTGTGCAAATTTCGTCGAACCTCGGGGATGAACGACTTTTTATACCCCGGTTTGTATGATATACAAAAGCGAGGTTATCGGCAGATACACACCGTACGTCGCTTTTTTTTTTCTATGGGAATCGCGTTGGAACCGGGAGCTGCACGGTTGTTGTCCTGGGGTTATCGTCCACAGGGAGCGAGGCAGCTGCCCTTTATGATACGTAGAACGAATCGCATCGGAACCCGGGGATGCACGATTTATTTCCCCGGTTTATTCGCTGCAGGAGGCGAGGTGGCCCGTAGGTACGACGCCTGTATTTGTTTTGCTGTTCGAATCGCATCGAAACCCGGAAATACACGATCGGTGTCCCCCGATCTGACACACGTCACGGACTGGTTTCCGATTCTCGTGTCTGCTCCAGGGTGCGAGGTAACCGGTGGGTAAATGCGTTGCTTGTGGCTTCTGTGTGAGTCGCACCGAAAGCTGGGAACGCACAGTTGGTACCCCCAGGTTATCCGCCGTACGAACTAGCCGGCAGGGATATTATGATACGTGCGTTTTTTGTCAGTGCGGAACGTATCGAAACCCGGGGATGCACGACCGGCGTCCCGAGATTGCCGGCGCAGGGGAGAGGTAGCCGTTGATAGGGCGATTTTATTTGGTTGTTCGAATCGCATCGCAACCCGGCGATGCTCATTCGGACGGCACGGATTGTCCTCGAAATTGCAGGTATATTGCTGCTCTACGTAACGCTTCTGTGTCTTCACCTCTCTTCCCCCCTCCCGCACCTTCCAACAAGTTGGAAACCCGATTCGCGCCCCAACGTTCTCACCTCTCTTGCCCCCCCTCCGCCCCTTCCAAAACGTTGGAATTCGGATGACGCTCCCTTTTTTTTTGCCTTCTGGTCCCCCCCCCACCCCCTTCCCTTCTCACCCTTCCCACACTGATGCCTGCATCCACCACCGAGACGCTTTGACAATCGTAGCCATCACCCCCCTTTTAGCCCCCCCCCTCCCGCTTCAACACGTTGGAAACCCGGCTATTGCTAGCGCTAGTGCCTTGGATGGCGTCGGTCTCCCGGATTTTCTGACATGCGTTGCCGTCGCCTCTCTTGTTCCCTCTCCCGGCCAAAGAGGAAAGATATATGATCATTTATTTCTTTTTGATGTGATACGTTAAAGAAACGTCCTGAGCGCCCAAATGTCGGAGGTGTCTCTATTTGGAGTAGGAACGGTGATCAGTCTCGAAAGGGATGCGTATTATTAAATGGTCAAATTGGTCCAGTGACTAAAGCAAGCAAACAACGAGTACGCCCCCTCCTTCATGCTGGGACCCATACTAGTTGAAAATAATGCCGGTGCCTTCGATGGTATAAATCTGCACCATCACCGGCCGAGCTATGACAGAAGCCGGTCGCTGACCGAGACTCAGTGGTTATAGTGTACACCCAACAACGGCGCCATCTGGTACACCCCCACAAGCGTTGCCATCTCGTGGCCTTACCAACGCGTTGGAAACCCTTCTATTGCTAATCAATGACGCCGGTGCCCTGGATAGCGTGAGCCACTTAGCCTCTCCGGCAAGCTTTGACGCTTGCCTTGTCCCCCTGCGAGGGTCTGTGGTTAAAGAAAACATCCATACATGATACTGAGCCCCCCCCCCCCCCCCCCCGACCCCTTTCTCGCCTCTGAAACGTTGAAATCCGACTTTTTTTAATACCAGCGCTGGTGCCCTGGATGGTGTGGACCACTGGGAATCTCTGACAAGCGTTGCCGTGGAGGGGGCAGGGGACAGCCTAGACGCTCCCAGGACCGAAATGCTCTACAACTGGGACGCGTACCTTCTTTCGTCAAGATATGAGTTGTGAGTCTTTTCTAATCTCGAATGTTTACTGCTATTGTTGTTGTTGCTGCTGCTGCTGCTGTTGTTGTTGGTGTTGTTGTTGTAAAATCTTGACCTCCTCAACTCACGTTGCGCCCCCCCCCCTCTCCCCTCCCCCAGATCAAAACATCCGTAAGCAAGACAGAAAACCCAGATCTTGTCCGAACTGCCTTCAGATACAGAAATACCGAGAAATAAAGGTCTCGAACTTCAGAACTTTACCTAGTAGTTGTGGGGACAGCGTATTATATTGTTGAAGGATTTATGTTGTTGTTCTCACGTTAACTTGCTTAATCAAGTCGGTGGTCACAGGACAGGCTCCAGTCACTCTGGAGTGGAAGAATACCCAAGGGAAAAATATAACAAACGAACGTGGTACACGTATATATCATAGCTGAAGCAAGCCGTACATCCGCCCAAAAATATGAGAGTGAAAAGTCAGCGTACGTGCGTACCAGGCCCATGCTGGTACATATCAGGTACGTTTCAAAACTCGCAGGTGAAACCGACTACACCACATGCCACCAAGTATTAAACAACTGAACAAATCCGAGGAGAAGCAAATAAAATAGTATAGTCTAGAGAAGAAATAAACAAATAAAAGGAAAGCGAGAGAAATGTAAAACGAAGCAAGGAATATATTACATACGCAATAATTGACTCGTGCGTGCGTGTGAGTGTGTGTTTTCGTGTTGTCAGCGCCGTACTCTGTGGGTGCCCCCCCCCATTACCCCCTCCTCCATCCCATCCCTCGCTCCCATTCGCAACCTGCCTGAACGCGATGCGCAGGGTGGAAAACTTAGATCTGGTCCAGGGAGCCTTTAGACAGGGCAGCTGGAAACTGATGGTTAACGTCTGGTGCTCCGGGTACTACTCCTACGACCCCAATATCGTCAAAGTGAGCCTGCTTATTTTGTGTTGCTGTTGTTGTTGTTGTTGTTGTTGTTGTTGTTGTTGTTGTTGTTGTTGTTGTTGTTGTTGTTGTTGTTGTTGTTGTTGTTGTTGTTGTTGTTGTTGTTGTTCTTGTTCTTGTTCTTGTTCTTGTTCTTGTTCTTGTTCTTGTTCTTGTTCTTGTTCTTGTTCTTGTTCTTGCTCTTGTTCTTGTTCTTGTTCTTGTTCTTGTTGTTGTTGTTCTTGTTGTTTTGGTGTTGTTCTTGTTGTTTGGTGTTGTTCTTGTTCTTGTTCATGTTGTTTTGGTGTTGTTCTTGTTCTTGTTCTTGTTGTTTTGGTGTTGTTCTTGTTCTTGTTCTTGTTCTTGTTCTTGTTCTTGTCTTACTGTTTTTCTTGTTTTCCTCGACTTTTTTTTTTTTTCGGCTTTCTGTTTTGATTTTTTTGTTACGTGTTGGACAGGTTTAGAATGGGAGCAGGGCGCGGGGAATTTACATAATATACGCGACACCGCATATTTGTTGATTTTAGCCCAGAAACGGGAGGTGTAGATTGAACTCAGGTTTCTGTTTCTGTTTCTTGTGCTAAGCTATGTTCTGCTGTGTTGAGTTGGATGTTGGGTAGCGTTGCGTTGTGTTGTGTTGTGTCGTGCCGTGTTGTTGTGTTGCGTTGTGTTTGTTTTGTTTCGCTGTTCAATTCGGTTTCGTGTTTTTGTTTGTTGTTTCGTTTTGGTTTCCGTTAGTTCGTTTGTTAATGTCGTAAGCCTGTTTTCTGCGATTTGTGTTCTTGGTATTGTTTCCTGGTTTTGCTTTTGCGAACAAGTGTCAGCATGAATAGTTATGTTTGTTAAGGTTTGAAACCTTGACTGTTTTGTTTTTCGTTTTGTTTTGTATGTTGTTTGTGGACTGATATGTTCGGACGTTTTTCTTAAATATCCCCCCCCCCGCAGACCGATCCTAGCCTGAACGCGTCGGTGACCTGCAAGAATACGTGCGAGTGCCGGGACTGCTATGACAGGTGCGAGGGCGACGAAATCTTCGGATACGGCGACTTCCTGGTCAACCTAGACGACGACCCGACGGAGAAAGAAAACGTCATACACCAACACCCCGAGGTATACATTTCGTAGCATATTCTACATGAAAATATGTCTTCCTATTTGTTTTGGGTATCGTATCAAACGATTTTTATTGGGCTCCGATACAGCATGTCGGGTTTTAATCGTAGAATCATGGTATCGTGATTCGACGTATGGCGACTTCCTGGTCAACCTAGATGACGACCTGACCGAAAAAATTCCGACGTCCCTGGTACGCGATCAAGATCCAGAGGTACGCACTTTGTGTAACACTTAACTTTTGTTTGAAAGGGCTCAGACGAAATGAAGTAGAGCTTTTACACAAGCTTTGGAGGCCATATGTGATCGCCTTCGAGCTCTTGTCCGCGGTGAAGTATCATTTCCTACATAGGAAACGATGGCTAATTTGGGCGAAGGGAGAGAACAGGATTTGACAAAGCCAAGTATCACATTGTAGGAATCTACATATTTGTGTTGGATATCGTACGACGATTTCGCACTATTAATATTAATATGATTTGGGACTTCACTGTATCATATCGGACTTCGATCGGTATGTCGTAGTGGAATTCGGTACATGATATATTGGAATACGGTGATTTCCTGATCAACGTAGCCGACGATCCGACGGAGAAATAGAACGTACTAGGATATTTTCCCGAGCTAAGCACTTCGTATAACACCATATTACAGCGCGTGGATCTTCATGCTAGTGCTGCAATATCGTCTTGAACTAACGTTGGACTGCAATCGATACGTCGTATCGGGATTCGATGCGCTATGTATCGGGAGTATGGCGATTTCATTGTCAACGTAGGTAACAACCCGAAGGAGAAGTACAACGAACAATACTCCGAAGTATGCACTTCGTACGATCATATATATGAATGTTCATGTTTGTGCCGGATTCGGTATCGAAGTATAATTATCGGATTTCGATATGTCATATCGGAATTCAATGTCTCGTTTGGGACTTGGACAAGTCATATCGGACTTTGACTGATGTATCGTGTCGGGATTCGATATGGGACATTCGAGCACGGCGCCCCGACAAAGACAAACAACGCCCTCGAATTATACCGCGATGATTGGTAAAAAACATCCCATCTCACCCGTTTTCCGGGGGGGTTAACTTCTACGGCGTAGAGCGTGAAGTGCCAGTACAATGCAAAACGTGCGAAAACAAAACCTTGGTTTCTACCTTGCTTTTGGTCAACTTTGCTTTAGTATTGATTGCATAGCGACTTTCTGTTGGGAAAACACAACGTGGTCCACACCTTAAGAGGCCTGAATATCTTCCTTCTTTTGTGTTGACCAATCAGATCGCCCCAGCTTGAAGACACGCCCCGTCCAGATAGCGTTTTCCGAATTCACGATCTATACCACTGAATACTGACCGTCTCTCCTAATGCTGGGGAAAAAACTAACTCTGATCTCATTTTTTTTCCGATATTTATGGCAAAGTTGGCAACACAAAGCTAATCCCACCTATTATCTTCCAATGCTTTGGTAACAATTGGCAAATAACAAGTTGTAATCCTGCATGTCCTTTCGGTTTTTTTTTGGCCAATCAGATCGCGGCCAGCTTAAGGACGCGCGCCGTCGAGGTGGTATTCTCCGAATACAAGAGCTCCGCGTTCACCTCCGTCAACACGGACAGTTACCTGTTCTGGAAGGACAATGGTTGGCGGATGACTCCGTGGTTTGGAAAGCTCCCCTCGGACTTGCCGTCTAAGCAGGGGAGCTGATGGCATTGATAGTTTCTCTTCATTTTCGTGGCGTTGTTGGTTGGGGCGACGGGGAGTTGTTCTTTTGAGGTGACGGTTACATGTTGTGGAAAAAATGGTTGGTGGATGACACCGTGTTATGGGAACGGGAAGCTTCCCGCTCATTTGTGTTCTGAGCACTGGGGTCAATAGTTTTTCTATTCAAGTTGGTGATGCTCTCGTTTTGTTTACTTTGGGGGGCGGTTCAATCTTTCAGTTTTTTTTTTTTCCTGTCCATCTTGTTGTGTTTTTTTTAGGAGGGAACAAGTGCTTCGGTCTTTTCCCTTGTTTTTTTTGTCAACACCGACGGTTTCCGGCTCTGGAAGGTAAGCTGTTGGTGGATGACCGACCTTTTTTTTTGGAAGCTTCCCTTCGAATTGCCGGAGGACGCGTTGGAAGTGTGATTTTTTTCCTTCGAATGTCCTGACTCTTAGTTATCTTGTATTGCACATAGTGTGTTTGTGTGTATTGGGTTTGGTTTGCGTGGTTGTATCATAACATACAGCATGATGTGACGATGTTTTGTTCTTACACTGTCTTGTTCATTGCTTTGTGTGTATTTCGTTATTGTTCTGTTAGAATTTTGTAGGGGCACATCATCTAGGTATACCTGGTCACCACTTGTTTTGCACCTGGTATTCATACCGGTGTATAGTTGTTGCTGGTGTGAGGATTTGCCTGGCACCTGGTCCAGGTTGTATTTTGTGTATGGGCATCGGTGTTACTTCCGATATGATTTTGTTCATGATATGTGATTCCACTCTTGTTGCCTTTCCCATGTCCGGTTTTTGGAGGTCGATCACGAAAAGCCGTTTTTGTAAAATCGTCCTGTTGCCCTTGTTAATAGCACCCAAGGTGGGTCACCGACCCATTTTATTCATGAGGACACCCCATACCATGGGCGCTCGTAGTATCACACGCAACTGGCGGACAACAGACAGACGTGATGACGATGTTGATTGGGATGAGGGGCTGAAGGGAGGGGGAGAGGAAAGGGTCTGATTTCCGAGCATTCTAGTGGATTTTTCCGGCCGTCCGGTTTTATTTCGTTGAACAACAACGACGGTAACCCTTCTAGAGTGCTGCTGTCGTACCCGTGCTTGAGGGAAACCAATTGAAATTGGCGTTAGATGCATACTTCTTGAAAGTAACGTTGGAAGCAAACTACTTGACATCAATGTCGGGTTCAAAACTACTTGAAATTAGCGTTGGATGCAATTTACTTGAAAGTTAAGTTGAGTTCAAACTGCTTGGAGTTAGAGTCGGAAACAAATTACTTGAAATTAGTGTTGGCTCCAAAATTCGTGAAACTATTGTCTTGGCTTAAAACTACTGGAAATAGTGTTGAAGGAATTTTTACTTGAACGTAGCGTGGGAAATTTCTTGCAGTGGGAGGGAAAATGATTTGGGAGAGTGACATTGTGCACAGGTAACGTGTCCCGGTGTGATGCAGAACCTAGACACTCAGTACTACTGCTGTGGTCGCCTTCGTTCATCCTGCAGCTTGGGCGGCTTACAGCGTGATGGTGAAGGTCTAACCTTGCCCAATTTCTCGCCACACCGCGTTGAGGTTCCAGGTTAACATTGGAAGGAAGGATAGTGGGGGCTGCGGTCAAAAGCATCTTAGACTTTGGCAGTCGACTGCGTTACAGTGTGAGCGTTCAGTTTTTCATTGGGACGGAGGCTTCCGTGTTCCATTCCAAGGAGGCTTCGGTTTTCCACCGGAAAAAAAGAAGTCTGCGGGGGTGTCAAAGCCCCGATAAGTTTTGCAGTCAAATATGAAAGGATTACGCTACGTTTTGTTGGATGAGGGACGGGGAAGACCAGACTTGGGCAACCATTAAAGTGAGGCTGTATTTTTTTGTTTTCACATGAAAAAACACACCTTAGCTGCCGTGTGATTGCGTGATTTTATTCGATTTGTTTGAGTTTATGGGGAGTTTGTGTGAATGCGTGTGATTTCGTGCGGTGCTGTGCGATGGTTTTCGATTTTGTGGGCTTTTTTGTAGGGAGTTTGTGTGGTCTCCGCGTGCGATGATGTGTGATTTTGTTCGAATTTTGTGTATTTCGTAGTGTGATTTGGTGTGACCACATCGATCATCGACCGCAGGTTTGCTCGGGCTTTTGGTATTGGTGTTGAAAACTATTAGAAAATAGAGTTGAATGCAAATTACTTGATTTTTTTGTAGGATATCTATATTTCTTCAAGTTAGTGTGGGAGACTTCTTGGAGTGGGAGGGAAAGCGATTTGAGATCGATATTGTGCACGAACAACGTGTCTCGATGCGATGTACTACCATAGAGACTCAGTACCACTGCTGTAGTAGTCGCATTCGTTTAGCCTGTAGCTTGGGCGGCTTACAGCGTGATAGTGAGTTTTTGCCCTTGTCCAATCTCTCACCACACCGCGGTGAGGCTCCAGTGTGACACTGGAAGGAAGGATAGCGGGAGGCTGCGGCGAAAACCCTCTTAGACTTCGGCAGTCGAGTACAGGTTACAGCATGAGCGTTCAGTTTTCCGTTGGAAAGGAGGTTTCAGTTTCCATTAGACAGGAGGGTTTTTTTCCGTTGAAAGAAGGATTCGGTTTTCCAAAAGAAAGGAAGAGGTCTGGGGGGGGAGTCAAAACCCGTTAAATTTTGGCAGTGGATTATGAAGGGATTGCGTTACATTTTGTTGGATGAGAGGCGAGGAAGACCAGACTGAGGCAACTACAAAGTGAGGCTGGATGTTTTTGTTTTCACATGAAAAAACACACCTCAGCTGCAGTGTGATTGATGTGATTTCATGTGAATTGTTTGAGTTTGTGGGGAGTTTGTGTGAATGCATACGTGATGGTGGATGGTTCCGCGCGAATTAGTTTGATTTGTATTTTTGCGTGCAAGTCCGTGACTTTGCTTGATGTGTGTGTGACTTCGTGTGACGTCGTGTGATTTCCTGTGATTTCCTATGATTTCGTGTGGCCACATCAATCATCGACGGCCCGTTTGCTCGGTCTGTAGTTAGTGGTCTTGGGCCGCTAAACCACCTTCGTCGATCGCGCGCCATCACGCGCTCTCGGTCGCTTGGCCACTTGTGCGATCGGGTCATCAGGCGACTAACCTCGGCGCTCGGTTGGTTGATCATCCCTCGCGACCTAGCTCGGTCGGTCGCGCTGGCGCTCGCACGCTGTCGCCCTTGCAATCTAATGCGTTAGAACAAGGCAAGGCGTCCGACATGTCTCGGAAAAAAGTGATGTAAGGCGCTGTGTGTAGTCGGGGACCATGGTGGCCGCTGATACTGCGAACGGCTCAAACTGCTCCACGATACCTGTAGTAGTGCTGCTGTGGATCTGATGTGACGTGTGGTATTCTTGTACAACGTAGCATAGACAGCAAGCTGCTCGGGATTGGAATATAATTCGGGTAGTACGAGATTTTAGACAAATTACCATCAGGCCGGGTGGCCTACCATAGGCGTGTGGCACATCACACATAGCGCGTGGTATACATCGATCGCCATCAACGCGAGACGGCGCATTAGCACAATACCGTGAGTAGTGCCAGGAGGGCTTCGGCGCGGCGGGCTGGCGCCCACCTGCGGCTCCACGCATGCCCGTAACGGTCGAGAGTGTGGTCGGCAAACAAAGACCACAAATCTGACATTACATACTGCCAAGGGTTGCAAAACGTAACCATGGTTGAGTGCAGGCAATGAACGACGAACATCAATAAACACCCTCACATGCCCGTTTTTCGTAGCTTTCATACAGCAGCAGCACTATACACTACCCGATGCGTGATACGATAGAGGTGCACCACATTTCTCCTGAGGTTTCACACTTCAGGAGCTTCAGACCTCTCCCAGACTGATTTTGAAGCAACATAAACTGCTACCGGATAAAAATCCCATGACCTAGGTATACAACTAAAAGCATGCAAAAAAAAATAGTTGCGACGATTTTGGGTCAAGGAGCCCCGTCATTCAGAAAACATTTCAGACGAAAAGTGCTCCCGCTATCGTAGCACGTGTCACTTCTCGTATAACGGCGGCAGCAGCAGCGGCAGTAGTAAACGTACACACCAGCTGCAATTATCGTACGTACAAAATACAAAGATGAGTATCGACCCCAAGTTTGTCGAATTCACAGCTGACGTTAGAATCATCTTATAAAGTATATTGGAGGCTGACCATGCGACAGCACTGCGAAGAGGTACATTAAAACCAAATCGTGTTTGAATACAGAGGTAAGACACTGAAATCAGGTGCAACAAGCCACGACAATTGGCTCATACATGCGGCACACGATGACGAACAACAGCAGCAACAGCAGCAGCCCCCGCACAACTAATATCATGTACGTCAAATTTCAGCAACAGCATCAGGAGCTGCGGCAGTTGGACAACGGCAAGTAGCTATTCCCAAATATTATGCATACGATAATATTCTCGCTTTCCCTTGAGCCGATACATAAATAACGAAATAAAAGGGGAAACAAAAAAAACTAAAAGAGGATCTGATAATGTACACACCGAGGCTTGCACCCGAAGGGAAGAAGACAAAGAAGTTAACGTGAAAAAAGAGTGGATTCACCGACACTCGCAGCTAACGATTAACAGTCGTTCGGCTACCACTGTTGTACGATTACTACTGGGACAAACTTTGTGTTCTTATACGTACGACTAGGCACTTGATATTACGAAACACAACTCTGGCAAAAAACACGATTTTGCAGGGACTGTCACGACACGAAGCGTGAACGGCCGAGGCCTCCCCCGGCAGAGTCGGGGGGGGCGAGCAATGCAAGGTACGTTCAGGAAATAACGTGCCGAGAAGTGGACCCCAGCTCGTACTATCTCCAAGACGGTTCAAAACCTGGTCTAAATCGGGCCTCTCGATCGCTGAGACGACAGGGCCAACATATTTATATAAGTATTTAGAACAACCGAAAGCAACAGCAGCGGGAGTCTACCGACAAACTTGAAGCCGTAGAAGTACACCATACATATAGCAACGGCAGCAATGCCGTACAACTCTTATGTGTGTAAATTTAACAACAAACAGCAAGCTGCAGCAGTGGCAGCACCATCAGTACCACAAACAGCAAATAGCCCCCAGTATACACATATTAATAAATGTTTATATACTCACCTTGGGCAGGTACCAGGTACTTATACAACAAAAAAGGGGAAGCAAGCAACAAAAAACGAAAAAGAGTAACATAATGCCGGGTGCACATCGAGGCTCGAACACAAACCAGTGAAAAAAAAGACACTTAAGAAAAAGAGCAAGCAGCAGCAGCGGCAGTCCAACGACCAGCGGCAAGCCGTAGAAGCACTTATTATAGACACGCCTAGGCCAGGCAGGGTCTATTGACCAGAGATTACCCCTCCTTGGCCTGAGGGAGGCTGGTCAGTGTTGAGGGTATGAACCTTTGATTAAAAAAATGCGCAGTCTATTCGCACGAGTAAGATATGCAGTTGAATCTTACGTTGAGTCTCACGTTGAATCTTCGGTGGAACTTAGATGTAAACGTAAATTTGAGTATGTTAAGGTTGTCCCGTTGTCCCGGTATTCTACCGGACTACGGGCATTGTACGGTGATGATCAAGTGGTGATGCAACCCACCATGATCACTCTCCCTACTTTCCCTTCTTCTTCTTCTTCTTCTTCTTCTTCTTCTTCTTCTTCTTCTTCTCTCTTTGGCCTCAAGCGCCCTTTCCAAACTATCCCTTTTCTTTCTTATCATAAGTGATCTTAACAGACAATTCGGTGCCACCTCTGCATCTCTTCGCATAGAAGACAGAGCCTCCACACAACCATTGTGTTCACAGGCTATTCACATGTTATGAGCCTCGATCTTCGATATAAACATCGATCGGCACCGAGCGACATCTAATTGAAGTTTGTCGCATCTTAACGGGAGGTTTGAGAGAAACCTTCAATAAGCCGGCTACAACATCATCATCAGCATCGGCACCAGCATCAGCGAGCAGCATCAGCATCAGCGAGCAGCATCAGCATCAGCATCAGTATGGGAGAGTCCACGAAAGCAGGTGATGCGGTAGACAAGCTCGTTAGAGCTCTCAACGGCAAATTTGATGGGCTTAAGTTCGACGTATGGAAACGCACGGCTCAGTCCGTGATAAGTATGCGCCACGCCGGGATTTCCAATATCCTGGAAGAGCGTCCTTGCCCCGAGCCCAAACTAATTAGTCCTCGTCCATCTTCCATAAGAAGTAGGCCTTCACGAGCTGTAACTCGCAGCCAGGCCGCTGACGAAACGGACACTCAATCCGGGGAAACACTCCCGGCTGAAACAGCAGCGAATGTACAGCCGGACGCAGGGAGTACTCTCGTGGACACGGCGCATTTGTTACCATCACTTCAGCACCATCCACGTGCTAGAAAAAGAGAGATAGTTATTGTGTATTAGTTTTTAACCACGAAAAACAAGCGATCTTAAGCTTCATCCCCGGGTCTCTATACCAGAATCCAGAAGAAGATAATATGGAGACCCTATCGTGTTCAGATCCAATTAACGTTCACACTTCACATCGAATCCTCAGCAGTCAGTCACCACCAACAAGATCAGCGGCCGTTCCTTATCACCAACAATACACCCTATCTGGTGCTACACTGTCCACATACAGCACAGAACCAATGCCACGTTAGGGGGGTCACTTTTGGGGCCTTTTTAGGCAAAGTGCTTAGGAGTCACTCGCGCGAGTGACTTCCATGTTCCTTTGAGTTTGTTATAGCCTCGGTGCTATATTCATTTTGAACTGTGAACGTGCAATAAAATGGTTGCCTGCGCTGCGCCAAGCCTATCGCCCACCGTCATTTTGCCAGTGAGATAGAGAGTTACTCGTGCGAGTGGCTCATGTCCAGAGTGAGAGAGGGGGTACCCCCCCCTAACGTAGCCTTGGTCACAGATACAGTTAAAAAGCAGCAGCAACGCCGCACAATTCTTATGCGCGCGTAAGTTCAACAACAAACAGGATGCTGCAGCAGCGGCAACACCATCAGTACGGGAAACAGTGAGCAGTACCCCAGTGCAATGCTATGGCTAAATAGTAATATGTCCACTTTGGTCCGGTACCCGTCTGCGACTTCCGCCCGTAACGAACGCATGGTCAATTTGTCGCAACGCAGAAAAAACAAATCATGACATCCCCCCCCCCCCCTCTGAAAACAAAATGATCGTAGGGGTGTTTTGAGATCACGACCTTTCAACCACAATTAATCAGAGTCTATCTGTTGAGCGACTCGATATTTGCCATGAACGATCTCAAATTGATGTAGGTCTGTGTGAACGTGGAGAAACTTGAAATCGAAGAAGATTTCGCCCAAAAATCGAGAATAGCGTTTGTCCCCGGGACACGACGAGAGCACCGCCGAGGCCACCCCCGGCAGGGTCGAGAGGGGCGACCAAGCTGAGGCACGTGCAGGAAACTGTGTGGCGAGAGGTGGACCTCAGCTCGACGAGTTGTCTCGAAGACGGCTCAAAACCTGGTCTAAATTGGAGCCTTCGGCCGCTCTCGGGCAAACGACAACATGTTTGTGCTGGTATTTATAGTAGTTACAACAGCAAGCAGCAGCGGCAGAACAACGACAAACGGCAAGCGGTAGAAGTAAGTATTGTTTGACCATCCACGTACACGGGCGTTTGACGCATGGCCTTGCTCATTAAGTGCGGTGGGCGAAGAGTATAATCGATAAAACCGCGCTGCCGGGTACAGGCTCACTCACGGAGACAGGAGTCACGATATCTGGAGCGCCATCAGGCAGGAAAGGGTAGATTTATAGATTAGTGAATATAAGTTAAAGTACTGAGCAGATGGGGCATTGGCCGCTGGTCATACCAAGTGTATGGTATACGATAAACCACAGTGGTGTTCGTAAATTTATAATAATAGAAATACACTCCAGCTGTGAGATGGAAGATTTCGTCGAAGCTCATGTTTATTTTCAAGCTATGTGTGATGCTCCGATCGCGCGTATTACGGGTTGTGTGTCCTCATTAAGGATATAGGTCGGCGACTTTCCTTAGAACTATAGTGTAGCTATCAGGGTCTACAAGGTGATGTTAGTCAATCTGGCGCGGAAACTGTAAAACCGTTTTTGAGGGGGACAAAATCTGACAGCTGTGGAAGGATATTCATCAGTGTATCAAGTGTATCCTGTAAGTCGTATAACCGGTGAGGGGAGGGCGGAGTTTTTAAGGGCGTGGGTGCCTGGGTTTGAACAAGAGAGAGCGGGGGGGGGGGGGGGGGGGGGGACGGGCGGGGCCAACTCAATCTGTGCGTGAAAAATATAAATCCCCAAGAGAGAGCGGGGGGGGGGGGGGGGGGACGGGCGGGGCCAACTCAATCTGTGCGTGAAAAATATAAATCCTTTCAGGGGATAAATCTGACGGCCTTGAAGGAATGTACATGAACCAATTTATTTCTTTCGAGAAACAATGAGTTCCACCGCATCTCCGAGGATGCTACCATCACACACACCAAAATACAATATAGTAAACCGGACTTACTTGTCCACAAGCATGAATAAAAAAGTACGCCACAAATATAATGCTACGTTGTGCAGCGGCAAGCAGCATCCAGGAAACGAAACATTTAGTCCCGGTGAGATTTCGCAGAAGGTAGACTCGCATCCGAGAGCTACTTCGTTGTGTCGACACATACATACAGGGTAAATAAACCAATTACAAAAAAGCGCAGACAAAAGGGAGCTCCAGGGCATGCCGGGGTTCGAACTCCGGCTGGCTATCAGATTCGCAGGGAAAAAAAAATGTCGAAAAAAGTGTACGTACTCGTAAAAGAAAAAAGGAAACGAAGGGCATGCCGAGGTTGGAACTCGGACCGTTAGAGTCATAGTAAGCAAAATAAATCAAAAGTTTACATAGGGCTGTCAAATTGGTTTTGTTTGAGGTCCGATTGATACGTATTTTATTGAGTTATCTAACAACGTCAGCTTCGAGTTCGACGAGTTTAGGGTCGATGACCATCTGTGCAAACTGCGTAATACACCGGTCTCCCGTTTTTTGTAAGTTTTCATGAGTCAAAGCCTAAAATAAGATTTCATTGTATTTGAATACTTATCATGCATGACCAAGTGTTAGACTGGTAACACATCAATCGTCTGTACACCTAGCAACAACAGCAACAACAACAACAATTTATTAGCGTATCTTCTACTTGTACCGGAACCATCATTTTGCAACAAATCATTTTCATCACCGCTCGCGAGGGCATGACGCGACCACGACCGAAGCCACCCCCAACACAATAAATAGTGGTCGGGGAGCACAATGAGGAAGTTTCAAACCGAGGGGTCAACTCCATCACGATCTAGCGCGACTAACGCAAACATATATGCATAAAAAAGCTGAGGAACCTCAGGGCAACCTCCAACAACATCGGCCGCGTATTTAGGACGCACCACCTGCGGCTGCGCACACAGTCCCGCGGTATGATTGAGAATTCCCTTGGCAAGCAGAGGCTGCAAGTGCTGCATCACTGCCAAGAGGGCTGCATAAAAATAGATCGGGGTGAGACTGATTCTATGATAGCCCCCCCAAAAAACAGCGTTTTTCTTTAACGAACGTTTCGTGGCTGGTCGACACAAGGAAGGATACTATTGAGAAAAACATATCCATATATTTTCTGGTGTGCAAAGACCTAACGATCGATGACGTCGGGGTGCCGAGGGACACCGTATTTCAGGAGATAGCGCCAGGAGCTGGTTGTGAAACCCGCGATTTCGTTAAAGAAACGTTGGGGGGGCCACCGTAGAACGACTCGTGAAGTGCAGAGGAAGAACGCCTAATGTCAAGAAACACACTCACTCGTGTTGCTTACAGCGGTTTGGGTCTCCCCCAGTCAGTCCGCTCTCCGTTTCAACCTTTCGGATCTATTTAATGAAGGTGACGTTTCCTAATAATGTTCACTCGTTCGTAGCAGCTCAGCTCGCCGCACACACCTCTTGTGCACGTATGAATTCAACAGCACAGCAGCGGGAGCGCCAGCAGTACGACCAAGAGTAGACCATATCCAGCATAATAATACCCCCCGCAGTCAGTGACACGCGCGATGTATCACACACAAACCGTCGAGCGAGCGTAAAACAATGGCTTTTTTTGGGTGGACAAACATTTGTGTATTGAAACACGTGCACGACTACGCACTTACTTGACGTTTCGGATCATAAAATTGGCCAAAAACGCGATTTATCAGGGCCCGCCACGACACGAAGCGAGAACGGTCGAGGTCACCACCGGCAATGCGGACAGGAAGGGCGAGCAAGGAGAGGCACGCCCAGGAGACAGCGCGCCGAGAGATCGAACTTGGGAGTTACTTCGAACACAGCTCAAAACCTCGTTTAAGAGGCAGATCCTTCGGCTCCTCTCGTGCAACCTCGACAATATGCTCAGGCCTTACCCTCTCAGGGATAGATGCCATCATTGCCCGCTCAAACGTCCCCATGACGACTGCTATGATGGAGTCGCACCATTTTTTGTTTCTGAGGTGTTCCAGATCTTTTGGGAGCTTAAGGCCTCCCCCAAAAACTGATTTGGAGAAAAAATAAAACTGCTACCGGATGAAGAACCCGATGGCCTAGGTGTAGAACGAGAATCATGCCAAAACGAAGGGGGCCATTTCCGACGAATTTGGGTTAAGAATCCCGTCATTCAGAAAAAAAATATATAAGAGATGCTAACTCTATCGCAGCATGCGCCTTATGCAAACCCATGTTCTCTCTCAGAACCACGTTCATGGAATGCCTGTTTGGCGGGGGGAGGGGAGAGGGTTGGCCCGGCACTGCCTCGACCTTTTGTCAGTGCTCCGGGCCTTGCCTATGGAGTTGTCATCACTCGCTCGTGGCGCCGGCCGTTTGCCGGTGCGTTGCGCCTTGAAGACATCGTCTTTTTCCCTTTGACGTCATTGCGGCTGCGCCCCTATTCGTCTAGCATGCGTACACTCCAAGCACCCCAGACGTGACAAAAGAAGCACTGAGATCTTCTAACCTAGGTCATGACCGCACCAGACCGTCGTAACACAATCACCGAGAGAACGGTAGATTCAAAACGGCTTCGCAGCTCATGAAGCGGCAGCTGCTGCGGTGCCATGCCAACGACCGGTTCTACGCCTCTGCCAGCCTCCCCGCCCTAAAGTATGGAGCGCCCCTGGCTATACTGTTGTGGCTTTCTATACATGCTTTTTTCTCTCTTTATTATTTTGTTTTATTTGCTTCTTTCGCATCAACACTATTACTTCCGGCAATATGTTCGTTTTCCCATAAACATTCATCACCACGACGGACGTAAATATGGAGACCAATCAATGAAGCTTCCACGCTCGCCGCCCTGATCAAAGCCGCAGGTATAGAGGCCGCCACACGTCTATTTACGTCAATATTAACACGCGAGGTAGCCCCGCGCATCGCATCCCTGCTCCCCCACAAACCCCAACCAGGCTCTCGCCGCCCAACAACTGATGCGCTGGGCGAAAGAAGCCCAAACCGACATCCTAACGATTTGCGATTCACGGTGCAGTAGAGACGGCCCAAAAATCCCCGGTTTGGATCCCCGGGTGGTGGGAACGTACCCTCCAGACGGAGCTTTCGGGCGTGCTATCAACAATGGCAAACCTTCCGCCCCCACCCTCAAACACCGTCTTTGATGACATTTTCGGCCAGGTCTCGCGAGCTATCAAACGCGGAGATTCCGGTCCGGTGGCGTTTGACCTTCTCCTCCAAGTGCTGAGCCGGCAGTTTGACAACGGAGACGCGGCGTCTGCCCTTGGCGTACTACATAATTTTGGCATGCCCAACGAATGGTATCCTTTACGCGGCTTGCTATACCGCGTGTTTGTGTTTTATCTTTTGAATCGGGTTATCGTTTTTTTTCTGAGACGTGTGGGAGGGAGTTTTCGCTGGCGCAACCTGCTACCGACCTCACTGATGGTATCCACAAGTTTTTACCTACCAGGTATATATCGCTATTACTCCATGTTCATAGCGCTATTACTCCGTGTAATACTTTTATTGCCCACTCCCTTGGCCTCCTCATCTGGGGCCTACTATACGGTCTCGATGACCGAGTTTCCCAAATGGTCCCCGATCATTCCAACTCGTCACCTGTAGACAAAAGAAATTATAATTCGTAATAACTCCTTCCCCTCACCTTCGAAAGAAAAGAGGTGAGCGGGCGGGAGAAACTACGGCAATTCCTGCTACAGTGGCGTGCAATCACCAGACTGTAACGTCTTCTCGATTTCGACGTTAGATGATGGTCAGCTGACGTCTCGCGCCTTTTGCGTGGGACTCCTGTGCTTCGCAAGCTTTGGAAGTTAGCTCGTGATAATAATAATGATGTCATGGGGTTGTTCTCCATGCTGTTATCGTTTGTCCAATACCCGACTCACATCACCCACTCCGTGAATTCAACGACCTGCTTGAACCCCCCAGGCTTACGTTTGGTTTGATTATCTCGTCGGAGCTATAGCCTACAATATTTCTCATCATCATCTATCATCCTAGAGTTTTAACTCTTCAATCCTTCAGGCCAACACAAACAGCGATTTATTTATCGTTCTGTTCCATAATCTACTATATAGTCTAATCTCCCACTTAATACGAAACGTCGTCGACGTCAAACGCCGACGCTGTCCATTGCGAAAAAATGGATGGAGGGTTGCCAAAACAACACGACGTTTCCCGTGGAATACTCGCGTGTAGGGTCAATAATCGAGGGGTCCGAGCCCTAGGAGGGTGTGGTTGAGGCGCGCAGTGTGGGGGCACTGGGTCGACGACGCGGACCGCGGGGCCGATCTGACGGTCACCAGCGGTGGGGCGTTATCGCGCGTGGGCGAAACGTCGCCAGAAAAGGCTCTCTCTGCGCCCATCGATAGGGCTTCAACGGGGGCACGAGGCTCGCATCCAGTCCTGCCGACGACGCCATGTATAATAAGATTAAGGGTGGGCTGTTACAGACACAGGACACCCTTTGCAGGGTCTCTCTACTAGGCAGGTTCCACGTCGGTCACTCACTTGTACTAGATAAGCTCGTGTCTTAGTTCCACACACACGCCACGGACGAAACGAACGCGTACAATTCCTCTAGAAGAAAGGGCACCATTCCCTTTTTCCTACACGCACATGCCTTCAAAGGCATGTGAAACCCCTTCATAACTGTTTAGTTCCGACCGCGCCGGTTAGCGTCGACTCACCCCGCTGGGCTGCCGAATGGCTTCTCTTTTAAGTTCGTGTATTATCGGTTGTCACACACCCGCGAGGGAAAGTTAACAGGAGGAACAGGAAAAGGAGTGAGAGCCTCGCGGCTCGTCACAGCACATACAGATCCAAGGACATGAACGAATAGCCCAAGAAACCATACTCCGAACCGACACGTAACTGTCACTGCTTTGCGGCGAGTCTACTCAAACACCCTCCCGGCTCGACACAATACCGTGACGAACCTATCATAAACATGTTATGACGTATGTCTATTGCAAAGCAATGTACAAGGGGAAACCCGCCCCACGGATCAAAACCCCTTGCAAAAATACCAAAAATAAAAAACATTGTGCCGATCAAACATGACCACAATAGCCGCGCCTCCAAGATGAGAATTAAGGCGAAGACAAGAATACCAGAGATCGCCTACTCCTGCCATAGGCACGCTAAGGCCGCGACAGTAAATGCGAGATGGCATTGTCTCTCTCCGCATGACTTATTCATAATAATCACCCGGCGCTAAACCAAAAAATTGAACAAATTACTTCTGACCCAGAACAGAATCAAATGTAAGAGTTCACCAGGTAGTCCCTGTGCTCCCTGAAGATAGGGCCTACGAGCGCCTTCGTGAAAAGATCTGCCCGTTGTTCCGCTGTCTGAATATGTTCAACCGTGATCGTACCAGACGATACCAGCTCGCGAACGAAATGAAACCTCACATCAAGGTGCTTGGTTCTTGCAGAGCTGAATGGGTTGATCGCAAGGTTGATTGCCCCTTCGTTATCTACATATACCATAATTGTCTTCTCTACAAGCGATGGTGCTACGAACGAAGCTACCGATTTCGCGAATAGACCCTCCTTCACTCCATCACCGAGCGCACGGTACTCTGCCTCGGCGGTCGAAAGCGACGTGGTCTTGTGAGTCGAACTGAATCCGGTAATCATGGAGTAACCTAGGCATACAGCTACCCCCGATACGGAACGCCTGTCGTCATCCTTCTCGGCAAAGTTCGAATCCGTGTACACCGACAATTCAAAGTCAGACTCAGGTTCCCTTTCGAACGTGAGGCTCAGGTCCTTGGTACCGAGCAAGTATCGAATAATCTGTAGCACCGCTGTCCAGTGCCTCTCGGTAGGGTTGTTCGCGTGGCGAGCTACAACACGCGTCGCATTCGCGATCTCCATTCTTGACCAGACGACCAGCCATAGCAATGATCCGATGGCATCCTTGTAAGGCCAATTGCCACTTGGTTCCCCTTCCTTCCTCGGTCCTAGGTCAGCACCGGCAGTGGCGGGGTATCGGGCAGTCGTTGTCACATCAAACCGTCTAGCCAATGTTTCGATGAATGTCCGCTGGTTGATTTTAGCTATCCCATCTTTTACGTCTTGGATAACCGCACACCCCGTGAAGAAGGTTATTTCTCCCAGGTCAACCGTCGTGAAATCCTCGTTGAGCGTTACAAGCAGCTTGTCAACCTCATCCCTAGGACCGGCTACAGCCATGTCGTCCACATGGACTGCCAGAACCAGTATTTCCTCACCCTTCACAATCTTCCGAAAAACGCAAGGGTCGGCTTTGCACTGTTCCATGCCGTGTTTCGCTAGTTTCGTAACCAGCAAATTGTTCCACAAGGCACCGCTCTGTTTTAGGCCGTACAACGCCTTCTTGAGCTCTACGTATTTGCCAGACAGGTCACCGCAACCCCCAGGGAGCTTCATAATGACCTTATAGTCTAGCGGTGCTTGGGTAAACGCCTGTTTGACATCGAAATGAGACGTTGTGTACCCCTTGTGGTTCCCCCACACTAGCACAATCTTGACACTAGTAGTGGCGGGTGTAGGTGCGTATGTCTGGAGGTAGTTCACGCCTTCCCGTTGCATAAACCCTTTTGCTACCAGCCTCGCTTTGGGTGTAGTAATGTATCCGTTTTCGTCGGACTTCAGTGATAACACCCACCTACCATCTACTGCTTTCTCCCCCTCCGGAAGGCCAGGTAAAACAGTAAATGTGCCATTCTTCACAATACCATCCATTTCCTTGTCCATAGCCCAAAGGTACGCGTCTTTGTATTTAGATTTGTACACGCCAGCTACGGAGATCGGAGGTACTTCAGCTTCTGACAAAGGACCAGACGGCATTTCAATTTCAGACTCGGACTTCCCTGATTCCATGGTGACCAGGGCGATCTCGGGCTCGTCGATCGCGGTGTCGTGCATTAGCGAGAAGACGTTAGATGCTGACTCGTGGTCGTCGAAACCAGTCGCACTCGTTGCCAGCGAGTCCAGGAGATTATCGCATGCGTGGCCGTTGATGAACTCTTCTGCTTCTTGCATCTCTTCAGCCTCCAGTTCGCCGTTGATGAAGTCCGTCACCAGCGCCTTCATGTAGATCAACAGGGCCGTATTGCCTCCAGTATTCGGTTCTTTGGGTATCTCTTGGAGGCGGTTGCGCACGGATCTCAGTCTCGACGATGTGATCAGGTCACCGTGCCTACCCCAGCTCTGCAGCCGTCCCGCTTCACCTTTGGGCAGTTCGGGGGGGAGCGGTGCATAGCCGGCAAGATTGATGTCACCGGCGGAGTCACCGGCAGTGCCTCCACCGCCACCGTCGGCGCTGCCACCGTCGCCATGTCCGCTGCCACGGCTGCTGTTGTTGGTGTTGGTGTTGCTGCTGCTGCTGCTGCTGCTGCCTCTGCGACTGCGGTTTCTGCGCTGGTTGCTGCTGCTCGGGGTGGTACCACCATCGTCCCCGAACGAACCTCCATGAGACACTGCCGCGGAGGGGGTGGCCCCCTGGAACGGAGTTCCTGTCGGCTCGGTCGTCCCCGGTGCTCTGCCGGCGGCGACGTTGACATCCTTGGCATCGTGTGTCTTGTCTTCCCACTCCACTGAGAGGTCGTCATCGCTGTCCGAAGCGTCATCATCCCCCCCACCACCTTGAAGTGGTGTGCCCTCCCTGCCCCCGACGGCGGTCTCGTCGTCATGCCCCCTCCCTTCAACGGGTGTAGGGGGTGCCTGCTGATAGGCTGGCAAGGGGGCAGGGGTCGGGACATGATGCCAGGTGACATCACGGGTGAGGTGAATTTGGTTAGTTGCATTCGACAAGATACGACATGTTCCCCTCGGATGGTTGTCTGCGGGCCCGAGATAAAATCCCGGTTCCGCTTGCGGGTCGCACTTGTGTTTTCTCTTCGTCTTGAAGAAATATGGTTGGAGATACTGCACCAACGTCGGCGACGGTGGTTTGCCGTGCCACATCTCGTAGGGAGATTTCATGTCTTTATTTGAGGTCGTAGCAGTGCGATTGAGATTGTCGCAGGCAAAATGATGAGCTTCAGCCCACAGCCGCTCCGTCGACGGCAAATCTTGGCCAACGAAAGACGATTTTGCCCGGATCATCGACGTCTTGACTAACTTCTCGATAAGTGCTAGCCCACGTTCTGCTACACCATTCAACTGCGGTGTGTTCGCTGACGTAAACTCGCGCTTGATTCCGTTTTGGTTGCAGATCTCGGCAAACTCTCCGTACATCAGTTCAGGCGCGTCATCAGAACGGATGATTCCTATCAGACCATCCTGGCTAGTATCAGCGATGTACTGAAGTAGCCTTGCCGGGGCTTCAGATTTTGATTTCATGAAGTATTCCCGCGACATTCGTGTGGCATCGTCACGAAAAATGATACCATACAGGCTTCCACCGATCGAAGCGACAGGCTTCTTCCCCGTCGAATCAACGAAAACTCTCCCGTTTTTCTTATCTGAACGAGAGTTTGTGGACTTGGGCACCGGTGCGCTGTACCCTTTCGCTGCTGAACATCCCACGCACGGGAGCAGCTTCACCCCAGGTTTCAGCTTGACGCCTTGCTGCTCCGCCGATTTCCTCAACAAACGGGGGTGGGGGTGGGAGGTAGTGCGATGATAGTTGTTAATATCCACATCGGTGGTGGGCATACGCCCGGGTGTAAGAACTGCGCAGGCTATCTCGTTGCCATCCACCCTACGGCCATGTCCGACGTACATGTCCCCGTAAGGGGGCAATAGGATTTCTTGACCAGTATCTTTTTAGTGGATGGTGAGTCCGGGGTCATTGATACTAAACTTGTACCGATCTTTGCCGCAGGCTTGTTGTCCTCAGCGCCGTTTCCGTCGCCGGACTTCTTCTTCTCGGCGTGCTTGCCTCCTCGGCCGCCTCCGCGGCCCCCGCGCTTCCCGCCAGGGTGTCCGCGTCCCCCGCCCCCACCACGCCCGTCAACAACGAGCGCATGGGCTGCGGAGTTCTTCTGCCTCCGAGAGCGCAGAAGGTTGTATTGGGATTCGATGGTATGTATCACCTCATCCCGGTCGAAGGACGTCTTCGACTCAGCTGCCGTATCTCGAAGTCGTACTCCGACACAGGCAGACCAGCAACAAACGTGCAGAGGGTGGTTTGTTCATCAACATCAATACCCGCAGTGTGCATTTTCATCACGTGTTCCTCGAGATTGTACAATCTCGGGATCGGGTCAACTCCCTTTTCGACTTTAAAATCACTGAGCGTCTTCCGCAGAGAGATTTGATCCCCGGTGCTCTTGGGGCAATAGTACTTCACAGTTTCTTCCCAACATTTTCCGGGGGACTTGCTCCGTTGGAAACGCCCGACATCTATTGTTAGGTGGAATGCCTGGGACAGGAAGAACCAGGCTCTAAGATGTCGTTCATAAACTAGTTCGGGCACTCCTTCCCGGAGGAAATCGCTCTTCGATTTGAGTTGGTCGCCGACGTCGAGATGAGACTCGGCGTACAGAACACTGTCGAAGTCCTGGAACTTCGCATACGTATGTACTTTCTGCTGAAAAATGTGAAACTGCTTTATGTCTCGTAGCTGCGGTGGATTCATCTTCATGGGAGCTCGAAAAGATCTTCGGCTCCCGTGTGTCACAGCGGGCTCACCTTGGAGACCGTAGTCTCCGTCCAACCCGCTTTGGACACTCCCTATTGATTGATCCTCTCGTGGACCAACCTCCATGGGCACAGAAGGGTTGACAGGGCCCACTCGGGATGTTGGTGACGCAGGATCTTCTACCTCGCCACTCGCAGCAGACGCCTCGTGCGCCTCCCCATCCGGACTTGTCTTGTCTTCTACACCTTGCTGGGCCATCATCTGGGCCAGCATCTTCATGGTCTGCTCGTGCTGAACGCGTTGTGCGTCAGCGCGTTCCGCGGCTGCCCTCTCGGCCGCCGCGCGTGACCCCCTCTCCTCCGTTAGCTGCGCTCTCAGCTCGGCGAGTTGATCTTCCACAGAAATAGCCATGGTCTCACTTTGGTACCAACAATTCTAGAATGTTTAGTTCCGACCGCGCCGGTTAGCGTCGACTCACTCCGCTGGGCTGCCGAATGGCTTCTCTTTTAAGTTCGTGTATTATCGGTTGTCACACACCCGCGAGGGAAAGTTAACAGGAGGAACAGGAAAAGGAGTGAGAGCCTCGCGGCTCGTCACAGCACACACAGATCCAAGGACATGAACGAATAGCCCAAGAAACCATACTCCGAACCGACACGTAACTGTCACTGCTTTGCGGCGAGTCTACTCAAACAATAACATTTCCGTATCTAGATCTTACGCCTTCTAAGCTTGATCTTGCTTTTTTCTCCAGGTCTTTCCTTTCCTAATTTCTCTCGCGGAGTAGTTCGCCGGCAAGCCCTGCTGGAAGAGAGCTCGACCATTGTTTTTCAAGACAGAATGGCCGGTTTTGTGCTCTCCGCGAGGAAACTTGAATTAAATGGTAGGAAAGAGAAGATTTGGAGAAAAACAAGATCAACATTCGTTTTTCCATATTTCAATACATGGTAGTAGAGAGGTGTACCTGCCTGGTGTTATACCGGGTACATATGTGCAAATTGGAGTACGGGATTATGGTTTGGGATTGGGGATTTGGGATCTGGGGTTTGGGATTTCGGATAATCGATTTGATTTTAACGATTTGGGATTCAGGATTTTGGATTTGGATTGTGTTTTTGGATTTTGGATTTTGGAATGTGGATTTTTACCGATGAAAGATTACGGCGAGAATAAGTGGGAGTACGATTGAGCCCAACGTCTGTATCTTTGAGATCTGCTGCCTGCCGCTGCACTCTCTCGTCTGTGCTCTACTTGGTTGTTTCTGGTCATGGTGCTGTTGCTGTTGCCATCAGGGTTTTCCGGTTCTTCAGTGAGTGGGCCACGGCAGGGAGAGTAAGTTGGGTGTTGCTGCAGCTGTGAAGCTGTTGTTGGATTCTCCTCCTTCCCTGGTGTTGATAGGTATCAGTATCCTACCTCTGGTACCTACTGCAGTACATACCTGGCGCAGCAGTATCGTACCTGGTACCTGGTACAACAGCAGTTATCATACCTGATAACGGGTCCAGCAGTATCATACCTGGTTACTGGTCCAGCGGTAGTATCACAACTGGTACCTGGCGCACCAGTGTCATATCTAGCACGTGGAACAGCAGTATCAAACCTGGTACCTGGTGCGCAGTAGGATCGTACCCGGTACACCTGGTAACAGCGCAAAATCACATTTGGTGCCCGATACAGTACCTGGCACCGGATACCTGGGGGCACTGGGACCACAGCGGGACCAAACCTGGTACCTGGGTATAGCAGTATGTCTGTTGAAGGGGATGGCCTACAGTTGTTCGATGCCGTGGTGGACGGTGACTTCAGTGCAGCAAAGGCCGCGCTTGACGCCGGATTGAGCGCCAACGGGCCTCCGGGGCACCCCTTGCCGCCCATCGTGGCTGCCGCAGTCGGCGACCATGCCGGCATCGTCAACCTTCTACTGGAACAAGGGGCAGACCCCAACAGGTCTGTTACCGAGGAGACCTCATGCCCATGTCCGGACATTGCTATTATTGCTAAGGTCACGCTTGGTGAAAGAGCCCTGCACATAGCAGCCAGAGGTGGGAGAGTTGGAATCGTTCGCTTGTTGCTGGAGCGGACCCCTCGCGCCGATCCCAATGCAGCCGATGACAGCGGCCGCACCCCGCTCATGGCGACCTGCTCAAGCCCGAACGTCTGCGTAGAAGTGGTGCGATTTCTGCTCGAGGCGGGTGCCGACCCGGCCTTGGCACAAGAAGACGGATGTATCCCTCTGCACCGAGTAGCCTACCACGGCCACGCGGAGTTATTCGACATGCTGTACTCCAGAGCACCTTCCACGCTGGACCACTGCACTCTCCTCGGCATGACGCCGCTCTATTCGGCGTGTAATGGAGGCCACGAAAACATGGTGTCCAAGATGCTGTCACTGGGAGCGACGCAGCTGCCCCCGGACGGTTGTGGTTTGTTCCCACTCGCGAGGGCCACGCAGAACGGTTTCGTGAGCATAGTGCGGATCCTCATCAACGATAGACGGCTTAGGAGAACAATCGAAGGTCACGCGGCGTTGGCCAATGCGCTATTAGTGGCCGTTTGCGCCCGTCAGGTGGTAGTACTCCGGTTGCTACTCACAGTGCAAGGAGAAGGGATGCGATCGCGGTGGGCCAACGTCGACGTCGGAGGTAGGCGCCTGCTTCACTCTGGCGCTGGCTTCTGCCATCCCGCCGCAGTGAGCATTCTCCTCGAGGCCGGGGCAGACGAGGCGACAGGAGATTCGGAGGGGCGCACCCCCTTAGACGTCATCGGGTTTGAACTCGACCGGAAACATATGCCGCAGATGAATCGGGGGGAGGATGTCGCCATTCGTCGGATGCTTCAGCGCGGCCCAGCGTATCGAGCTCGATCGTGGGCGTGGCCAACTGATGAACAGGTGCGTGCTGGTGTTAGCAGTGACGGTGACACCGCTGCTGTTGCTGTCCCGTCGTCGCGTCTAGTCGTGAAGACCCCTCCCAATAGAGGTTTCGGAATCTTCCGACCGAAGGGGAACAACTTGGTCTTCGTGAGGCTCGTGGGCAGGTGAGCGCTATCGTACATATAGCTCTTAATAGTTGACTGCTCAAGTTTGCTGAATGGAGTCAGGATTGTCTCTTTTCGAGTGGGGGGTTCGCCGTCGTGCAGAAGACCACCATTAGCGTGGAAATTGATACGAAATTTCCAAACATATGATTCTACAAAACAACTTGACTCAACTCTTCCCTGGTCCAGTGCCTCCACCTTATCCTGACCCTCCACTTTTTTCAAGGGTCAAGGGTCGTTGGAGCCGGAATCAAAGTCTTTAGCGCCGAAACTCATAAATAACCTAAAATGTGCAAATACATGTAAACAGTAAGTGCTGATCTTGTCTGGCCGTTGCCAGGGGACCAAGCGAGTTTGTGAAAATTCTGGATGAAACCCTTTAAGGACCCAGGCACAGCGACCCAGAAAACGAGACCCGGGAATACAGGCCCTCAGCGCCCAAATCTAAGCCATGCAATGCTCCGTACTGACTCCTGCTACTCGTACGATAGGGGTATCATAGCACCTTTCCCCTGAGACCCCTCTTCTTTTTTTTCACACACATTTACTTTCCAGCTTCTGGACATGCCGTGGTCACAGGTGTCGTCCCTTCTCCCCCCCGGTTCTTGCCGCCAATTTTCATCGCGCATAGGGTTCAGCAATCCCATTGTTCGTCGATTTTATACGTGTAAACAGCAAGTGCTGATCTTGTCTGGCCGTTGCCAGGGGACCAAGCGAGTTTGCGAAAATTCTGGATGTAACCCTTTAAGGACCTAGGCACAGCGACCCAGAAAACGAGACCCGGGAATACAGGCCCCCAGCGCCGAAATCTAAGCACCGCAATGCTCCGTACTGACGCCTGCTACTCGTACCATAGGGGTATCATAGCACCTTTTCCCCTGAGGCCCCTCTTCTTTTTTTTAAACACATTTACTTTCCAGCTTCTAGGCATGCCGTGGTCACAGGTGTCGTCCCTTCTCCCCCCCGGTTCTTGCCTTCAATTTTTAAACCGCATAGGGTTCAGCAATCCCATTGCTCGTCGATTTTCATCGAGTGTTGCTAACTCACGCTCTCGCGCTTTCCGCAAGTCAAATTGTGCGCAAGAAAAGTCCCCACGAATTTATACGAGTATGCACTCGGGGCGATTCGAACTCACGAAACCGACCTATACCAGGCCCGAGGATAACCTGATACGCCACCGGGGCGACCGGTTTACCTATCCCACCCCCACCCTGGTCTTAGCAAAGATTGAAACTTCAAATTGATGAGCAGTCTGATGCCCTGGGTATATATCGAAACATAGTTTTTACACGAATGAGAATGGTGTTCCGGCGATTTTGGGCAGCTCCTCGTTTGAGGACCCCAGTCTGCCATAAGTGGGTTGTCCGAACAGTACCACCCGTATTGTAGCGCCCGATGCATGCTACGATGGAGGTATACCGTTTTTTGTCTCAAACGCTTTCTGACTGACTGGGCTCCTTAATCCAAAATTGTCGGAAAGACGCCGTTTTTTTGCGTGATTCTCGTTCTATGCTTGGGCCATGGGAGTTTTCATCCGGTCAGCAGTTTTATGTTGATCTAAATCAGTTTTTGGGAGAGGTCTTGAGCTTCCAAAATTGAGGAAACCTCAGAAAAAAACGGGTGCACCTCTATCGTCGCACGCGTGACCCGTCCACTTCAACCTCCAGGCACTGCATTCCTATCTACATCTCTCCGTAATTTCACCATGCTTCAACAAGACGAAGCCTTTGTACCTTGAATGCTTTTCCCAAAGCCCTTTCACCTTGCTGTTTGGACTTCATAGGAGACGTTCAAAAGATCAGCGCCGAAAATGACAAAAAACCACAGTAGGGAGAGTATCCCGGGTTACACCGAGAAACGAAATACACCATGGCGGCGTATTCGGCGGAGTAAAAGCGCGGGAAAGTTCGAGACGTGCAAAGCAATAGGGTAGCCACTCGCGTAGGTGGCCGTGAGCCGCTGAAAAAAAGACTTAAACAGCGCCCCGCCCCCCTTCAAACGACTCGCCGAGCTCCTCACGGCACCTCGCGCTGGGTGCACGCGATGTCTGCCTGGTCGATGAAAACCCAACGTGCTCCGTCCCGGCGTTGAAGGAAAGCGAGGGTCTAAGGTCATACGACTACGGCTGTGCATGACATGAGTATGTCCCCTACCATAGCCTGTAGAAAATATCTGTTTACGGCTGATCTCCAGCATGCATTCTAGTTGTTATGACCCTCAACGAGGTTTACTTAACGACAGGCGATACGTGTCAGGTGCGTCGACCGTTTGACGGTGAGACCCCTTTCTTCTTTGGTGGTGACCAGAAGCACCATGCCTGCATGCTGAAATATTGTAGGGGTTTTCACACACGTCGGAGACCGTTACTGACCCGGAATACTGCTCTTTGCCCCTAAGTACATAATACGGGATCTTCTACGTCAGCGGCCGGGGCTGCTTCATGTGGCCATCGCCGAAGTCGTCTGTTGGTTTCGACATTGTTCCCCTCTGAGGTCGAAGAGACGGTATCCTACATAGCAATTTCTTGTGTGTGCCAAAACCATGTTGAACAGGTGCATACTTGGTGTGCGGTAGGAGGAGTAAACAATATGTTTTACCTGGTACATACACGTGTACACGACGTGCCGCCGTTTTCGGTTGCACCGAGCCGAGTACAATGCGCGAGTTCGAGTTTTTTTTCAACCTCCCTACAGTAGCTCTCGTAGTACTGCGGTACAACTTGTGCTAAACACGTACCGAAGCGGCGAGAGAGAGGCGAGCGGGAGAGAGCCCTGCTTTAACACAGCGAAGATAAGGCAATATGCGACCACAATAGGGCACTATTAGTAGCGCAGATTCGATTATGATTAAGGTGATGAACAACAACAAGAACGCGCATGGCATATTTTGTCAATAGGTGTGGACGAACCATCCAATCCAGTACTTGGAGCGGTACGCGGTAGTCGCGATATTGCGTAGCAGCAGCCACGTAGCAGCTTCGAATGTTTCCGACCGCGGAATGTATGCTCGCTGTCGACAACCACGAACCAGGTATGTGTGCCATAGGGCAGCATGGCCAACAGCAACCGTTCCCGTCCCACCTGCTCGTTGCTTCTGTCGCAGGTACTGCGCCAGGGACTGTTAATAGCTGCTACTACCATGCTTTTTGGCGTAGGCAAGAAATTGCCTCGTCGATGCCGGAGGGCTGCTGCAGCTTCTGCTGCTGCCGATACTGTTGTGGCCCCACATCGATATGAGAATGTTGCCCATATGCCCATAGAATACACCGTGTAGTGAGTTTCTCGGTTGCACGCCGTGAATCTTGTCGCTGTGGTGGAAGATAACTGTTGGATGAAACTGTTGCGACGGACGTGTGAATACATCAAAACTAATAGTTGTTAGTGTGGAATGCGTTAGCCGCACGCCCCTGACCGATGCTTGTTTTACGGTGACGAACTGTCATTAGAATGATTTTGTTATAATGTTTTGATGGTCCTGCCAACGAGAAACGCCTAGCCTGAGCAAGGTCTAACACCGTAGCATGACACCACAGTTGAGCGACCTAAAGCATAGGCTACTGTATAGGGCTTCGTGTAGCGGACGCCGGTGAGCACCGTTTCTTACCCCAAATTTCTTATTGTCTCTCCAGAAATAAGCCTTCTTTTGTTGAGTCTACTTCGAAGTCTGTATATTGCTCGTAATACTGCTGTAGGTATGATTTCGAGGGGGGCTGTAGACGGCTGATTTTGCTGTCGCTTGTGGAAGATAGAGCGGCTGCGGCATAATGACGACGCGCCGACATAGCAAGGGCTTAGTATGATCGCTGGCATCGACTCCGGAAACATGGAGCCTAAGCTTCAACGTCGATCCCCGCGTGTTGCTTATCAGCGGGCACAATTAGGAACTACAAGGGGTTACAAACTAAATAAACATTTGAGAGACTGCTTGTGTCAGGTCGAAACAAACAGGTTCAGAACCCTTTGCCATAACAAGCAACAAACGCGGCGGTTTGTGGCCCTCAACCGTCGGTTAGGGGTTCCCGAGGTTCGGCCATTGACTGTGCAGCACAAAACAATGTTCAGTGCGTGGATTACAGCACTGATGGTACTCTTGTGCTATTGTGGTAAACTCTCTATAGGTGACTATGTTACCGATCAGCGACTCGCTAGGCTACTGCCTGATTCTGGAGAGCAAGGTGGCTACCCTTAACACAATCCCTCGAGGGAAGTCACATAGTCAATTTTCTATGTGAAACTACCCAGTTGGATAACACATTAAGTAGGTTACTCTGTATTGTTGCTTCACGCTTACCAGGTACTGCAAGTGTCATCGGCCTATTTATTTGTTCCTTTCATCAATTTTTAACTCTCGGTACATGATCAGTTTGCTTGTTTGAACCACCTGTCGGCGTGTGTACGAAGTAGAATACATTGCTATGTCGCAACAAAGCGTAATTAACCCTCTGCCATGTCGAACCAACGGCATAAATCTTTCTCGTGCTTCAAGTTCGACGGATGACTACTCTTGCTACAACCAACACAACCACTGCAATGCGAAACCTGGCAACGTAGAGGCATGTGACTGCTGTGGTGACGGGTTGGCACACGAACTACCATTTTAGTACCCTCTGCAAGTTGAACAATATCACACACAACCTTTCTCTGCGGGCCTCACTATACGTTATCCAGACAGACACGCTCGTTACGAATTTACTTTGTATCTGGTACACTACCAGCAGTACGATACACCAGTGAGAATTGACCGTAGGCACTACTTCTAACATAATATCAGATCAATCCAGCCGTCTTACCTATCAGCACAAATGTGTTTTTTTTTCCAACACAAAAAGGCAGAAGCTCATAGTCGTACTGCGCGGCAACTGCATCTTCTCCATCATTCGTGAAAAAAACTAGTTCAGAGATCAGAGGGCGATAAAATTTGAAAAACAGCCTAATCCTGCGGCCGCCAATCACGCTAATGTCCTTCTACCCGTACAAAGTAGACGCGTGGAGCTACGACAGCATAATTATTGTGCAAAGAGCATAGAAGCCTACCGCGTTTCTGCCGCCGTTCTCCGAGAAAATGTGCGTGATGCTACATTCTATGAAGAAAATGCATCATGCCATGTTGTGGGTGTGACCCCCGGCAAATCAGCTGCCCCTCCTAGCGCCCTAGATAATGATGGTGCAGCGAACGCAGAAGCGAATGTGGTTGCCCAGTCCCAAATGACAACGTTGTTTTGCGACCTGAGAACCGTTGACCCAGCAATCCAACGGAAAATATAGTGTTCAACAACCTCAGGAACCCGAAACGATACATGATGCTCAGAGACTACAGAATCGTTGTTCCAGCAGCCCAAAGCAATAGTAGATGATGTGGTAATTCCAGCAGATGTTCTCCCCGGCAATTCCATTAGATAAATTAAAGTGTGGCCCGATCCCGAAAGATCCTATTTCGGCGAACCGATTTTGCTGTTGTTGTTGCGACTAGGTAGCTCCAACAGTCCCAGCGCACACTGCTTCATTTACGATTCCGGAAGGCGTCATTCATTCCCGCCATCCTCAAGCTGTTAGACAATCGTTCCGTGATCCACCATTTCGGCGACCTCACGTGTCCATGATGAGGCGACCCCTGGTGTAGGTGGATGGGCGGTCCCTGCACATACATGGTTGCCTTTGTTACCAACCCCGCGTAGTTTTACGGGGTAAATAATCTTAGCCCAGGGTCGTAGTCGACTAATGAGCGCAAAAGAAGCGGGGCTTCTTGTATCTCCGTGCGGCGCTCGTTGCTGTACCCCACGATGAAGCATGGTAATACGGGCAGGGCCTCTCGTGCGTCCGCGCAGCCGGTTGGACCCAGAAACACCAGTGCAGTAGGGGTAGTGGCCGTGTCGAACCAAACCCACGCCCGGTCACGAACACGAAGAAAACGGTCTAACCAGGTGACGTACCGTCGCGTACAACAAGGAGGAAACAGCTGAACCAGGTTATGACACACTCGTAACAGCCCCGTCACGTACAAGAAGAAATCGATGTTATCAGACCCTAACGACGTACTCGTTGATGAACTCGCAGAAAACAGTAGAAGCGGGCCCTAACTAACACGACGAAGGCGGTTACCCGTTCTTGCAACGAAGGCGGTCAGACTAGACCTCGACAGCACGAAATCAACAGCTATGTTTCCGTCACCCACATATCCATGTGCAGTAGTGCTACAGTAGTTCTGCGTACTCGGTGTGGTCGGCAGCGTTGCCGAGTTTCTATATACATCAAAGGACTTCCCTCACGGCAGTACAGCAGTAGATGTTGTTGCAGCTGACAGCAGCTCCAGATGATCATGGCAGCCCCGAACTAGTAAAAAAATGAGTTTCTTATCGTTCTTCAACGGCTAGCTTCAGATGATGGCGCCGACGATCGATTATGGCAGCTCATTCTAGTTGAGAAGGCAGAAAACTGAGGGTCTACAAGCGTATTCATATTCGAAACGTCCCTCGTAACCCATGCTTACGCAAACCGAGGATCACAACCTATTGGCGATATAGAGTACTCGCATGTGATGCTAAATAGACCGGCTGAGTTGATTGAGTCAGGCTATCAAACAGAGGCAGGGACGCTCAGCCGGGGTTAACCCATGGGCGAGAGAATCATGGGCGACGCTCGAATATAGATGGGTGGCCTGTCGATTTATAAGGTTGGCCTTTGGGCCGGCATTGCGTCACCCATGGGCCACCCATTAGTTACCAAGTCAATCATTGGTCACCAAGTCGTTCATTGGTCAATTATGGGTCCCCAGCCGAACGTATAGGTCGCCCACGGGTTTAACGTTTACAGTGCGGCCCCAAGGGTCGTCGACGGCTTCACCATGGGTCACCCATGGGTCACCCACGAGTCACTTACGTGGTTACAGTGCTAGTATCTGGGTCACGCATGGATTACCCACGGACCACCCATAACTTGTGAGGGCGCTGGCCCGTGTTACCCATGAGTTTGTAGTACTGGCATATCGGTCGCCCATGATCGTCCATCGGTTGTAGTACTCGCCCGTGGGCCACCCATGAATCCCTTCCACCGTCTCCCGTGTCGTGTGTCTCCTGTGGGCAGGCCCTTGGATGCCCTGACCGCCACGCGGTCTGACGAGTGTTTTTATCTTCGTTGTATTAGAGGACAGAGAGGAGAGAAGAAGCAGCAACCGGAGAGCCAGAGCTCTCCTCTCAAAGGAAAAATTGCATTAAAACGCCTACGAATATATACGCAACCCTCTACAACTGTTGTAACCGTCGTGCTGTGACGACCCAAACTAACACCCTCCCTGGCTCTTCACATCAGTGACTGAGACCGAACGGGCCTCCAAGACAACAAGCTAGGACCTAAGAACAGTCAACGACAGTCCCGTATGAGGAAACCCGGCCACCGGGTCAAGACCCCGTGTATGTCATACATCATCCATAACATCGCGATTGTAACAATAGCCGCATTCAAATGATGACCATAGCCAGAAGCTAAAATGCCAAGTACCGCCCTACTCACCCATGTCCCTCAAAGTAGTGTGGAGTGGCGACCTAAAACATTATGTCTCGCTTGACTCAAACATGGTACTCATCGAATGATGCTCACACTCCTTACTCATCCTTCAACGGTAGGTTCAACAAAAACATACAGCGAGATTTACGAGGGGTCGCAGCAAGGGATTTCGTCAAAATATCCGTGTGTTGATCTTCCAAAGCTACGAATTGAATGCCAATCTTCTTGGCACGAAGAACCTCTCGGACGAAATGGAAACACGCGTCTATGTACTTGCTCCGCGCCGAACTAAGAGGGTTCTCAGTCAGTGCTATGGCCCCCTGATTATATTAAAACCTCGGACACACGGTTTACTTAGCTCTGGACAAATACACGGTAAGACTGCGCCCGTAAATAGAGCCTCCTTTACCTCTTCACCCAAGGCTCCATACTCTGCTTCTGCTGTAGACAGGGTAACGCACCTCTGTGTGCTGCTTGCTCAACTGACGGCAGCACCCCCCAAGGTAGTTATCGTCCCCGACACCGAGCGCCTTTCCTTAGATTTATCGGCGTAGTCGGCATCGCTATACGCAGCCAAATCCGATCCCGAAGCCCTCGCGGAAGTCAAATCCATACCTATTGTCCCGTGGAGGTATGCCATTCTCTTCAGAACTGTTTTTCAGTGCCCGTCGGTGGGGTTGTGACAATGACGCACCACAGCATGCATCGCGTTCGAAACGTCTGGCCACGTCATATTCAACAGCGACAGACACATCAGACTGCCCACAGCCTCCCTGTAGGGCCAGTCTCCCTTTGGTTCGCCCTCCTCTCTTGGACATAGTTCAACGCCAGGGGTCGCGGGGATGTCAGAGGACGAGTTCACACCAAAACGATTCAGCATGCTTTCAACGAAAGCCTTATCCGGAATCTCCAACGTGCCCAATTCCCAGTTGCGCCTGAAAGCACAACTAGTATACCAAGTTAATTCGCCGAGGTTATTCGTTGGAAGTTTAGTATTTAACGCGGCATAGAAGTCTCTGCATGCCTTATCCGATCCTGCAATCACAATGTCATCTACATGAACGGCCATAATCAGTTCTACCTTGCCATCCACAACCATGCGAAAAACACAAGGATCAGCCCTACACTGCTCCATACCGTATTCTACGACGGTCTGTACCAGTAGTCCGGCCCACTGCCGTCCGCTCTGGTCTAGACCATATGGTGATCTGTTAAGGCGAACAATCTTTCCTGACATGTCACCAAACCCATCGGTTAGGTTCATGTATATCTCGGCGTCGAGTTTCGCGCGAATAATAGCTTGTGAAGCGTCTAGAAGAAAAATCTTCAGACCGGGCTCGTGTGCAACGGCCGTCATAATTACAATTGACGCTGACGGTGGGGTTGGTGCAAACGTTTGAAAGTAATCTACGTCTTGCACCTGGCTAAAGCCTTTAGCCACACGTTTTTATTTCACCTTCGTTATCATGCCATCTTTGTCAGTCTTATAGGAGAATACCCACTTCCCACCGACAGATTTTCGCCCTCGCGGCGGCGTCGCGGCTTCGTATGTTCCAGAGGTTTCGTGACCGTCCAGTCCACTCTTCATGGCCTCACGCCACGCCGCTTTGCATATTGAACGCTCTACATTTGCTACTGACTGCGGAGGGGGTCCTGCATCTCCTGGGAAACCACTCGGCACGAAAACGCTTAGCTCCCCTTTATTTTTTCCCACAGCAGATCCTCCAGTCATCATGGCCATTGCGTCCTGCGTCGTCCAGCATGTACTCGCCAGTACACTCCCAAACTCCGCCCACTTTTGCACCGCCGCGAACATAGCGTCCCCAGTCGCACGCTGACGATGAGCGGGCTCGCCCTGCAGGCGTTGGCTCTGACCGCGGGTCCGGCCCCGTACTATCGGAGGTAGCTTTCCCCAGCTGCTGAGCTCGTGGGTTTCCCTTCCCGACAGGACCGCGGGGGGATCATCGCCGTTCCCTTGGTCGGTGTCGGAGGCTGCTAATGCGCCTGGGTCGATTTCGGCCCCCCCCGCTGGGACCGAGGAGGCGTCGACCGCGCCCCCTTGAGACGAGTCCATCGTCCCGGCTGTCCCGTCGCCAGCATCGTCGGCGGCAGACGTCTCCTGTGAGCGCTCCCGCAAGAACGTGTGCAGATCAAAAACCCACGTCACGTCGAGATCGGGCAGGCGATCCAGACCTTCGTCCTGCTTGTCCATAACCCCCCTCCCCACACCTCGATCTGACGTGCTCTCGCTGCCGGCCTCGGACCCCCCCGCTTCTGGAGACAGGCAGTCATGCATATCGGCGGAGACCCTTCGCCATGGAGCATCATTTGCACTCCAGCAGCTTTCCCTCGTGGACGATCGCTTGCTGCTCGGCGGTCTTGCGGAGTAGTGCCTCGTGGGAGTGTCCGGCCGCGCAGTCGTAGTCGTTTATGGGGCTTGTTGGGCAGTGTTCCCGGGGCGAGTACTGCTCAGGCATCTACCTCAGTGCTGCGGTCGACCCGGTAGCCAGAACGGCTGTACAGGTTCCCGGTCAACGGAAACACGACCGAACGTGCAGACTTGAGTTTGGCTACAATCCCAGCGGGACGCCCTTCAAGAGTATGACCGTTCTTCACAAGATTGGGTAGGAAAAAGAGATGTCTGACAGGTGCGCAGCACTCGTCGGCACTACTCATACGAGACCGTTTTCAGAACGAAAGACAAAGCTAATGTCGCCATATCCTTCGATCGTGCGGGTTGAGCCGTCAGAAATGCGCAGGTTAAAATTGCACGCTCTGTAGTTGATCATGCCATCTACAGAAGGCGTCATGTGAGTAGACGCCCCACTATCACAAAGCCAGGCCTCATCCTACCTGATAAGCCAATTCCCTTTCCCCCTTGCTGCCCCAAACATCACTTCACCCGCCTGCCTCTCTGGCCTTGAAATCTTATGCCTCGACCGTATTTTATCGTCATCGTCGTCCGACGCCGGCAATACAGCTTCCTCTTTCGACGTGGGGCAAACTTCAGCAGCTCGCCCCCGTCCGTGGCATCGGCTACATAGATCCTCCATGTAGTTGACCCTCCAATGGCCCTTCTTGCCGTATCTGTGGCATCTCACCTCATAGGTACCGCCTTCGGCGGTTTTGGTGTTGTTGCCATTGTCAGCAGCCGCGGCCGAGCCACCACCGTCCTCGTTGGTGCCTTTACCACCGCGTCCTTGCTGTCCCCGACGTCCACCGTTTCCTTTACCGCAGCCCCGACCTATTCCATGGGCACCACCGCCGCCGCCTTTTCTGCGATGACCACCACCGCCGCCGCCGGCAAACATAGCATGGCCGGCATGGCCTGCGTTGGACCCCTTCTTCCTGTTTCCAGAGAGTGGTGGTGCCGCCCTCGTACAGCCTTGATGATGTCATCGCGGCCGATACTGTCACGAGATGCAAGGTCCCTTGCCTCCACCTCGTATTCGGCAGGCAGAGCATACATGAAAATTTTGTACAGCATGTGGTCGTGGAGGGTCATTCCTGCTGTACGCGTTTCTGCGGCAAGATCCTCGATCCTACCCATTTGCTCAAGAGAGTTGCTACCTGGCGCTACCTTAAAACTATCAAGGCGTCGGGAGAGGTTGGATTTGGCCCCCGTCGTTTGAGGGCCTTCCCACGCAAAGAGAGCGTCTCACGCTTCTCTCGGCGAGGTATACCTGTGCAAGATACTCTTGTCACTCTTGCTCTTGAGAGCCGTCGACAGGAAATTCGACGCCAGTGTATTTATATGTACACTTTCGCGGCTGTACCCCCTGTCGACAAGTACCGAATGTTTGGTATCCAATTCCTCTATGGGAATGTACTGCGGTGGATCCGACACAAAAGCAGATAGGAAACCTACTCCTTTTGCGTAGTACCGGACGCCTCTGGCCCAGGCAGTGAATTCGGGATTATTTCCACTAAATAATAGGATAGCGGTGTGTTTGAGAGCGAGTCTAGGTAAGAGCATGTCGTGTCCAATTCCCAACCCACCGCCGGGGTATGAACCCCATTCTCCAGCCCGCCTTTGCTGGTCTGGCTGACCCCAGGCTGGGCCAACCTCGACAGGAACAGCAGCTCCTCTGCGTCCCGTCACTTCAACATTACGCGAGGCATCCTCACGAAAAGCCGTCTCTCTTGCTGCTGTCGTATCTCCTCGCGCTCCGCTCCGGCAGCAGCAGCAGCAGAAATTTGTCGTACAACAGTGGATCCAGTCCCTCGTGGGGTCCCCCTTACAGCGGCCCTGTCCTCAGCGCTGGTCCCCCTTACAACAGTGGGTCCAGCCCCTCGCGGGCTCCCCCTTACAGCAGCGCTGCCCTCAGCGGAGCTGGACTCCGACGGGCCGTTGTTCCTCATGAGCGTGACCATCATCTCTATCATATATTGCATCATCGATGCTTGCTTCGCCTCCACCATCAGCTGAAGCTCACTCCTCAGCTGCTGAATCACATGCGTGGAGTCTCTCTCCTGTGCAGACATCCTTGGCTCCTGGAACCAGGATTCCTACTTCTGAAATTATCACTAGTGTGTTCGTAGGGTTCGAGCCCGGATGCCCTGACCGCCACGTAGTCCGACGAATGTTCTTATCTTCGTTGTATTAGAGGACAGAGAGGAGAGAAGGAACAGGGAGCGGAGTGCCAGACCTCTTCTCTCAATGGAAAAAATGAATAAAACGCCTACTACACCCAACCTTCTACAACTTTTGTAACCGTCGTGCTGTGACGATCCGAAAACTAACAGACCTAACCATTAAGGCGGCACGCCCTAAAAAATGCCTTGCCGCCCTGCTCCTTAACAGGTGCCTTAAGGGCTGTAATAAGGGCTGTTTGTAGCCTTTGAACTCGACTTAAATAAAGCCGTTTGTTGAATTCACACGTAACGCCGTTATGATGTACCGTAGACTGATTGAAAGATAGCCCCCCCAAAAAACAGCGATTTTCTTTAACGAACGTTTCGTGGATGCTCGCCACAAGGATGGATACGATTGAAAAAAAAAAGTGTCCATATATTTTCGTGTGTGCAAAGGACGACGTCGGGGTGTCGAGGAACACCGTATTTCAGAAGATACGACCGGAAGGTGGTTTTGAAACCGTCGATTTCCTAAAAGAAGCGTTGGGGGGGCTACCGCAGAACGGCTCCATAAATCCCATAAACAGGGGATAGGATAGAGGATATATTAAGTAGTAGGCATCTCTTGAAGAAACTTCTCTCCCTGTGGGTCCAAAACGCATTTCCAATACATCGCCCTTGTCCACTGCCAGGTAACTTTTTGGAATTCCCACCCGAAGGCGTAGTGGTTGAGCACGATACTCAGCGATCAAGGAAAATAAAGCACTTGGTTCTGCAACACATAGTACACTCTAACTCCAAGTAATTTGTCCCCAAATTGCGGAAACACAAGCTTAAAAACATGCTGTATATATCTGTTTACGGACGGATCCTCAGTGAGTGCCTTTTACCAATGCACACATATATATATCCTAGACTATGCCTCAACTAACTCCATTTGGAGCGTGCGTTCAGGCTAAAGCACACCCGTGGGCCATGGGTATCCCGTAGTAAGTCTTGCATGGGACTCTAATGGGATCCATTAACTGCCCGTGGAAGGCTCCTCAATCAAAGTGTTACGAGGCTCAGTTTGGGTACGTAACCTTTTGCAAGTAAGTGGTCAAACGACTAATAATACCCCACTAATTCCTTAACAAATGGCGTCGTCGGCAGACCATGTTTTTTTTCTTGGTCGTGGGTTCAAATTCCATCATCGACATAATAAAATAATAAAAAAAAACTTTGTTTTCAGACTTTCCCCATGTCGAACTTGAAAAATACTCTCCCCGGTATCCCCAGGAAATGAAACCGCTTGGATGTTGACAGGTGTCCGCCCGTGTATCCGGCCGACCTGCTATCCCGCCGTTTCAGCGGGAGGGGAGTAACATTATTATGAGGCTTAGTTTGGGTAAGGTATGGATTAACATTTAGCAAGTGGTCAAACGGACTAATACCCCACTAATAGAGCTGCCACATAAAAAAGCCAAATAATAGTAATGTGCGTCTGTCTCTGGTTTCTTCATACTACCCACAGCAGAACAGCAGAAGAAGAACATCTGCCAGGTACAACCCTGGACTAAGTCCTCCCGTGGCAGAAAACATCCGAAATCGATTGTTGTTCTCGAGTCTCTCCTTCGCTTTCTTTTGGCCGATGAAGCCACGAAGCCACCGCCAAGATGTTGTGACCTTCACGGTGATGGGCTCATCGAGCTCATCATACCTACACCACGTATTTGCCATTATTATTGCAGAGTGCGCACATTTGTGTTCTATGATATTTCGCTACCACCACGACGAAAGTTTTTTTTTTTTTTGCTCATCGTGCATCATCCGCGCCATCCTGAATGTTATTTCTCGAACTTTTCTTCTGTTGTTGTTCTTTGCCCTTCTCTCTCCTCAGATGTAACTCAGACTCAGGGTCACTAAGTTGAGCTCTTCACTTCCTTTTTCCTCGTCGTCTACTCGTCGACGACCTATTATTATTAATAGTACTCACAGCTAGCTGACGTTTTCAATTTTTATATAAAAAGCGATCTCGGCACTTGGTGTATCTATCCATTTTATTTATTTTTTTGCATGCTATTTACAAGTATTATCCTCGCACTAATCTCCTCGTGCTCCCTCCCAGTAGTAACTCGAATCCGGAGTCGCATAGCGGGCCCTCCTCCCCCCTCTCCACTACGATGTGTGCCTTCATTTGTAGCGCGAGAAGAATTCAGCATTATTTTTCTTCCCTCGTCGACTCGCGTCGAAATGTACCTACCCACGCTGCTAGGCGCTATCATCAGCAGTTGATCCCTTTTTTGCATTTTTGTAAATAAGTAAAAATCTCACCACGGTGGGAATCGAACTCAAGGACCAACGCTGCTGTTAATAGTACTATTCGAGGGTAACCACCAGACCACCGGGGCGACCGTATATACGTGGAAAATAACAATCTCCATACCGAGATCTGAATCCCTGGTTCCAACCTTGGTTAGTGGTGCTCGAGGTTAACCACTAGAAGGTCGGGACTTAATGAACCCGGGCGGCGGGACTTAATGTAGTGTTGCAGTGCCTCCTTCTGCCTCGCTTGGTACCGGAGTATGTTGTACAGCAGCAGCACAGACTTGAGCAACGATAAATAAATACATTCCAAAACGGGATGTTCGATTCTGGATTTTGGATTTTGGATGTTGGATTTTGGATTTTAGATTTTGGATTTCGGATTTCGGAAATCGGATTTTGTTTTTTCAGGCTATTGAATGTTAGATTTTCCTCAGGGAGCTCCAAGTTATTCATGCTGAATGTTCATGGCGGGGATAACTACGATTGAGCCCACCCGTCTGTATCTTGCGTGATGTGCGTCTACTGTCTACGGGCGCTCTCTCTCTTCTGAGCTGTGGCCCATCCTGATGGTGGTGCTGTTGTTGCTGCTGCTGTAGCAGTGTGGTATCCTTGTCGTCAAGCTTTTCCCAATTAATTCTCGATCTGTGGATCAACTAAGGGGAAGTTGGTTGGGTGCAGTAACTGTAGTAGATGCTGTTCCGCCATTTTCTACGACTCTCCCGCTACTGATCCCCAGGCATACTACCTGGTAGGTACTTGATATGGCCGCTGCCCGGAAAGACGTAAAGTTGTTGAAGGGCGTGTTCGGCGACAAATTCGATGCAGTGAAGGCAGCGCTTGAGGCTGGAGCCGTGCCCGGTATGTCTGCTAGCGGGAAGGAGGTACAGCTGTTGAAGGGCTTGTTCGCTGGAAATTTCGATGCAGCGAAGGCGGCGCTTGAGGCTGGGGCCGACGCGAATGGATCTCCAGACCAGCCCTTGACGCCCATCGTGATTGCCACCCTTGCCGATCACGCCGATATCGTCGAATCTTTACTGGAGCATGGGGCAGATCCCGACAGACCTGTCACCGAAGGGACTCCAAGCCGAGTTTCGGGCGTCCTTCTTAGTGATCTTATTGAGACCATGCATGGTGAACGGGTCCTGCATATAGCAGCCAGGTATGGGAAAATCGAAATCGTTCGCTTGCTGCTAAAGCAGTGCCGCGCTGATCCCAATGTAGTCGATGGCAGCGGCTGCACCCCACTCATGGCGACCTGCGAAAGCCCCGATGTCAGCATGGAAGTGGTGCGGTTGCTACTCGAAGCAGGCGCGGACCCAAACGTAGCACAGGAAAAGGGGTATACTCCAATGCACCGAGTGGCCTACCACGGTCACACGGACTTGGTCGACATGCTGTACTCTAGAGCACCCTCCACGCTGAACGGTTGCGCGTCCAACGGCATGACTCCGCTCTACATGGCGTGCTTCGGAGGCCACCAAGGCATGGTATCCACGCTTCTGTCGCTCGGAGCGAGGCAATTGCCCTTGGACAGTTGTGGCTTCATACCACTCATGAGGGCCACGCAGAAAGGCTTTGTGGGTGTAGTACGGATCTTGATCAGTGATAAGCAGATGAGAGAAGTCGGAAGAAGCGATTTGACGATGATCAATTCGCTTCACGCGGCCGTGTGCGCTCGCCAGGGGGTGATCCTCCGGTTACTGCTCACAGTGCACGGAGAGGAAAGGCGATCGATGTGGGCCAACCTCGACCTCGACGGAAGGTACCTACTCCACTACGGCGCTGGTTTATGTTACCCCGCCGCGGTGAGTGTTCTCCTCGAAGCGGGAGCGGACGAAGCGGCACGTGACTCGGAGGGACGTATCCCTGCAGATGTCATCGGGTTGGATTTCGGTCGGGATTATATACATCAAGTTGATCACGGAGAGGGAGTTGCCATATTCCGGATGCTTCAGCGCGGCCCAGCGTACCGAGCTCGATCGTGGGCGTGGCCCTCTGACGAAGAAGCGAATGCGGGCAATGGCGTTGGTGGTAACACTGCTGCTGCTGTCCTCTCGTCTAGTCTGTCCATGAAGAGCGCCCCCGTTTTTGGAGTGCGAATTTTCCGGCCGAAGGAGAACAGCAGCACAAGCAAGATTTTCGTGAGGCTCGTGGACAGGTGAGCGTTGCGTATCGCAACTGGGTTTCGGTTCACGTTTGGTTATGCTTTAGCCAGGGGCGTTTCATTTTTCGAGTGAATGGTAGTCCACTTTCTTTACGATTACGATTATGGTTTGGCTCGGGAATTAGCTGGAAATTTTTAAAAACACGTTACTCATAATAATCGGCCCACCTAATCCTGCCCCTTATATCAACACGCCAACCGTAACCCCGACCCCGACTAATCTCAAGGCTCAAGGGTCGTTGGAGCCGGAACGTACGTGTGAAGCGCACAAATACGCACAAAGGTTTGAACATGGAGCCCTGGCAATGTCTGGTCATTGCTGGGATCTCCCCGGCAAGTCAACAAAAATTCTCCAAGTTGTCATTTTGAGACCCTCCGGAAATAGCGACGGGAACAGCGTTACTCAGGGTGATACCGTGCTCCAATCTCCAGGCATTACTTGCCTTTCTAGATACATCCCTTGGTTCACCGGAAACAAATCACGTCATTCGACGTCATCACCCATATGCCGGAGCGTACGCATGATGTGTCGAATTCCGTCTCACAAAGGGTTCTACTGTAAGCACTATGCAACTCAACCCTTCATGGGAATGGCGAAACACCTCAAGGCGCTTCGCGCTTGGTGTAGGCAATGCCAATCTGGTCGGTGAACGCTCGATGTGATTCCACCCGACATTGCACGGATGCGAGGGTTTGTGTTCCTACATACTACGGCCGTGCATGGCATGATGATTGCACTCCCCTGGGTTCACCATGTTGCAACGAGGCGCAGCCCTCCAGCCTTGATTATTTCTCTCGAGGAGTTCTCTCACGATGTTGCGTGAATTCGTACGAGATGTTCCACTCACCAACTTTGCAAAATCCCCGATTCAGCTACGATTCCAGCTATTTTAATATCGGGCAACGACGCTGATGTAACGATAGCCGATATGTGACATGTGTACCAATCGTTTGGGTTTGACTTTGAGTTCCCATTGTTCATGCCTCTCCAAATGCGGCTTTCCACATACAGAACGGAGGCCGTCCCTTCCCGGGAGCTCTCCTCCTTACCCCGAAAATGCATAAGACGGAAGCTTCTTGGCCGCTAGGTCTCCGCCGATACAGATAGACCCCCAGCGGAAATATAGTCCGGGCCATTACACATAACAACATATCATGGTCCCACCGATGTCGAGGTCTCATCACCCGTCCATATGGGAAAGACGTGCAGCAATACAAATGCCAGCATGCTGTGGGTGTGCCCGCACAGATCCTTGCGTTGCAGATCGGACGCACCTGCTACCTTAGCAGTCAGGGCTGCTTCGTGTGACCAATGCTGTAATCTTTAGTCTTGATGGGCACGTTTTCCCTCGGGGGTGCCGGGTGCAGCCTGGACGGGTTAATACCAAGGCGCTCATGTCACAAGAGCACGGATGGTAGATGCATATACTATCGCTAGCACAAATCACGATAGATATCAAATCGGAGCTAACACAGGGGCGTCAGTGGCGACCTCCGAGCGAAAGATTGGCCGTGATTACGCCACAGCCATTGACTTTCCGCTGTCCCCGACGCTTCAAGAAGATCTTGCCATGTGCAAACCGCGGCCGGATGGAGGCATTTAAAACGCTGGGTGAGGCATCCGCCCCACTCCAGAGGTCAGCCAAGAAAACGCACAAATAAACTACTGAGTATGGATAGAACCACTTGACTGGGGCAGGAGGCCTCATTTAAACAAATACATGCTTAAAATTACATGTGGAGGGTCAGAAGAATACTGCATGGATGCAGAGTAAGACAACCAACGAAATAAGAACGAAGGTTAGGGCAGTAGGTTGGATACATCGGAGGGATAGGACAAGAGGATGGACAAACAAAAACATAAACTTGAAGTCTATGGCAAAGATTATTTTAACGGTGTAACAACCACCTAATGCAATACTTGCATCAGCAAGGCATATTGCCCTGAGATATTGTACTTGCACTTCGTGTAGCACCTGTGTGCAGCTTCCAACGTTGACGGCCGCGGTACGCTCGTTGTTGACTATTAACACCATATGGTTCATGCACACCATAGGAAGGCCAACAACAGCCGCCGTTTCCTTCCCGTGCCCGATGCTTCATTGACAGGTATTGCGTGAAGGACAAACGTCGAATTGTTCGTTATTATTATTTGTGACGGGCAAGAAAGGGCCTCGTCGATGTCGCGGGGCTGCTGCTGCTGCTGATGCTGTTGCTGATGCTGTTGCCGCCCATGCTGTTCTCGCCCCGCATGGAGAGGTGGATACTCATTTTGCATAGCAGCGTGTGGTGGTTGTCGTGGTCACAAGATATAAAGTACTGTTGCAGAATAGGGAGAGGGTGCCATGAAACGAGCCCATCGCATCGTTTAAGACTCGGCCCTCGGAGGGGGGAGGGAGGACCAGCCACACAAACGTCAAGCGATACGAGCTGAGCAAGAGGGGGGTCGAATACGCACTGAAGTCAGTTGATACGCGAGTAAGGGGTGGCAAAGATTCATCCTCCTTCACAGCCACCTCGTGATGACGCGTGCTATGATAGAGGTATACCTTCTTTTGGCGAAAATGGATTCTGAATGACGGGGCTCCCTAACCCCAAATCGTCGGCAACGGGCCATTTTTTCGCATGATTATCGTTCGATGCCTCGTACCACGGGATTTTTTCATCCGGTAGCAGTACTATTTTTTTTCCAAATCAGCTTTTTTTGGGAGAGGTCTTAAGCTCCTAAGTTGAGGGAACATCAGAAAAAAAAGCGGTGCGCACCTCTATCGTAGCACGCGTCTGATTTAGGCCGACACACAACCGCGCGTATTCTCTTTCAGCTTTCAGCCGTTTTAGACGGTTGAATGCGTCACCCCAAAATAAAGCGGTGCTCGGAAACGCGTGCAGGTCGGCTTTGTTGTGCCTTTTTGACCGGGAACGCCACGTTTGTGTTTGTGGAAGATTGCATGGGATGGTATTTCAAAAACTCGCTGTCGGACCCTCCAGCCGGGCGTGACGATAGTATGGGGCATGCTGCTTTTTACTGGGGACGCTCTCGTATAGAGATGATCCCACCAGCATGAATCACCTCATCTGGGCGATGTTTGGAATAGGTCTGGCATATTATAGTGGCACCACCCTTGAGCAACCTCGGGCATTGGTCAATTGCGGAGGGTTTAGTGCAGAGCTCGCCGGTCAGCACGAGTTATTTACTTGAACACTTCTTAACGTCCCTAAAAAAAATGTGACTTTTCCTTTATTTGTTTTGGTCTATGTTTTGATGTTCGTCGGTCAATGAAGCGGTGGGATTGGTTGAGACGCCGGGTTCTGAATGACTGATACCGCTGTCGCATGCGGGAGATAGGGCGTCGGCCGCCTAATGAAGGTCTTGGAACGACAGAGAAAAGCCTTGGTGCAATCGCTGGCGTCGCATCCCGATATACGTAGGACGAGCTTCAGCGTCGATTACTTTAATAATATGTTCTCGGAAAGAAAAGGAAAACCAAGGGAAACAAAAACAACGACCTCTTAGACGAGAGTAAAAAAAAAGAGGAAAACGAATCAATGGTTTGTTCGCGGCGCGATGCGCGAACAGTTTCCTGAGAGTTTTTTTTGTTGTTCCACGTGGGAGGCCGGAAAGAACAGAGAGGAGGCCGCGAAAACGAAGCTGGAGTACAACAGCGATGCAGAATTTTCTCCGACGCTGCAGAAGAACAACATCAGCGGCAGTATCAGAGTACCTCTTTGGGATAGCGTGGGGAGTCGGTGGGATGCCGTGGGAAGTAGGTGGGATACCATGGGCCAGGAAGAACAGAGGAATACAAAAAAACACGTCGAAGTTCCAGCAAAAACAGAACAAAGAAAAAAAAGTGATGTAAGGATATAACAGCTTCTTCTGTATCATCCGCTGTGGTTCTATCGTTAGGCCTCCGTACCAATCCGCCGCCATGAACAAGGAAGGACGCATGCTACGATAGAGGTAACATGGCGGGTTTGTGATAAAACATGATTGGAACGACGCGGGGCTCCATAGCCCATACATAGTCGCCGGCAAATTGGGGGTTTCTCATTTTGCGGCGCGTGTGTTTGTGTACAAGCCCACCGACCGTAGCCCAATGATCGTTGTGTTCACCTGTCGGTTTGCATCTATTTTCAGCTCGCTCAAAAGCCGTTCTAGGGTTCGACATAGACGGCATAGACGGCATAGACGGCATAGACGACATGAACGATATGGACGACATAGACGGCATAGACGACATAGACGACATGGACGACATGGACGACATATACGACATAGACGGCATAGACCGCTAGCTCCTCAAGTGAGGAGCTTCAGGGACAAAATGGCTTACGACGCGTAGTACGATGGAGGCAGCGCTTTTCGTCTGGAATGGTTTCCGAATGACGTGTCTCCTTAACCCTGAATCGTTGGGAAAAAAAAAAATAATAGACCATTTTTTTGCATGATTCTCTTTGGGGACCTAGGCCATGGGATTTTTCATCCAGTGTAGCAGTTTTATTTTTTCTCCAAATCAATTTTTGGGAGAGGTCTTCCCCTCCCAAATTGAACAGCCTCAGAAAAAATGTGGTGCATGCACCTCTATCGTACCACGCGTCCAGGAAACAAAACGATGCACCTCTACCGTATAGTTGGAGTCATATTCCTCTGTAGTGCGGTAACGGTTGCAGTTTTTGTGCCAGACGTTTCTCACCTATCTGACCTCGTCAAGTAAGTGTGCAACTACCTCTATCGGGTATTACGATAATCTTGCGCGTATTTTCTGCGTTACGGAACCATGTAGTGCGCACAGAGGCGTTGTTGGTCGGCTTGCTGCGCGCGAACCATTGCCTCCGAAGTTCATGTTGTCGGGAAACACTTGGCATACTATTGAGCTCCTCCTCCTCGTGCTAGGAGCCCAGAGAAAGTTCTGCCGCAGAGCCGTCCCACGGTAGGGGTGCACCAGATTCTAAGAAATTTCTGAGCTCCTCACATGAGGAGCTAGCTCAATACCTCACCCGAAAAATGATTTCGAGGACATTCGCTCGCACAACCCGACCAAGCTACGACTATGCCTTGGTCGTAAACCAATGTGTGTACTCGTGAACATGCTTCACTGGAATAAGTAGTTACTCACATGTGGGGAGTTCTATTGGCCAGAGGCTTTTCGGCGCGAAATGTGGAACCCCTGCCGTGGGATGACTCCAAACTACTAGGTTTTAGAGTGGGATGACTCTCCTCAATAGGTGTGTTATATGTGGGCAGCGCGTTGTCGTTCGATGCTTCTTCGGAAGTGTATAGGGGAGAGGACTTGGCCCTCGCTGCTGGAGGGGACAGGGCCGGGAGAACAGGGAGGTACATCATGTATTATTCGTAGCTTTTGGCTGTTGGAAACATCGTCAAACGGTTTCACGATTTCATCTGGATGTTGAGTTCTTTCATCATGTTTCTGGTTTTTGACACTCACGCTACATTGTCAGATGGCGAATAAAACAACAACAACAACAACAACAACAACAGCAGCAGCAGCAACAGCAACAACAACAACAACAACAACAACAACAATAACAATAATTATAATAAGTTAGGAGCTCGGTAAAACAAAAGCGGCCAACCTCTTCTACCGTAGCATGTGCCGAAGAAGCTTCAAGATGGACGCACATACATGCTCCGGTGTCGGTGCACCTTTTTCCCTCTAAGGGGTGTGTGTGGTTGCGTGAGTGGAGCCCTATAAGCCTTACCCAGAGCACTGATGATTTGGATGATTGATGCGTGCTACGATAGAAGTACCTATAGAGCACATCTTTTACTATTTTGTTTCTTGGACGACGGGGCTCCTTAACCCAAAATCGTTGGAACACACGTCATTCTTTTATTGCACTACTCCTAAATAGTTACTTTTTGGATACCAAAGAAAGGTCATTTATTTGAGAGTGATTTTTTTTCTTTTTTATCCATCGGGTTGAGCTTCGAGTTTTCTCAAAATCAGTTTCTGCCTTCAGACGGCAAAGAGCTCCTCCAAACCACCACCCTCGGAAGGAAACAAAGAGAGCCAGAGTGCACCTCTGCCGTACGTAGCGCGTGTCTTCGAATTAAAACAAGGCTGAACGCTTGCAACGACAGAGGTTCACTCCTCTAGCATGTTTCGGCCGTTTTTTTTCTTCTGAATGGCGGGAGTCCTGTTTACCCCTTCATTTAGAGCCCCCAACTCCCTCCCTACACTCACTAAGTTCAAGTAATTTTGCCTCCAAAAGGGTTCCCAGTTGTACAGGTTTTAACCCAAAATCGACGTAATGTCATGACGCGTGCTAGGACAGAGGTGTGCACCATTTATTTCTGAGGTACCTCAACTTGGGAGCTCAAGACCTCTCCCCAAAAAATAATTTTGGACAAAAAATAAAACTTCTTCTACGACGGGATGCAAAATCCCATGGCCTGGGTAGGTACACAACGAGAACCATGCAAACAAAATGGTCATTTTCCGACGACTTTGGGTTAAGGAGCCTCCGCCATTCAGAAACCATTTCAGACGAAAACTGCTACTACTACTACCTCTATCGTAGCATGCGTTTTTTTCTTGTTTCGCGACATTTATTTGGTACTTCTTTGCCTGAGGCCACGGGCGGGGTTGGTCATTTGGTCATCGGATTGGACTTGTCAGTTTACTCCAACACCAGTGAGTGTTGGGTGAGGTATTGAGCTCCTCAAGTCACCACCACCCCTCGGAAGGAAAACGGTGCACCATTTCTACCGTGGCATGCGTCAGTTTTACCGGATGAGCCACTATCATCCCATGAGCATCCAATGTGCTAGGGACGCGTGCTACGACAGAGATGCACCACTTTTTTTCTGAGGTTTCCTCGATTAGGGAGCTTAAGACCTCTTCTCCCAAAAACTGATTTGAAGAAAAGCAAAACTAACTGTTGCCGTATGAGAAATCTCATGGTCTAGGTACACAAGGAGATCCATGCAAAAAATAATTGCCTATTTTCGACGATTTTGGGTCAAGGAGCCCCGTCAAATTCAGAAACCATTTTGGACGAAAAGCGTCACCTCCTCCTATTCTATCGTAGCGCGCGTCTAGGTCAGTAACCTTTACGAGACGTCTAGATTGTTACATACGATGATAAGAGTATCATGGAAATCGGGAAATGATAGTTTGATGTGTGGGTTGTAATGTGGTCGACCAAACATTCAACGAAAGAAAAAGTTGTCGGAGATGTTTTCTGGTGCTGCTGTCGACCAAATCTTGAACAACAACAGAAAAAGTTGTCGGATGTTTTCCGGACAAAGTTCTGTGGGGTAGGGTTGGCGTCGGGGTTGGGACTGGGTTTAGGGATAGGGTTAGGTTGCGTTTTACGGTAGAGATGTGACACAACATTTTTTCTGAGGGTCCTCGATTTGGGAGCTTAAGACCTCTCCCAAAAATTGATTTCTTGAGATAATATATCTGCTGCTACGCACCGGATGAGAAACCCCATGATGACAACGAGAATCAGGCAAAATAAAATTGGCCTATTTCCGACGGTCTTTTATTAAGGAGCGCCGTCATTCAGAAAACAAATAGCCAATAAATGGTATACCTTCTATTGATATCTTCGCACGCCTCTTAGGGTTAAGGTCTAAAAGTAAGTGCTTTGGGCAGTTTTTGAAATTTTCCGTGTCACAATACGTACTGGACGCACACGTCGGGCGAATCAAATTCCCCGGTTTCCATACTTTATCCCATAGAATAATCCAGAATTTGCAGTAAAGGCGGCTCGCCTAAGTAAGGGTATACAAGTTTTGACGCATGCTACGGTAGATGTATTAAGGTATAACCGTTTTTTGGCTGAAGAAGCGTGCTACGATAGAGGTTGTAGCAGTTTTCGTCTGGAATGTTTCCTGAACGACGGAGCTCCTTAACCCCAAAATCGACGGAAATTTTCCATTTATTTTTTGTTGCGTGATTATCGTCGTGTACCTAGGCCATGGGATTTTCTTCATCCGCGATAAAGCAGGTACCAGGTATATTTTCCCTCAAAAAACTTTTTTTTGGGTTAAGAAGGACATGTCTTGAGCTCCCAAAATTGAAAACCCCTCAGAAAAAAGAAGTGGTGGAGTCGTTCTACGGTGGCCCCCCCAACTTTTATTTAACGAAAATCGCCGGTTTTGAAACCACTCCACGGGCCGTACCTCCTGAAATACGGCGCCCCTTGCCACCCCGACGTCATCGGTCGATAGTCCTTCGCGAACAAGAAAATATATGATTTACTATGTTCATAGCATCTTTACTCGTATTGAGCAGCTGCGAAACGGTCGTTAAAGAAATCGCTGGTTTTGGGGGGGGGCTATCGTGGAACCAGTCGGTGCACCTCTATGAGTGACGGGGCTCGTTAACCCAAAAATCGTCGGAAGTATCACTTTGTTTGTGAAATTGTCTCTGACATGACGGGGCTCCTTAAACAAAAATCGTCGGCAAAAACGGTCATTTGTTTTTCGCACCATGACCCTTGTTGTGTATCTAGGCCATGGGAGCCATGGGACTTTTCATCCGGTAGCAGCCATATTTTTCTTTCTTTCTCCCAATCAGTTCGTGGGAGAGGTCTTGAGCTGCCAAATTGAGGAATCTTAAGAGAAGAAAAAAGTGATGCACCTCTATCGCACCACGCGTCTTTCAGTGTCCTCGAAAGTCGGGTTATTCCACAGAGCCTCCGAAAACTATTGGTGCACTCTTGCCTCTGCCGTATGTAGCGCATGTATGTGTGTGTGGGAAACTTTACGAAAGGTCGGCCTTGGAGCTGAGGCTGCACATTTGTCGGACAGCAACAACTTGTTAACATGAAAAACGATTATTATTAGTGCGTCACTGATTGCCCGCTTCTCACCCCACCCACCCACCCACCCACCCACCCACCCACCCACTCACTCACCCACCCACCCATCCAAGTAGTAATACTGACAACGTCGCCATTATCCGATATGACTGAACGCCATCGCTACTTACTGGTGACCGTGGGCTGGCCCAAACAACAAAACTTCGAACGAATACATAATCTCAGAACGAAGATACGGTCGTGCTGTTGGTGTTGAGCGTTCGCCAATTAGCGAGCACGACCCCTTAACAACCGGCTAGCCAGACTCCAATCACATAGAGCGCAAAGATATCTCGGGTGGAATCAAATATCATAAGCTACGGCGTGGATGCATCCAAGTTACACACCCATATCTACGGTACCGTTATACCCCTGGTATGTTGATACGCCTTGATATGCATTTCGAAAAACAAGAATAATGTTTCTCGGATTTTGAGCAAAAGAGCCCCGCCCCGTCATTCAATTACCAAGCAATAATTCCAAAATAAAGAATAACATCTTGCTCCGATTTTGGGCAAAGAACCCCGGTCACTCAGCAAAAAAAAAAAAAAAACAGTCAGGTGCTATCTCTGCCGTATAACGCGTCGCGTTTTTTTTTTTTCCCCAACAAACATTCGTCCTCGCACACGAGGAGCTCCACACTCAACGTAAAAACCGATTTCGATAAAAACGAAAAAACAGCCCTACCGACGAACAAGCCCCCTTGGCCTAGGAACCTCAGACAATAAATGTCGCAACACGATAACGACCAGCCAACCATTTTAGGCTTAACGAGCCTCATCATACACAAAATACTTCAGCAACAAAAAGGTGTTCCCCGTTGCCGTGGCACGCTGTAAAACCCGCCCGAAAGCGAGCAAGCGGGACCACAGCAGCAGCACAGCACGAAGTTACCCCCTCTATCGCGCAGGTTGAGTATTGCCTGTTGCCCGCAACACTGTCAAACCGCTTGTTGGAGCAGATGAGAGCAACTAGTACTGCCATTATACGGAGTAGTGCCGGTTACCACGACGGGCATAATGCTGTTATATCTCCGTCTGGAATATACCAGCACAGTACAAAGGAACCACTACCGAATTATACAAGCACATCACACCGAGACAACTTATCCGTGCCCAACGTACACGTAATCGCCAGCCAAAAATCTAACTGGTTTTTCATTCCCCCTTCTCCCCTCCACCCCTACGAATACCGCCATGCACAAACTGAGTACACCCCACTCCCCTCCCCCCCAGGCCGTGCCTCCTCCCAATGGAAAACAATGGAAAACTGAAGCCCCACTGCGATGAGACTGGGTATGGTCACACCCTCACATCACGCTGCAAGCCGCCCAATGAACCCCGCACTACAGTAGTGGAACGATACCCGCACTACAGTGGAACGATACCGGCACTATAGTGGAAGCTCGGCACTGCAGTGGAACGATACCGGCAATACCGTGGAACCCCGCACTACAGCGGAACGACACCGGCACTACAGTGGGACCCCGCACTACAGTGGAACTCCGCACTACAGTGGAACCCCGCACTACAGTGGAACCCGCACTACAGTAGAAAAATACCGGCACTACAGCGGAACCTCGGCACCACAGTAGAACCATGCACTACGGTAGAACGATACTGGCACTACAGTGGGACCCCGCACTACAGTGGAACCCCGCACTACAGTCGAACAATACCGGCACCACAGTGTAACCCACACTACAGTGGAACGATACCGGCACTACCGTGGAACCCCGCACAATAGTGGAACGATACCGGCACTATACTGGAACCTCGGCACTACAGTGGAACTATACCGGCAACACAGTGGAACCCCGCACTACAGCGGGACCCCCCACTACAGTGGAACCCCGCACTGCAGTAGAACGACACCGGCACCACAGTGGAACCCGCAATGCAGTGGAACGATACCACAGTGGAACCCGCACTGCAGTGGAACGATAACGGCACCACCGTGCAACCCCGCACTACAGCGGAACGAACCGGCACTTCAGTGGAACCCCGCACTACAGTGAGATCCCGCACTATCCCGGGGTGGTGCACTACAGCAACAGCACTCTGCAGGACGAGCAAGGTAGTGAAAAACGATTACCGCACTGAACCGGGTCACCGCACTAAACTGGGACACCACTCTGAAGGGCACCGCACTAAAGGGAGGGGCATGACCGTAACTACGTGAGCACGTCATACCGAGACACATTACCCGTGCACAGCGTTTCGACCACCGAAAACAATTTCCCTCCCACTAACAGAAAAGTCCCAAGGCACCGGTGACAAGCAGCGTAGTAAGATTAATCAGTACCGGTATGTATTTTAACGCTAGTTTCAAGAAAACCTTACACAAAACTCCCCACAAAAAATCAAAGTGGCTATAGCCTACGCACCCGACGCAAATTTCCAATACGTTTCAACACCGATTTCGGACAGGTCGAAACTAACACGTGGGTGCGGCTGCTTGCAGCAGCAGTCCTGACGGGGGCAGACAAACAGATTTTTTTCAACAAAAACTCTAACGGGACTGCCGAGAAACATCACACTACAAGCCCCAAAAAAACATGTCCATCCCTCCGTCCCTCCGTCCCACCCTCCCCACTCTGGAGCATCTTGATGCTCTTGTCCACCACAGAAAAGATGTTTTCGCTCGCCTGCCTCACGTAGGAAAGTCGGCTGGCCATCGGTTCGCTGCACCAGCCGACTTGCCAACAAAGCCAGTTCGTTTGCTAACGGCAGCTGCCGATGAGTGATTAGTCGTGTGACACCCTGCCAACTCACAGCTCTAAATATTGAAGCTTTCCTTCCCCAGTTATTCCCTCCCTCCCTCCCTCCCTCCCATTCGAAAAAATATTTACGCTGTTTCCCGTCCTAATAGTGGAACGGACGAGACTCATGGCAAATTGAGAAAAATATGTATCCACTCAATAGGACGCCGACTGCGGTACAAAAAACTCTGCCCGCGCTGCCTCCCTCCCTCTTGAAATATCATGCATTCAACGAGTAGCAGACCAGACCGACACGTACGATAGATCGAAAAATGGGACGGGCGATACTTAATTTTAGATTGAGAAAACTATCATCACTCAATAGCAAGACCCCCTGAATATTAACTCTTCGCCCCCCCTCTCGCTCGAAAGGCGATGTATTCAAAGCGCAAGGGACCAGACTGCGCTCAAAAGGCGATATATTCAAAGGACAAGGGCCCCGACTGGCTGTAGGTCGCACAGCTCCAACGGACCGGATCAACCGTAGATCGAGAAGACTATTCACTCAACAGGATCGCCGCCGAAAAAAACACACACCTCCCTCCCTCCGCCCCCCCCCCCTCTCTCTCTCAAAGGACAAGTTACACAAACGCGAAAAGGGCCAGAATGTTGTACATATCGAGAACCTGTACGACGTCATACCCAACAGCACAAGTACCACTTCCAGAAAACACCCCCCCCCCCCCCCCCCCTCCCTCCCTCGCTCCCTCCCATTCCTTCTCTCACTCTCCCGTTTTCAAAAGACTGGACTTCAACATACAACGGACAAGACTGGGTGTGGATTGCCATATTACAAAAAATTAAAATACACTCCAGCTGTGAGATCGAACATTTCGTCGAAACTCATCTTTGCAAGCTGCCCATACTGCAACGGGCGGGGAGGGATTCCCTGCACATCGAAGAACAAAGAATTCACTCGATAGGACGACCTCTCCGGGACATAACCCCCCCTTCCTTCCTCCACCAACCAAAACATGTCGGGAGGCGGGACGGGACTTCCACCTCCCGACCGACGGCCATTTTCCAAAAATGTACCTTGATTGACGCCACACCACTAGGTTTTAGTGTTGAACGATCGGTTTGACACCCTTCACCGCCAGGCGTTTTCCCTCGACTGACCGTCTCTTGACATATTCGACCCACCTTCTCTCCCTCCGTCCCTTCCTCGATCGAAACACTTTCACCGCTCAACGGACGAGACCGGCTGCCTATAGTTAGACTGTACAGATCGAGAAACTACAAAACAACACCACGACCCCCCGGGCATTCCCTCCCCTCTCCCCGCCGCCGCCCGCCTCCCCCCCTCTCTAAATCCAGTTCTCTCTCCCTCCCCCACACACCTAACCCATTGAAAAAAATCTTCAAACTGTTTCTCGCCAAGCGTCTACCAGTCTTTTTCAAAAACCCTTCAATACGACCCCACCAGAGACAGAACCTATCCACGCGTGGGGTGGATCTCACCGAGATTCCCACGTGATGACCCTATTTCAAGGAAGATCTGCGTGGTCTAGTTCATGGTATCGAGGGGGAGCCGTACGATCGGCATGATCTAGCATTTTTTTTCTTTTTTTTTTTTCTCCGGCGGATGGGGCAAAGTAAAGCTCAAGCTCCCTACACTTCCACGTATTTTCATGCACGTCGTGTGTCGATCTAACTCAATTGCCTTCGATATCCAGCGTCAGCTAGCGCGTCGTCCGGTCCGTGCGAGCTGTCCCTGCCGGCCATGCCCGATACTACGCTGGCAGCGCAAGCCATATTTATATACGGACGCGAACGCTTCCTTGGTTGGATCCGTACTCTATATAGACCCCGCACAGCGTCTTACAGCGGCTGCTACATGATCTGCTAATGATCTGCTAAAGACGATCTTGGTCACGATCTGCCTGAGCTGTGGAAAATTTCCTCCCTTCTCGTCCCCCTAACCCCCGCCCCTCTCTCTCACCGCCAAAGGAATGTCTTTCAACGCGCATGGGACGGACGTTTTCGGATCAGTCACTTCTCAGCTTGATCGAGAGTACGGATACACAAAACAAAAAAAAAACAGATCCATCACGTTCTCGAAGCCCCCCTCCCCCTTTTTTGTTACGGTATCCGCGTCACCAACTATACCATAACTCGTTTAAAAATAAAGCAAGCGCGTCTGCTCTACACCACCAGCATAACCACAGCACAGTCGGGGTCGTTCAATAATGCGAGAGGTCTGACTATAGCGGTATGTCGATATCAAGGCGGTCAAAATCGCTTGGTGCGGCTGGGAAATGCGCTCACGGCCACGACTGAATAAGGCGGCTTCTCCCAACAAGGCGGCCATATTGCTCTGACACGACCTCCTTTCATCGGGGGACTTTTGCCGCAGATTAGTTTGGGCAAGTTTTTAAGCAACGCAAGACACGTGCATATCACAGCGAAAGGGATGTCACTGCATCAAAAAAACAATACGACCAAGAGAGTAATCGATATTGCGTCGAAATCGGTCAAATTTATCGAAATTCCTCGTTTTCGTCGAAATTCCCAGTCTAGTCGAAAATTGTCAATTTCGTCGAAAATCCCGCAATTTCATCTACTGGAAGCTGCGCACAAATGACACTTCCACAACGCCTGCTACGGAGGTGTACACGATCTCATGGAGGAGATATAGGTCGGCGCGTCACCCTGAGCGCTCATAATAGGGTCAGCCGGACGATTGTACAGAGGTGCTTTAGGCGACCATCTCTAAAATTGAGAAGATAAAAGAAAACGGAACCACAACACACTCGAGTAAAAAAGCAAACGAAAAACCAAATCACAAAACCAAAAAAAGCAGATGCCAGGTACCTGAAGAAGCGTATGCTGCAAACGATGACCAGGTACAGTTGTATGACGTAGCACATCATACAAAACGAGAACTGAACGAAGCGAACAAACCGTGCGTGCGCACACGAAAAGTGCAACATCAGGCGGGAAGAAAAAAATCGTCACACCGCATGATACAAAAAAGCTTAGTAACCCAAAGCAATAGACTACAGACACTGCAAAACAAAGATGAACGAAAACACCAACGCCAAAACAGAAAATATCAAAAACAGCCTAATACCCGTAAAATGCGAAGTCAACGGTCATTTGAAAAATCACCCTGATCATTTCCCTCCTACATCGTATCTCATCGGTCAGAACAAAAGCTTGAAACATACCTACTTCGAAACTCAATCGCCATTTGTCTGCTTGGCCGGAAAGGTCAAAAAGAAAATCAACCGAAAAAAAACATCACCGTGTGACAATCAAACACGCAGTCCCAAAAGCAACCAAATTTTACACTATCAAAAGAAAAACAATCGAAAAAAGCAGTCGTCAGTTGTAACATATAGTATCGATAACTACTTGACCATCCACCGTCACACCCCCCTGCCTGCCCAGGACAATTCGCTGATGAGCTTCCAAAACCGCTAACAAGAGGCATCCCACAGTTTCCCTTCCAAAACATGAAACCGTGACCCTAAAAGAAAGAAAGAAAAAAAACATCCTGCGCAGAAACGCCGCAAGATTCAAGAGAAAAACCACCATCAACTCCCCTGCTCAGAAGCCAAGTCGGAGGGGAGTTTTCCATGCCAAGGAGCCATCCACCACCCATTAGCCTTCCAAAACAGGTAACTCTCCGTATTGACGTCGTCGAACACGGAACCCTTGAATTCGGAGAACACCACCTCTTCGGCGCGTGCCTTTAAGCTGGCGGCAATCTGTAAAATAAGCCATGAACGGAAACGGAGGATAGGGGGGAAAATAGGTGGTAGTCGCGTATTATTGCTGATTTTGACGCGAGTATCGGGGAAAAAAATGGGTGGGAACGGATTTCTTCGCCGATTCTACCATATGCCATATGGTATATGCAATAAATCACGTAAATCAAAAGGAACCAATCTCCCGGAGGAACCGGGAGATTGAGGGGGAAAGAGGTGACAATAATGATCTTTTCGCGGTATAAACGCAAACATCGGGGAAAAAACGGGTGGGATTGGATTCACCGACGTTGCATGTACCAGGGTACAATTACAAAAAACATGAAACGGAAACGGAAGATCGAAGGGGAAATACATGGATTTGTTTTCTTTATTTGCCTGTTTTGTCGTAAATGACAGAAAAAAAAGGGTGGGATTGGATCATTTCACCCATTTTACAATATAGCAGAGTGCATGCAAAGAAATATAAACCGAAACGGAAACGGAAGATCGGGGGGGGGGGGGGGGGGAATAGGTGGGTTTGGATTTTATTTTGCCGATTTTGACGTAAATACCGGGGAAAATAAGTGGCATTGAATTATTTCACCGATATTACCCTTCACCAGGGAAACGCCATGTGCACGGAACTCGTCGATTCGGACAACACCACCTCATTGGCGCACGCCCTTAGGCTGGCCGCGACCAATACAATGAAAAAAACCCCGGAAAATCGAGGGGGGGAAAATGGGTGGGATTGGACGTTATTTATCCTTCAGCAGATGGGGCGGGAGGGGGGGGGGGGGTGATCTCAAGCCTACCACACTTTCACGTGTTTTCATGAATGTCGTCTGTCAATTCATCACATTTGTGTTCACAATCCAGCGCTAGCTGGCGTTTCCTTCCGTTCCTGCGGCAGCGACACGACAGCACGACTTGTGTTCTTACCAGCGGTCAGTGTTGCTACCTTCGCGGCGCAAGCTGCCGTCGTATACGGATGCGTGAGCATGTCGACGCGATTAGATCGCTGGGAATCAGGTGCGGTGGAGATTGCCAACCTAGACTTGCGCATTTATGTTTCTGAAAAAATAATCATCAGGGTTGCACGTTCCCCATCACGGTTCTCAGCACGGTTCGCAAGTTCACGTGAGTTTCACGGGGCATCGTGCTAGAATGTCCTACTTACTCAGTCAGGTCTACAGTAGGTTGGCAAGGAAGCGGTCGTACTCGAATACACCATATGTCGATTTCCGATATGATAAATCAAGTCCGATATTTACAGTTCGATGTGACATGCAACACTACTACATTGTGTTCATGTAATAACGAAATACACGTATGTTATACGAGTATATACTCTATTCGTACCTCGGGGATCGGTTCGCGTACGGGTACTTCCCCATCGGTTTGATCTCGAGGTTCACGTGGAAGCCGTCGTACTCAGATATAACGTATCGTGAATCCCGATATGATATATCGTGATCCGATATGATAAATCGAAGTTCGATATAGAATATATCGGATTTCGATGTGATATATCGGATTACGATAAGATATATCGAATACCGATGTGAACACATAAAAAATCCGGTACTTATTAATTCGATATCATATCCAACGGTACAAAATACTACTTACACGCCTACCGGTACTGTTCGAGTACGTTGGATTTCTCCATCGGATCGTCATCAAAGTTAAGGGGAAAGTCGAGGCACACGCAATCCCATCGATTGAGTCCGATATTACTTGAAAGAAAAAAAGTACATTCCAGCTGTGACATCGAAGACAAAGTGTGTGATACTCCGGTCGCGCGTATTACTGGGTGTGTGTGTCCTCATTAAGGACATATTGCAGGTCGGCGACTCCCCGTATAACTAAAGTGTAGCTTGTACCAGCGTCAACAGGGTGATGTCAATCAACCTGTGCACGGAAACTATAAAACCCGTTTTTGAGGGGGACAAAACCAGACGGCTGTGGAACGCACCAGTTTATTACGTGAAAATGATCATGTCGCATTCCGGTAAGATATGTCAAGTCTAATACACATCCAAATCCCACATGATGTACACAAGTCCGATCGTACATAGTTTCGTTACGACCTCATATTATACATACCTCGGGGTACTTATCGAGTACGTTGTACTTTTCCATGGGATCGTCGTCTAGGTTGACCAGGAAGTCGCCGTATTTGAAGTTGGCGTCGCCCTGGCATATGTCCATGCAGTCCTCGCATTGGCACGTGCCGGCGCAGGTCTCGGACGCATCCAGGCTAGTATCGGTCTGTCGCGGGGGGGGGGAGGAAAAAAAACGTTCGCACAAAAAAGTCAGTATTTCAAGTTTTCGCCGCCCAGGCATGTGTACATGTGGTCCTCGCACTGGCACGTGCCCGAGCAGGTGTCGGGCGAAAACAGGCTGGTGTCGATCTGAGGCGGCGCCGCCGCCGAGGGGGCGGCGGGACAATAACGCACAAAACAACTCTACAAAACACCAAACACACAAGCCATCAACAGACGAACATACAAACACACAAACAAACAAGCAAGCAAGCAAGCAAGCAAGCAAGCAAGCAAGCAAGCAAGCAAGCAAGCAAGCAAGCAAGCAAACAAACAAACAAACAAACAAACAAACAAACAAACAAACAAACAAACAAACAAACAAACAAACAAACAAACAAACAAACAAACAAACAAACAAACAAACAAACAAACAAACAAACAAACAAACAAACAAACCAACCGGTGTTAACGATACTTAAGGTCGAAGGGGTAGTATATAGCGCACCAGAAGTCAATCATTATGGCGGAGACTAATAAAATAGCAGCACCAGTCAGACTCGTTCAAACTAGCAACCAAAAAGGGAAACAAAAAAATCAAGCAGAAAACAAGCAACGCAAATAAATCAGAAACCAAAAGAGAAAAACATGTGAAGAATAAAAAAGAAAGGCAAACCTAAACGTATCAACAAAACGCCAAAATCAGAAATCAGGAATCTAACCACAAAAATAAAAAAATAAAAAAAACGAACAAGAAACAGGCGCACCTCGACGACTTTTTGGTTGAAGGAGTAGTACCCAGCTCACCAGACGTTGACGATCGAATTAGAGACTACGGTGGAGACTAAGAAGACTAGCAACAGACAAAATCAAACTCACAAACTAGGAACCAAAACCGAGAGTCAAAATCGGGAACGGAACAGCATACAAAAAAACGCGGAGTTAAACCTCAAAAAACAGAAAAAATAGAGTAAAAAAGAGAAAAGAACAGCATTACAAAAAAAAAAAAACAGAACGAAAAAAAGAAAAAACGTTACTCACTTCGACGATGTTCAGGTCAAAAGAATAGTACCCCGAGCACCAGACGTTCACCATTAGCTTCCAGCTGCCCTGTCTAAACGCTCCCTGTATGAGGTCAAGGTTTTCCGCCCTGCATTCGCATGTTCGACCGGCGGAAGGTGGGAGGGGAGGGGGGGGGGTGTAACCGCGCATAGGTTTCCATTCTTGGACACCCTTCGCCTTTTCTTTATTTCTCGAAGACTCTCGGTACATGCTACGATCGAGGTAGCAATTTTCGTCCGAAATGGTTTCTGAACGATGGAGCTCTCCTTAACCCAAAATCGTCGGGAAAAAAAATAATAATAGGCCATTTTTTTGGTTTTGCATGATTCTCGTTGTGTATCTAAGCCATGGAATTTCCTCATCCGGCACAATATTAACAGCAGTTTTGGTTTTTCCTAAGTCAGTTTTCGGGAGAGGTCTTAAGCTCCATTTTTTGGACGATTCTCGTTGTGTATCTAGGCCATGAAATTTCTCTCGTCCGGCATCACATTAACAGCAGTTTTGGTTTCCCCTAAGTCAGTTTTCGGGAGAGGTCTTAAGCTCCCGAATTGAGGAGTAGTATCAGGGAAAGAAAAAAGCGGTGCACCTCCATCGTAGCACGCATCTCCCATGATGCACCTTGCCGGGCGACAAACATAACGCCTACCAGGTATCACACTAACAGGTACATACTGCTATACATGTCGATATTTACCAACATCCTTCGTCAACAGCATGAAATCCACACCAAGGAGGGGAAACAAAAAACATGCACCCGTTTGTGTTATTAGCTTTCAAGCCGACAACATATGGCGTTGCCTGGATTGCACGCTTTCCAGGCGCCACACAAGCACAGTCGTCACGTAGGAGAGTTCGACCTAAACGTGTACACGCATTGTCTTGTTTGTGATTAATTTTAGTCGGGTCGGGTCGGGTCAGGTCGGGTCGGGTCGGGTCGGGTCGGGTCGGGTCGGGTCGGGTCGGGTCGGGTCGGGTCGGGTCGGGTCGGGTCGGGTCGGGTCGGGTCGGGTCGGGTCGGGTCGGGTCGGGTCGGGTCGGGTCGGGTCGGGTCGGGTCGGGTCGGGTCGGGTCGGGTCGGTTCGGGCTGGGCCGGGCCGGGCCAAGCCGGGTTGGGTTAAGGAGGTTCCCATTTCCCAAACCTCACGGGTCGGGTCAGGTCGGGGTGACCCGATTCGACCCGTGACCAGACCCCGTAAGAAGCGCGAGATATTTGTAGGGCTTGTCGCGGGTCATGACCCGACCTCGTGGATCAGAGAAGCATGTGGTCATAAAGCTCGCGGTCGAGTCCGCTGGGGTCACGACGTGTTCGAAATGTCACGGGTCGGGTCACGAAGAGGTGATCAAACCTCACGGCTCAAGAGGTTCAGCACTACATGGGGTACTACCGGGTCGGGTCACGGGTCGAGTCGGGTCACGGGTCGGGTCACGGGTCGGGTCACGGGTCGGATCACGGGTCGGGTCACGGGTCGGGTCACGGGTCGGGTCACGGGTCGAGTCACGGGTCGGGTCACGGGTCGAGTCGGGTCACGTCCATATTGAACAGACATTCACGTTTGCGAAAAAAAAAAAGTGACGCACACGACTTTATCAAAATGACCTCTGGAGGGAAAACCTCCGGAGAGTGTGGACACTGGAAACCCCTTCATATTCGCTTTGGCTGCGACTGCATGCAGCATGATACCTGGATGACACAGTGAGTAGCCCATGCGCAGAACATGAAAATAAAAATGGCGGGGATCAAAGTGATCTACTCCTGGGTTTGACGCCTTGAAAGGTTTAGCGGTTGACGTTCTTGAGTGACGTTCTCACACTTGGCCATTTTGACGCGAACGCCGGACGTTCGCACGTTTTTCAGCCGTAACGTGCATCCCTGGTTTCAACTACCAAAAACGCCACTCCCCAACCCGTGCCAAGTCCTGGATTCTAGTAACTTTCGCCAGCTGTGTGCGCTGGTGGGAGGCAGAAAATCCAAACACGATGCCAGATAAAGGCTATGCCGTATGCTATACCTGACATACGACAGAGAGTACTAGGCGTACTCATTTGTTGCCAAGCCTTACGTCACGTTGACCGTTGACCACGCACCCCCTTCGAGACGGAGCAGCGTTCCTAGCACCGTTCCTGGCACCGTTCCTACACCTAAACAGACACCTCCAACATTTGGGAGCTATCGTAAGCACGCTTCTTCCATACAATACATCAAAACACTTTTTTGCTTGTGCTTCCTCCTCCCTCTTCGGCCGTCCGTGGCCACCATTTACCTTCTATGATAGCAATCGACTGTTCGGTAGGGGGTGTCCACATCCGAGATTCCAAAACCCGACCACGATTGAAACACCAAAACGCAACAACCCGACAAGCATATTCCATGCATGGTGGTGAAACGAAGGTACACTCGGTACACCGAATGACGCGTCAAAAAATTAGGGACATTGGGTAATTCCTCAGGTGACGTCAGAAATAATTTGGCCTCAAGCCGCCACCCCTACCGGATCACGCCTGTCCTCACCTGAGAAAACCTTCATGCAATAACAATCGCCCTGGTACAAAAATCCAGGGGATTACTACACCTTCAAAGGGTAAAAACGCGCGACCTGAGGATCACTCACGCAGATTGCAAAAATGACTATCGACCTTCAACACCCCCGTACAACTGGAAACCCGTTTTCGGGGACAAATTACTTGGAATTAGTATAGGGAGGGGTTTTGGGGCTCTAAAGGGGATGGCTTGATCGAACTCACAGCTGATGTATTTGAAATATTAGAAAAAAAATGGCGCCCCTCCTTATCGCGGGGTTCATCTATAGCTAGTCCCACCGCGATTCTTCTTCCTCATGTGTTGTTATTTTTTGGGACGTTCCGGAGGTGGCGGGAGGTTCGGGCACGCGAGGCTGGAAGAGAGCCGCTATCTTTATCTAGGCGATCGGAAGGGGAACATCGCTTCGATCTTGGTATTTTTTTTGTTTTTGGCGCTGTTGGGAGATTTTTCTATTACAAATCAAGAGAGGGCGGCAACCCAACCCAACCCCTTAATTTTTCGATCGTGAAAAAATAGTATTCGCCGAAGAAGTTGCGAGTTGAACAAAAAGAACACAAAGAACGGAAAAAAACAACAGCAACAACACAACAACAACAACAACAACAACAACAACCACAAACACAACAACAGCACTCACAGTTCATCTCTGGATGAAAGAAGGGCCGCATCCCAGTTGTACACCATTTCGGTCCGGGGAGCGTCTAGGCTACCTTCTGCCCCCTCCACGGCAACACTCGTCAGAGAGGCCCAGTGGTCGATTCCATCCAGGGGTCCGGCGCTATCAACCATTGACAGTCGGTGTTGGAAGGGGAGGATAAAGAGAAATGATACGATGAGAGCGTTATAGTCGGATTCCAACGTGGTGGAAGGGCAGGAGGGGGGGGGCGGGGGTCGATGCAATTCGCGCAGAAAACTAAACGACGCGTTTGCCTGTTACCGCCTAGCGCGGCGGACACGAGAACCGGTAACAAATCTGCAACGTGCCGTCGTGCAGTCGTACGGCGTACGAACAGGGGCTACCGGTCGCGCATCCCCGGGCTTCAGTGCGATTCGGTAAGAACAGCAAGAAATCCATATCGCACGGGATTTTTCCTAGAGGTTTCTCGCTCATCAAGCATACAACCCGGGACATTGGTCGCTCCTCCCCGGTTTCCGGTAGCAAATGTTACGATTCGCACAGAGAAACAAAAGCGACGTATTTCCTGCCGCTTGTCGCGCAGGGCACGAGAATTGGCAACCATTCGGAAACGTGCATCACGCTGTCGTATGCGATCGCCCCGGTAGGATATCAGGTAATCCTCGAGCCTGGTATGGTTCAGGTTCGTGAGTTCGAATCCCCCCGAGGGCATACTCGTACAAATTTGTTGGGACTTTCTCTTGTGCACAGACTGACTTGCGGAAAGCGCGAGAGCGTGAGTTAGCAACAACGCCCGATGAAAAATCGACTAGCAGTGGGATTGCTGAACCCTGTGCGCGATAACAAATCCAAGCCAAGGCAAGAACCGGGGGTGAGAAAGGACGAAGCCTGTGACCACAACTTTTGTACAGAAGCTGGGAAGTAGATGTGTGTGAAAAAAAAAACATGTATGTATGACGCACCAAGAGGGAATCCCGCTCGTAAATCCCCGGGTTTCTACGCGATTCTCGCAGAAAAACAAAAGCTACGCGCGGCATGAAAAAAACGAGCAACTATTTCAAATGCGTCCGCTGCGAGTTCGATGAAGCTAAATGGTCGAGGCTCATCTTTGTAACTCGTGTACACCGGCCGCGGGTTGTCACGGATGTACCGTCATTAATTACCCTTTCAAAAAATATTTTTACCTGCCGGTGACCTCGCCCCCCACGGCGGACACAAGCGTAGGCATCCAATCCGTGACGTGCATCATGTTGTCGTACGACGTACCCCACAGCGATTCCGGTAGATGGCTTTTCGACCAGACAATTGCCGGGACCTGGGGACAGACAACACGCAACAGGCTCGTTCTTGTCGGTGGCCTTTACCAGAGGACGCCCAGATTATTATCTAATAATAGGACAAAATATTGAAATCGGGGAATACTTTGATACAGGAGTCTTAACATAGTCGACCAAATTTCCAACAACAACAACAACAACAGGAGCAAAGTTCTATGGGTAGGGCAGGGGTTGGGGTCGGTGTTAAGGTAGGGGTCTAAGGTAGTGTATTGGGCAGTTTCTTATGAAAAAAAAAAGAAAAACGTGTCTTACAAATGGAAGCACGCGTGGGCCAAACGAAATTCCCAGATTTCCATCCTAGCTAATGATCGAGAATTGCGACCACAGCCGGTCGTTGTTGTTGTTGTTGTTGTTGTTGGTAATGGTGGTGGTAGTGTCGTTGGAGTAGCGCACTAGTTTTGACGCGATGAACGCGGGTGTAGATAGACTATACGAGGAGAAAAAAAGTGGCAATAGAGTAAGATTACGCCGTGGTGGTCGCCAGAAATTGTTTCGTTTCAAGCTGTTATATGCAAACCTGGCGTGCAATTTGCGTTTCTCGCACCTTCGCCCTCCCCCCCCCCAAACGCGGACTGCTTGAGCCCCCCAAAAACATGGTTACCGCTCTCGCCAAAGCACAACTTCGCGAGTTACAACACCCAACACACTGCTGTAACACCTATCTTGAAATGTACGTACCAGTACGTGCCTGGCACGTATGTACGCTAACTAACTCTCGATTTCATTTCTTTATTTTTGTGTGCCCAAAATCATTAAAACGTTACTTTTCTTTTCTTGCAATGTTACTTATATTTAGTGTGTCCCCACAGTCGTCGTAATATTATTTTTTTTCTTCATCATCTCGTGCAATATTATTTTATATTTTTTGTGTGCCCAAAATAAATCTTTTGTCTTGCAATATTCTGGTCTGCATTTGCAGTATTTACTTCTGGCCTAACGTTTTTGAGAACGTCACTTTTTATTTTTGCAGTATTATTTTACATTTTATTTCGCCCAAAATCGTCGGAAAGTGTTTTTTTTGCGATACTAATTACATTTTTGTGAGCCCGAAATCGTCCGAATTTTACTTCCTTTTCTTGCAATATTATTCACTATCTTTTGTGAGCCCAAAATTGACGGAATATGATTTTTTTCTAGCAATTGTGGAAGACAGGGTCGTAGATACCTATCGTAGATCGCGTACACGCATGCGCGAGAGGACACGTCACCGGTCAGGCAATACACGATCCCGGGTCGCAAACGGCGTCACCCGTCATAGACGGCGTTGACCCGTCCCCGGAAGGTCAGCCACCGAAAGATGATCCCGCCGCATGACGAAGGGCATATGCCCACCGTCACTCTAGCTCTGGCTTAGCATCTCCTTGCTACATATAAGAAAGAAAGGTTATCAGTCGCGTTCGCTGTTGAGAACGATCGTCAAGGGACCTCAGCACCGCGACGCCCTCTCCGCTTCGACTTCAGCTCTGCGACGACCTCTCCGCTCCGACTACCGACCATCCGCGACGAGTACCAGACCTCCGGGACCACCCTCACCACTTCGACTCCGGGACCCCGTGAGAGACCAGGTTCCATACAATGTTATTTTCGCCCAAAATCGTCGGAATGTGATTTTTTCTTTTCTTGCTGCGAGCCGGCAGGATTTCACGACTACCAACTGATCGGAAGCAGCCGATCGCGGGCTAACTGACTTCAATCGGCAAGTCGGCCGACGAATCCAACTGATCGCCAGCCGACTTGCCGACTTTGGTCAGGCGAGCGAGCGAAGCGCGAGCCAATATTTGTTCCCGCCGGCCAGGGTGGGGGGAAGGAGGCGCCCGCCCATCAAGGCGCAAAATCCGGCCCACATTAAAAAATCCGTCCTGCAAGTATGGGAACCAAATGAGTCGAATAGTCGATACATTCGGGAAACCACTATCTATTAGTCCGACTAATAACTAGTTGGTGACTTCAGTCTTACCGACCCACACGGCTCTAGTGATTTGGTGAGGTATTAGGCTTCCTCAAGCGAGTGTTCTCAGCAAACAAATGGCCCATTCACCTCTTTCTTGGCATGCGTGGGTTGCACGTTCACCTTACCCAGAGAGAAAACTTGGGCGAGGGTGGAGGCCATTGCACCAGAAGGGGTTGCACTTTTTTGTGGCAAAACGCTCTTCTTTTCTTTTCTTTTCTTTTTTTTTTCGATCTTCCAGCGGATGGGGACAAAAAAAAAAAAAATTAGCTCAAGCTCACCACACTTTTACGTATGTTTGAAAAAACACGCCGTGTGTCGATTTAACTCACTTGCCCAGCAGCCTTTCTTTGCGATGTTCTCACCCCACGAAATCATACCAGATAAAGTACCAAATATATTCCCATGTTTGAGGTGGTCCGCACATTCTTCCATCTGTTTTTCCAAAACGCGCGGCGAACCCACGCTCAGGTCGGAGCCCTAGCCTGGGTTAGCGTTTGGGTTATAGGGCTAGGTTTCGGGTGGGGGTTAGGGTGGGTCGACGCCCTCTCGCGATTTGACAAAAAAAGGGACAAAAACACGAAAAAAAAAAAACTACAAACATCTTCAAAGTGAAACATGTTTGGTACTTCATCTGGTACGACTTGTGGGACAAAGCCCGTGAAGGCGTCTCCACTTTGCATTCGCAATCTAGTTTTTGGGGGGCAAACGCCTCTGTCCGGCGGTTCAACTCCGCAATTGAGGAACTACCGGGTAGTGCGACAATTGTGGTATAGTTCTTTCAGCACTAGCGCAAGAAAAAAAAAAAGTTCACAGAAATCTTGGTGGGGTTGCGCGAGGGAATGTCCTGGAAGGCATTCTTCGGGTGAGATATATAGTTCTTTAGTTTCCGCGCACAGACTGATTAACATCACCCAGTTGACCCTGGTACAAGCTACATCGTAGTTCCAAGGGGAGTCGCCGACCTATATCCTTCATGAAGACACACCCGGGAATACGCGCGATCGGAGTATCACACACAGCTTGCAAAAGATGAGCTCCGACAAAATCTTCGATCTCACAGCTGGAGTATTTTTATTTTTACAATATAGATACGCCCGGGCCAGGCAGGGTCTATTGGCCAGACATTTGTCGCCCCTTGGCCACATTGGGGCTGGTCAGCACAATTTAGGCGGTATTACGAGAGAGCGAGACGTGGTTGTGTATTAGCTCCAAAACGCCTAAAGATAAGGGATCCTAAACCCGGATCCCCGTACCAGAATCCAGAAGAGGATAAATGGAAACCCCTGCACCATGAGATCAATTGTACTCGCTCATCGAATCCTCACCGGTAAAGCACCGCAAGTAAGATGAGCTATCATCTCTTATCATCAACGCTACACACTCTCTGGTGCTGCACTGTCCACAGATATCGAGCTCCTCGTGTTAAGCGCTCAGAAACTTTCTGCTGCTCTGCTAGCGCGAGATGACTCGGTGAAAGATACGTGCGGCTCATACGTTTCCTTCGTATACCCGTTTAGGTTCTTCGTTTATGTAGATAGATGTAGTTTATATCTGTCTTCTTTTTCGGAGTACAAGTTTACGACGCATTACCAGTTATATACTTCTATATTTATCTTCCTCTTATGATCAAAAGTGGCTACGTCGTACGGCTCAAATTTGTTTTTAGCGCCATTCACTGCTAAGATTCCTATGTTACCTGACATACCTGGCTACCTGAAGCTCCTGTATTAGCTCCTACACCTGGTTCCGGTAAATCATAAACCAAAGGGGTGGCGACAAATTCCCACCAGAGCTCCTCGCGTAAGGATACCCCCCCCCCCCCCCCCCCCCCCCGCTCCACCGAAAACGGTACTGTACAACGTACACACTCTACCGTGGCATGCATCCTCTCCTTTTCGTCTTTCTTTTGGTGTGATCACCACTGTTACTCTCCAGCTGACGCGTGCTAGGATAGCGGTATACCGTTTTTGGACGGAAATGGTTTCTGAACGGCGGGGCTTCTTAACCCGAGATCGTTGGAAAATACGCCCCCTTTATTCTTTTGGGGGTATTTTTTTGGTGTAGGGTATACCTAGGGTAGGTCATGGGATTTTTCAACCGGTATGTGTCATATAGCAGTTTTTGTTTTTTTCTCCAAAATCAACCAGTTTTTGGGGGTTAAGAAGGACATGTCTTAACCTCCTCCTACAGCGAGGAACCTCAGAAAAAAGTGGTCCACAACTATCGTAGCATGCATCAGCTACAACTCGCAAGATGTGTTACCCCCAGCGACCTTTTGGACAAGCCGTGGTCACAGACAGGTGCCTCCCCAAGAGGTGTTGCCCTCGGCGACCTTCTGGCCAAGCCGTGGTCACACGTGTCTTCCCTTCTCCTCCCCAGTACTGACCTTCATTTTTGTCACGCATGCCTAGTAGGTTTCAGCATTCCTCACTGTTGAGCGTTTCATGCTCGTCGACTTCCATCCAACATTGCTAACTCACGCTCTCGCGGTTTCCGCTCTATATTCAACCAGCTCACAGCCCTACAGCCCCCTCACCTTCGTCCCCCCCTCGTACATGGACTGTTTGACCCCCCGAAGCGGATAGTTGGAGCCGCCCGCGAACGGACAGCCTCCGTTATCGCTCGCTACTACGATGATGGAGTTCTCCAGCCACCCCTCGTCCTCAAGGAAGTCCATCAACTCCCCTATCCTCTTGTCAAGGTAGAGTAAAACCTGGTTTCGATATTATGAAAGGCAGGGGAGCGGGGCGGGGGGGGGGGGTTGCTGCTATTAACAATGCGATATGCCAATGTTTTTCTGCGTATATTTTCTCGCTCCATGAGCTCCCCTATCCTCTTGTCAAGGTAGAGCAAAAGCAAAACCTGGTTTCCATGTTATGGAGGGCAGGGGAGCGGAGGGGGGGGAGGGGGGTTCAGCTAATGATGGCAGTTCTCAAAAATGTTCTCGCTTGATTTGTCTTGCAGTCCAACACGTGGAGCAAGGCCTAGTTTCAACGATACAGGGGACAGGGAGGCATGTCATTTTTATGCTCATTCCTGATTTTTCTCTTCTATTCGTTGTGCATCTCTTGCTCTTGGATATTTTCCTTCCCTCGCTCTTCGCCACCTATCCGTTTTAAGAGCACCCGAGTAAAGACGATTAGGGAGTTAAGAGCGGCCAGCTCGGCATGTTCCCCGTCACACTATAGGCTATATATTTCCCACCACAGATAAGAGCGTTTTGTAGTGAAGAGCGCATGTTTCGGCTTGTCACGGGGCGCTCTTAAATCGGGGTACCCTTGGTAATGGGTTTTGCTGCCCCCTCCCCCCCCCTCCTGCTGGAGTTGGGGTCAGTTCGCAACGACGCCATAAAACACGCCTCTCACTGCGAGCTAGACACACCGGGGTAGACAAGGTACCATTTTTTTCTCGTTTTTTTTCATGTTTGCGGTAACCGAGACGGTGGTCCAGTCACAGTAGATATCGTGCGGAGTGGAAAGCCGTACCTCCGCGCAAGGGGGGGGGGCGGGGGATATCACGTAGTGGCGTATGGCAAGACATCAACGAGGAAGTGGCAAGTGTATCATACCCATTGCTCTCTGGAAGTGACGACACCAGAAAGCGAAAAAAATAATTCCAAGTTGTAATGCATATGCAAGAAAGTACGCACCAAGAACGGAAGTCCGTCTTACGAGCGGTTCTTGGAAGGCTGCAGTTCATCCTTCATGCGACTCGACGAAAACCCCAAGGCGCGCCGCGCTTGGTGCGCGCGATGTCTGTCTGGTCGGCGAAAACCCGACGTGCCGCGTCCCGGCATAGTAGGGATGCGCGGGTCTATGGTTTCAAGACTACAGCTACGCATTATATAAGCACACGCACCCTTTCCTTCCCTTTATAGTGCACCTGGTATATTTTCCAGTTACCAGATACCGTATACATTGCGCATAGATAACATACCAGTAGCACGCGCGATCGGAGTATCACACACAGCTTGCAAAAATACGAGTTTCGACGAAATCTTCGACCTCACAGCAGCACGAAGTGTAATTGTATTACATTTTTAATAAATATACAAACATCGCAATGCTGCCAGGTAGTGTGTAACATACTAGCCTTCCTCCCTCCCTCCCCGCTCCAAAAGGTGTTGCACGAACATCCAATCACAACACCACATCGCTCACCCCCGCGAATTGGGTCCTCAACGGATCGCTAGTGCGTGAATTCACACCGTCCAGCAGGTTGTGCTCCTCGTCCGTGAAATCCTCTGACAACAGAAAAAAGCGCAAGAGGAACATAAAACCGCGTGACATCGAACGAACGACAGGGCGGAAAAGGGGAGGGGGGGTCAGCTTGTAGCAAAAATGACAAGCAAGTAATCATAACCAAGAAACCGGCGAAATCGACACGGCATGGTGGAGGAGGGGAGGCCGTGCTGGGACGGGGGGGTTAGCTTGAAACTCACACCATTGTGGACGGATAATAAAGGACCGTTGGGGGAGGGAACAGAGCGGTGAACCCCTTGTACCGCAAAACATGCAACCGTAACATAAAACCCCGGAAGCTCGAAACGATCTAGTGCAGGGACGGAAAGGGGATGCAAGGAAGGAGAGGATCAGCTTTTGTTCAATTCATTGCGACATGAGAAGGACAATACAGTCCCAAACGCCACGCTAGGCTGTGAGCAATGATTGCACTGCAATAAACCGTGAAGAAGATAGCATAACAGCAACATGCCTCTTTTTATCGAAAAAAACAAACAATAAATCGCCCTCTTTCTCAAGTCGTCCCGGGAGGTTGTGCGCGAAACAGAGGCGGAACAATGCCGAGTGAGCCTGTGGGTAGCACACAGAAAAAGGCCACCGTAATATAGAAACCCGTGACATCGTAACGACGTGGCGAAAGGGGGGAGGGAAAGAAATGCAGGGAGAGGAGGGGTCCAGCTCGAAACTCACGCCATGCTGGACGGAAACGTAAGGCAAGGCCTACCAGCATGGACAATGGTGCCGGGTGATAGCCCGATGATCTGAACGATCTATAGCACATGTTTTCGGCGTCGGATCTGTGCCACGCAGATCCCGCGCAACTTGCGGTAACCACAAACGTAGGATCCAGACGATCCAGATCCTGCACACTTATAATACAACGACGACCTGTACAGGATCTGTAGGATCTAGATCGTGATACGTCCGGCGCGTGGGAGGGTTTCCAATCACCCATCAATAGGAGTGCGGGACCAAGAGGATAGTGCTGATCTGTACTGCACAGATCCTGCACAACACAGTATAATGACATACATAGGATATATAGGACCTAGATCGTGATCAATCATCTAGATCGTCACCTGTCCGATACGTGGAAGGGTTTCCCACCACCTAGGGGGGCGGGATCAAAAAAGTAGCGCACCGATTGGTGAGCGGGGTTGAGCAAAAGTATTCACCGCAGTATTTCATCCATCAGTACTGCAACATTCTCAGTACTCGCACTACGAAATACTCTCGAGCATAATCTCGAGTACCAGGTACACTCGGAAGTAGACCATCGAGTATACTCGGAAGCAGTATACCCAAGAGTTTGCAGGAAAATTTGAACCATGATCCCGGGGACGGAAGAAGGCCGTCCCCGGGGTGGGACAAAAGCCTGATAGCTGCATACAAGAAGCAAGATGCTCTCACTTGCATCGTCGGCTCCCGTACAGCAGCTCGAGAGAGTAGGACGCGGTTAGGGAAAACAGAGCTCACGTCGGCGAGGGGCTTCTTTGCGACACGCCAAGCGAAGGATAAACCACCCGAGTACCTTCCAAGACGTCGCACGACAGCAGCCTCGCCCATTCTCGCCCATTTCTGCGGGGTCGGGGTCGATCGAGCATCGCCGAGTCGAGTGCGGCGATGCTATGCCCTACCGGAGGGAGCCGTGCACCACGGACGCCGACGACACGGCGGCGGCACGAGACCCGGTGGAGTGTCTTACGTGCACTGTGGTGTCGTTGCTGTCGCGATTATTTCCTTCCGACGACGGTGGCAGTACTTGCTCTGCCCGGCGTCACCACCAGCCACAAGCTTAGTGAAGTCATATTCTGGCGTCTGCTCTAACTTCGTGCGTACAAGGTACAGGTGCAACATGCGCCGCATATCGGCCCTCTCAGAAGAAGGGACCTGAAATCGGACTCGGGCTGAGTTTCTTGAATCTGGGCGCGCGCGAAAGAGCACTGTCCTATGTTGTACTTACTTCGATCGTCCGCTGTCAATCCGTCTGGTGGCGGTGGTGCCACGGGGTCTTGGGCCCAGGTCAGCTTCCCGTGAGTTTCTTATGAGCGGGCCGGTGCTACAATTAGTTAGTTGTTGTTTGTATATCCAATGCCCACGAATACTGCTGTCACGTACCGGGTATAAAATATTGTTCCAGCTCCTAAATTAGTCTAACTCCAAGTGTTTTGTTCCCATAGTGGGTGTGCGGTGTTAAAATAGTGTCGGGTCAATTTCTCCGAGGAACTCGGATACGCGTGGTCTCATGCCGCAGCAGAGAGGCTTCATTGGTCTCAAACTATATACCTGGTACCTGGTACCTGGTACGAGTTCAAGCGTCCGCGAAATGTTAACAGCAGTATACCGGGAACGTCTGTCAAGGGTTTCCTCTTGCCTATGGGGGCGGGGCCAAGGGGGGCGTGCACCGATTGGTGGGCCAGGTAGAGGAACAACGGCTCCTCATCCCATGGTGTCTTCTCGCTGATCACCTTCGACAGCCAAACAAAAGGGAACGGAGGAAGGAAAGTGCGAGGCGGACAACAAAATCTTAAAAAACAGGGGAAACAAAGGAACAGAAAACAAGAACAAAAACAAAAACAAAAAAAACAAAAAAAATCAATGAAACAAAAAACAAAAAGGGAACGGAGGAAGGAAAGTGCGAGAGGCGAAGAAGAAGAACAAAAAATCTCAGAAAACAAAAGGGGAAACAAAAAAACAGAAAACAAACAAAAACCAAAGAAAAACAATGAAAACAAAAAACTAAGGAAAAGAAAAGAAAAGAAAAGAAAAGAAAAGAAAAGAAAAGAAAAGAAAAGAAAAGAAAAGAAAAGAAAAGAAAAGAAAAGAAAAGAAAAGAAAAGAAAAGAAAAGAAAAGAAAAGAAAAGAAAAGAAAAGAAAAGAAAAGAATCGCCGTGTAGAGGAACGACGGCTCATCCCATGTCTTCGAAACGATCGCCGCCAAGAATGGGGCTGACAAAAAACGAAAAAGACTACTACGAAGGGTGCGCCAGCTAGCGTTGGGCTGCGAAAGCAACTGAGTTAAATCTACACACGACGCGTATGAAAATACGCGGAAGTGTGGTGAACTAAAGCTTTATTTTTCCCCGTCCGCCGGAGGATAAAAAAAAAAAAAAAAAAAAGACTACTTGAAAGTAGGAAAACAACCACGTGAGATAAAAATTCAGAAGACTCAGAACAACTCAAAAAGGACCAAAAAAAAAATAGCAATCGCAAAAGTAACGAAATATCATGCAGTAGTATCGAAGTACCATGCACAAAAACAGACGCAGGATACGAGTCTCGGTCACGTTTTCCCCTTGCCGCCTTCGAAAAAGCAATAAGGATTGAGCGACGCGACAAGTAAAAGCAGAAAAAAAAATACGTGAAGAAACAAAAAAGCAGAACCGCCCATGTGAAAAACAGAAGCTTCCCATGCCATAGTGTCTTCTCTTCCATCATCCATAACGCCTGCACAACCGGGAACCCCGTTTCGGGGGTAAATCACCTGGAACTAGCATAGAAAGGGATTTTGGGGCTCCTCATGGATTAAGCAAGGACTGAGCAGCGTTATCAGAGTGAAAACAGAAACAACTCACACGCACCTATGAACTGTGTTTAGCGCACCATCAAAGCGACCCCGTTTCGCACACGCCAGCCGGGACACACGAGTACCCTCCCCATCTTTCAGTCCGGGCCCAAGTTGTATAGCCAATGGACTGGAAAAAAAGCACGAACTAAAAACACACAACACTGCAAGGCCCCACAAACACAAAACGAAAACAATACCTGGCATCATAGAAAACACACAAAATAAACGCACGCACCCCGCTCCACTCCGTAAAAAACAAACGCCGCTACATGAACGCACCGTGGGAGCGTCCCACAAAAGTATCAGTGGCATATGTGCTGGTGCACCACACTTCAGCCGGGTAACGCACACCCTGAATACAACAATAGAATAAAAACACACAAAAAATATAGTAAAATACAATACCATACCATACCAAAGACAATAAAACAAATGCACACGAAACACCCACAAAAAAACACAAAAACCCACAAAAACCCAAAACCCAAAACAAACACATACAACACCAACACCAACACCAACACCAACACCAACACCAACACCAACACCAACAGCAGTAACAACAACACGCACATAACCACCATGGAAGGGTAAACTCACCTTGCGAGCGCGTCCCATGAAGGCATCGGTGGCGTAGGTACCGGTGTAGCACACGCCAGCCGGGTCGCCGACAGCATCCCAATCGGGTTCCCCCAATTTTTCCATTGCGTTGCACGGCACCCCATCGTTCATCCTGGTCACGTCGTAGTAGCCCGTCTCGTTTCCATAGCCGAAGTCGTAGAAGTCCTCTCCGTCTAGGAAAGACTCGAGGTTCTGGGTATGGGTGGGATAGGATAGGGTAGGGTATGGGGGTGGGATAGGGTAGGGTAGGGTACGGTAGGGTAGGGTAGGGTAAGGTAGGGTAGGGTAAGGTAGGGTAGCGTAGGGTAGGGTAGGGTAGGGTAGGGTAGGGTAGGGTAGGGTAGGGTAGGGTAGGGTAAGGTAGGGAAGAGTAGGGCAGGGTAGGGTAGGAAGTATAGCAGAGCAGGTTAGGGTAGGATAGGAAGTAGAGTAGGGTAGGGCAGGGTAGGATAGGGTGGGGTGGACAGGGAAAAGGCAAAGTAAGGTAGGGTAGGGTGGGTAACAGGATAGGTTAGGGTAGGGCAGGGCAGGGCAGGGTAGGATACGTCACGGTTAGGTGGGATAGGGATTGATAAAATATGGTATGTGTATCACGTAGTAATCTGTTTCGTTTCCGTAGCCGAAATCGCAAAAGCCCTGTCCGCCTAGATGAGACACGAGGTTCTGGGCATGGGCCCGATAGGGTGGGGTAGGGCAGGATAGGTGGGGTAGGGTAGGGAACCGTAGGGTAGGGTAACAAGATAGATTACGGTAGGGCAGGGCAGGGTAGGGTAGGATACGTCATGGTTAGGTGGGATAGGGATTGGTACAATATGATATGATCACGTAGTAATCTGTTTCGTTTCCGTAGCCGAAATAGCAAAAGCCCTGTCCGTCTAGATGAGACGCGAGGTGCTGGGCTTGGACATGATAGGGTGGGGTAGGGCAGGGTAGGTGGGGTAGGGTAGGGTAGGGAACCGTAGGGTAGGGTAGAGAAGGGAAGGGAAGGGAAGGGAAGGGAAGGGAAGGGAAGGGAAGGGAAGGGAAGGGAAGGGAAGGGAAGGGAAGGGAAGGGAAGGGAAGGGAAGGGAAGGGAAGGGAAGGGAAGGGAAGGGAAGGGAAGGGAAGGGAAGGGAAGGGAAGGGAAGGGTAGGGTAGGGTAGGGTAGGGTAGGGTAGGGTAGGGTAGGGTAGGGTAGGGTAGGGTAGGGTAGGGTAGGGTGGGGTAGGGTAGGGTAGAGTAGGGTAGGGTAGGGTAGGGTAGGGTAGGGTAGGGTAGGGTAGGGTAGGGTAGGGTAGGGTGGGGTGGGGAGGACAGGGATAGGGCAAAGTAAGCTAGGGTAGGATAGGTTTGGGGTGGGTGGGATAGGGTTTGGTGCAATATTGTATGATCACGTCGGAGTAACCTGTTGCCGAAAACGTGTGAGTCGTCCTCGCCGTCTAGGTGAGACTCGAGATTCTGGGTATGGGTAGGGCAGGGCAGGGCAGGGCGGGGTAGGGTAGCGTAGGGTAGGGTATGATAGGGTAGCGTAACATAGCAAAGGATATAGTGGGATTGGGCAGGATAGGGTAAGTTAGGATAGCATCTGACACGATGGGACAGGATGAGATAGCACAGCACAGGTTAGGTTAGGAAAGGTAGGACAGCATAAGATAGCATACGATGCGATACGATAACACACGATAGGACAGGATACGACAGGGCAAGGCAAGATGGGATAGGTAATACCCGGTTGCTAATGGCAAGGCGATAGTTTAACAAAAGGTTTCCAAACTTTTTTTCGAGTATTTTGCTGAACAGAATGCCGTATGCACCATCGCTGTTGAGAGAAACGACAGAACAAATATATATATATATACATGGTTCTGTTTTTTGTCAAGCGGCCCAATTCGCCAACTTCTATCAAGCCTCGGTCAGCGTTGTCCAACGACCGATTGACCTTCGATCTGGAGATAGAGACAACCCAAGACCAGCCGTCGTATTTCCAGACAAAAGCCACATGAGTGTAGGTGGCAGCGCGGAAGAGTTCATGTTGATCCATGATCCATTAACAGGGCGCGAGAGGCTGCCCGCATTGTCCCGTGGCCTTCCCTCGTGGACTCTCAACAATCTACTTTGCGCCCGATAGGAGACGACGGAGAGGTTCTTGTCTCTGTTTCCCACACATCAACCGAGAAAATATTGTCGTTGGTACTGTTTTACAACTGTATGTATTCAGCATATAACTGTTAACACTGACGAAGCATAACAAGTTACTACCTTCGGATGAGGGTACGTGTGGTAGCCAACGTTTATTGCATGTCGATGTTGGTGTTCACCCTGACGACATCCGCAGGACAAACGAGCGGCCGGTGTATCGCGCAGCTTGCAAAGATGACTATCGACACTAACTTTATCGAACTCACAGCTGACGTGTTTAGAAGGATACTTTTTTAAAGGTGCCGTCAAGCTTTTTACTGCAGTCTGGTCGGCGCCCGCCACACGTCACCGTCCGCAGTGCGAACACCGTACACCAAGGGTGGGTCGGATACCCTAACGAACTCGCCATGGTCAGATCTCACGACGCTGTCGTTCGTTTAATCGAGCAAAGCGTGTGGACGACACGATATCTCGCCGCTTCTAATCCAAGATCTGCTTGAGAATTTCTGAAGCAGACGTTGCCCAAGATCGTCACCAGAATATTCTTGTTTGCCCGGAAAATTGCAAAGCTCGAAAAAAGGACAAAAAAAAAAACAAGAAACAAAAAAAGTCGGGCCCGCAGACAACTGCCCAGGCAAAAATTTGGCTCGTATCTTCAGAAATTAAACCGTTTCATTATTTTAACATCGGCTCGCCATGAGCAACGGTCTCAAGAGAATAGGACAGGTTAGGACAGGGTATGGCAGGGTAGGACATCGTAGCCCCGCCACTGCCCACTAACCTTGTGCGTGTAGAAAGTGTCCTCCCCGTTGAGGTATCCCAGGTAGGTGCTGAAACCCCTCTGGGATGGGAGCGACTCGTCCTTGTAGCTGCCAAGATGCCACTTGCCAACCATGTGAGATTCGTAACCGGCCTCGTTCATGTACTCGGGGAGCACCTGTCGGAGACGTAATCGATCAGCATCAAAAAACAAACGCGCAAAACGTTGTCGAACCGAAATCGCCCTCGTCAAATTATATAGTGTCACCTTTTCCAAGAGGCAAGTGTCCCCAAGAGCCCCCGGTGCGATAAAGCCTTACTGCAGTCCGTAGAGGACGGCGTAACGTCTGGTCATCGGTCGGTTGCTAGCGAATGTTCATTAGAGGCGCATGAAAAAGAAAGAAAAGCAAAACATTTCAAAGCGTTTTCCAGTTTCTTTTTTAATATATATTTTCTTTTCTTCATCCTCCGGCGGCCGGGGTAAACAAAGCTCAAGCTCATCACACACCCACGCTTAAGCTCATCACGCACCCACGCCTAAGCTCATCACACACCCACGCTTAAGCTCCTCACACACCCACGCTTAAGCTCATCACACACCCACGCTTAAGCTCATCACACACCCACGGTTAAGCTCATTACGCACCCACGCTTAAGCTCATCACACACCCAAGCTCATCACACACCCACGGATTTCACACATGTCGCGTGTCAGTGTAACTCAGTTGAATTGTTGATTCAGCGCCAGTCCCCCTTCCGTTCCCGCGATAATTACCACAATAATCAGGGGTTTCTGCCCGGGGCGGCGAGTGCCCCCCCCCCTGTCCTACCCAAGAAACGACGTGCTGACTCAGCGGCGCGCTGCGGTGCATGCGCTGCGTGCCGGGAGCCACGCAGACCGAAGCGGCACAGCCTGAGTTGAGGCCACTTATTCCGCATGAAATATCTGGTGTCAATCCCCGACAACAAAAAAACTACTACGTACTACTGCTGTGTCGCGTTTCATCTTCGCTTCGCTGTGGTCTGTGCATTGTGTGCCCCCTTGTGTGCTGGCTTGGTGATATAAAAAGTATCTCCTATGACGGCACTCCTTCCCCTTTTGACAGACGTCCGTCATGGAAATCTCCACACCAAAATTAGCCCGTCAAAGTCAGGGTGTCCCTTGACGGGTCAACACTCTGTTTCTGTAGACTCGTCGACCGATATCTCTCGTGTTTGCATCCCTCAAAAAAGTGCTACAGCAGTACCAGGTATCCGCAAAAGTTGCGACTTTGCTTCAGTTGTTGTTGTTTCTGCTGATGGTGCTGCTACTACTAGTCATCTACCTGCCACTGCTGCTGTGTGACAGCTGACGCGACCGCCACCCTGTCTACCTCTGGCGCTCACGCCGCGCTCGTAACAGCGACAAGATGATACCCTTGGTGGCTTCAGTAATCTGTGTCTGGGCCATCTAGAATACTGCTGTGGCGAGTGCTATTTGAGTAGTGCCGGTTCCCCGCTATAGTGCCTGTGAAACTATTTGGCACATATGGGAACACCACGTAGTGACAGCATGCGGAATAGTGCCGGTTGCCGCTAAAGTGCCGATATTTCCCTCTATTGTGCGCACACCTTAACAACAGAAGGCCACTACCGTACTTAGAGATCAAGCTAACCCCCCCCCCGACCAGTACAGACAAAAATCCGCGTGCGCCCATGTTAAAAAAATCGCTCTTCCCTCGTCTACCCAAGATCCGCCCCTCCCCGTCCCCCCACCAATGCCGAAGAACTTGATAGGAAACCCACCTTTTCCGAGAGGGAAAGGCCCCAAGGAGCACCCGGTGTAATAACGCCGTACTGCATTCCGTAGCGGATGGGGTAACGTCCGGTCATCAGGGCTGCCCTCGCTGGGGTGCACAGAGACATACTGTAGTAGTTGCTTAGCTGGTTAATACATGGTCGAATAGAGTAGGGAGGGGGGGGGGGGGCGAGAGGGGAGGGGAGGCGGGGGGGGGGGGGGGGAGGGGTTAGGGTGGAGAGGAGGGTGGGACGAGGATTGTGCTTGCCGGCGTGCACTGTGGCATGCCGTAGTAGTTGCTCGGCTGATTATTAGAGCGTTGGGTAGAGAGCGGGGGGGGGTCGGGGAGGGGGAACGGGGCTGCAAAGTGATCTACCGTACGAATAGCTTGCCATACAACACCATTTATCACACCATACCATACCAGACCATATAACACCATACGACACCATGTATGCATGCGTATAGTTGTTATTTGTCTCTTTTTTCGGACACATCTCTTCGTGCCCGCACCCTTATCCGAAACGTCAGAGGGGGTGGGCACAAATCGACCCTTGGGGTCACGTTGCGGGAGGTTTGGGCGCGATCCGTGCTGTGTGTCGCGCGTGGCAAGCCTTTCAAACATTTTTCGGCCTTGGGCATACTCAAGGCGAATCCTCGGGTTTCCGCAACATCCAGCATCATGCGCTCGTACAAAAAAAAAGAAAAAAAGAAAAAAAAAAGGGTATACCTTTTTTATGGTACACCCTTTGCGCGCGAACCAGACGCAGGGGTAACATTCGATCCCTTTTTTGCCAACAAAATAAACAGCCATGAGCACACCCAACACGTAGAGAGCACAACGGTAAAAAACTGCCGCCCGGCAGCATTAGCAGGTAACACCGTGCGTGTGTGGTACATCCATCTGCGCCGTGCTGCTGTGGTTGGTTGATTTTTTCGGGGCCTGCTTCGAATACGTAAACGATGACCTGTCTATTGCTGCTGCTGTGGGCGGCATCGCCATTCTGAACGAAAGTATTAGGAACGTTTGGACTCAAGACTTTTCGCATCAATGGTGCTTATCACATTATATTTCCGATCATCAATTAGTGCCCCCCCCCACCCCCCCGAGCCCACACCGAGTCATGTGCAGACAACAGTGAAAATGCAGATAACACAGGCAACGCTACAACCGTGCCCAGCAGCACAAGCAACATCAGGCAACATCATCATTATGCACGTGTGACATACCCATACGTGGTGTACTGCTGCTGCTTGTTATGTGCTACATACAGCAGTACAGCAGTACAGCAGCATGCGTACAGCAGCAAACCGATGGCTTGGTTCCGTTCGTGCTCAAACTTCGCTAGGCAAAGTAAATTCGTCTCCTCGAGGGGACGATTTTTAATCGGACGACGATCAAAACAATTTAGAGTCATTTTTCTTGACTCTAAAAAACGAACAGATGTGGATATATATATATGCGCGGATGCTCCATGAGAGAGGGCTTCTCTGTCTCCGCGACACTAGAAGCCCTACAGAATTCCTCATTCCGCGCACTTTCTGCGACGAGCTGGTGGTGAAGGGGGATTATTGCCCATCCTGGCGTGTATCTCTCGTCGTTAAGTTCAATATCTGGCTCAATAAGACACGAAGAGTACCTATTCTGAAATTAATTGCTGATTTCCATACGAAACAAAGAACAAAACATCAAAACTACGATAGCAAGACCGCGCACGAAACAACTGCTGATTTTTTTTTTTTTGCCGGTTAAAACTCCACCTTTCGTCCATTTACTTTCCACCCCGCAAATTGTATTGCATAGGGGTACCCCGTACAAGAAGTCCTCATCGTATGAGTACTCGTGCTTAACACGTACCGATGGGATTTCCACTTTACGGTGCTATACCACAAAGGGGAGAGAGCGAACCCGTCCCCGGGAGGGCGCCTCCCACACTCCGCTTCTCGAGCTGCGGACAATAACATTGTTTTCACTACCACCAGGCACATCTTATTTGCCCACAGGCAGTCAGATGTTGGATGCTTGGATTTCGTTCTTGCGCTACTCCCCTAGGCACTTCCCGGAGGGGAACCTTGTAGTACCATACAATTTCTTATCGCATCATGCCATGCCATACCGTGCCTTCTACTGCCTATCATCAAGGCGTCCATGTTAGGTGTGAGCGACGGCAGATCTGTAGACTGGTACTCAATATATCATACCATGCCATAAAATAAAATACAAAAAAAATACTTTACCCTACCCTATCCCTACCATACATACCACCGTGTCACATCGTTCTACCGCCAGACATCCAGGTTAGGCGCGAGCATGGACAGATCCGTAGACTGGTACTAGCGCATGCACACCACACCATATCATACCATACCGTACAGTACCATACCATACCCATACCATACCATACCCATACCACACCATACCCTACCCTGCCCCACCCATCCTTGCCCCATCCATACCGTACCATCAATCCATACCACACCATGCCCTACCCTGTCCCACCCTTGCCTAATCTATACCGTACCACCATGTCATACCATATCATGCCCTACACTAACCATACCATATCATACCCAGTCCTACACTACCCATCCCATTCCTAATGCCCCATCCATCAACGCGTCCATGTTAGGCGTGAGCGAGGACTAATCCGTAGACGTAGACAATTAATTGTACTACTGCAGTACTACAACAAAACATGACATACCACACCAAATATCACACACCATACCCTACAATACCATACCTGGTGCCATGTATACTGTACCATACCGTGCCCTACCTCGGCAGGCCATTCCATACCCCACCCTACCCTACCCTACGGTACCCAACCCTGCCCTACCTTACCCTACCCATACCTTTCTACCGCCGCTCATCAAGGCGTCCAGGTTAGGCGTGAGCAAAGCCAGATCCGTCGACTGGTACCCGATATCCGCATAGCCCATGTCATCGATCAAAATGAAAAACACATTCGGCTTTCTGTCGCTGCCCTCCTCGACCGATGCAGAAGGCCCGCCCTCCCGCCCCCCCCCCCACCCCACCGCCTTCCACATCCTCAGCAAAACCTGGGGTGCGTGGTAGCACACGTCGTACAGAAGCAATCAGCAGCGTTTCAATGGATTGATCAGTAGAGCGCATACTCTTACGATACCCGCGAAAACACATGTTGTTATTGGTGATCTGTACTTGGCATTGTACCGGGGTACCCGATCCAACCACCCGGGATACCAGCATACAGAGTAGACACCCACTGAATAATACGCTTGCAGTGTTTCAATGAAGAATCTTGTACCACCTAACCGTTCCCAAGTCCTAAAAAGATACTAAACTGGTACGCTAAATATGGTAATTCCAAGTGGTTCGTCTTCCCAACTTTTACCTGGTATTCGTTTCCCATTTTTTGGGAAGCTAAATGGTACGACGGGGTGCCTATTTCCATGCAGGAAAGCTGTGAGTTGGATGCCTAAAAGTCGGGTCGACTAGGTATTACTCAGCTAGGTATCCATTTCCGCGCAGTGACAGCGGCGCCGAATACCCGACTACTCTCGGACATCCATACCCGTACCTGGAACTTCTGGAAGTTCTGTACGACATTCACACCCGTACCCGAAACTTCTGGAGGTTCTGTACGACATTCACACCCGTACCCGGAACTTCTGGAAGTTCTGTACGACATTCACACCCGTACCCGGAACTTCTGGATGTTCTGTACGCCCGTGCCACTATACCCGGGGTACGGGCACGGCATGTTTTGTACCCGATCGTAACTTCTGTGAGTTCTGTACGCCTGCGCCACAATACCCGGCCGGAACTCCAGGGAGTTCTGTACGACTTCCGTATCCGTACCCGGAACTTTTGCAAGTTCTGTAGGATCCCCATACCCTTACCCGGAACTTACAGTGACTTCGTCAAAATTGTGGCACGATACCCGGGGTACGGGTATGCCTTTGATACAATACCCGCGGAGCTCTGTATTTATTCAGGTTTGATCCGAAGAGTGTACTATATATTATGTCAGATTTTGTCCCCCTCAGAAACGGGTTTTATAGTTGGGAGTTCTGTACGACTTCCGTATCCGTACCCGAAACTTTTGCAAGTTCTGTAGGATCCCCATACCCTCACCCGGAACTTACAGTGACTTCGTTAAAATTGTGGCACGATACCCGGGGTACGGGTATGCCTTTGATACAATACCCGCGGAGCTCTGTATTCATTCAGGTTTGACCCGAAGAGTGTACTATATATTATGTCAGATTTTGTCCCCCTCAGAAACGGGTTTTATAGTTTCCGCGCGCAGACTGCCTAACATCACCCTGTTGACCCTGATAGCTACACTGTAGTTGCAAGGGGAGTCGCCGAGCTACATCTTTAAATGAGGACACACACAACCCGTAATACGCGCGATCGGAGTATCACACACAGCTTGCAAAGATGAGTTTCGACAAAATGTTCGATCTCACAGCTGGAGTGTATTTTAATTTTTATAATATTATGGCAAGGGGAGTCGCCGACCTATATCCTTAATGAGGACACACAACCCGTGATACGCGCGATCGGAGTATCACACACAGCTTGCAAAGATGGGTTTCGACAAAATATTCGATCTCACAGCTGGAGTGTATTTTAACTTTTATTATATTATGGCGTCTTATCTTGTCAGCCACACAAACCGAACACCGAACACCAGCACATGTCATACAATAATAGCACCTACCAGCTTTTCATGTTTCTTTCGTTTCCAAGGGCACGTAGCACACTAACTCTTGCATCGAATACATCCTTTTTTATGAATCGAATTTAATTCGATCCGAAGATGGTGGAAACATACGAATATGCCTCCTATCGGGAAACCACGTATTGCGTATTGTCAACGTTTTTTTCTGTGTCGGAATGATGCAGATCTCGCCATATGATATCATCGACGAAGTCTTGAACTCTCTTGTGTTTCGGTATCTTCGCTCCTTTGTCGTGGCACTTTTTTTGTCTCACCGAACTAACTACTGGTGGCGAAATTGGGCTTGCGACCGCCATTATTGTTTTTGAGGCGCCACAGCCGAGGTACGCCATGGTACGATCTGCTACAGAACAGTAGAGACGTGAGCGCGGCTGTTGCCCCGGTCGGCACTCGTTGAGGTTAACGATTTATCGTCTCGGTGGTGGTTGTCGATAGTCCTCAAAGCGACGACAGATTGCCTCGGGGACGTTAGCCCACAGTGAAAGCATGACATGCAAGTTGGAAACTCCTCTAAATCAAAACGAACTCCACCCTCGAGGCCGTGTAATAACCTAGGGTATTAACCGTACCCAGAACTTCAGCTAGTTCTGCACGGCATTCATACCCGTACCCGGAACTTCTGTACATTCTGTACGCCAGTGCCACGAATATCCGGGGTACGGGTACAGCATTTTCATACATGCCCGGAACTTCTGTGAGTTACGTACGCCCGTGCCACAATACCCGGATAATCGGGAAGTTATGTTTATAGTATAAAAATGAAAATACACTCCAGCTGTGAGATCGAAGATTTCGTCGAAACTCATCTTTGCAAGCTGTGTGTGATACTCCGATCGCGCGCATTACGAGTTGTGTGTCCTCATTAAGGACATAGGTCGGCGACTCCCCTTACAACTACAGTGTAGCTATCAGGGTCAACAGGATGATTTTAGTCAGTCTGTATCGTATATCATATCCGAGCAGTAACTTGTTTTTCTCCGACATACTGGCGGGATACTTCAGGAGTACCACAATTAATCGTACATGGTTGACCCAGTAAGGAGATTGAGCCATGCAAAATGAACCGCGATGAGTTATCACAATTAATCGTACATGGTTGACGCAGTACGGAGATTGAGCCATGCAAAATGAACCGCGATGAGTTAAATCGTCCATGGTTGACGCAACCATGTACGATTAATTGTGGTCCTCCTGAAGTATCCCGCCAGTATGTCGGAGAAAATAGGGAACAAAAAGGATGCCAGCCAGCAGGGGCAAGATTCACTACACATGGGACGCCAGGTCTAAGCAAAGTAAGCGGGCATACGTGGTCACGCACCCAGAACTGCACCCCCTGGCGAAAAAAAAAACAGCGTAGTGTGGCACGCTTGTCGCAAAAAGGAAACGCCGGTTGACGGCACTCCAACTACTAGTGTTGGTAATCAACTAAAATAAGCACGACTAACCAAGTTTATTAGGCTCGATTACAACGAGCAAAATCAAAGCAATTTTGTCTTGCCTTTTTTGGTTTTGAAGCAAATAGGCCCTTTTACAACTGGAAACTCATTTTTGGGGACAAAATTACTTGGGTTTAGTATAGGGAGGGGTTCGGCGGCTCTAAAGGGGTCAACTAAGCAACCAAAATTGGTTCATCTAATGATGTTACGCATAATTGCTTATATTTTGTGCTAGTTGGATTCGCACTTTAGCGTCGCGGCACGGGCGCAAGCCTCCATCAGCATGACATCAGCATGACACAAGCCGCCCTACTCGTCGTCTTCAACAACATGAACGGGAGACGCGGTACACGTTCCCCGAAACAGCTCCAAGAAACGCCGTTGGAGGGCTGTGAAGCCGTGCGAAGGCTGCCCCGCGAAAAACTGGTCGTCTCCGGCAAGAACACAGAGCTGTGAAGCCGTGCGAAGGCTGCCCCGCGAAAAACTGGTTGTCTCCGGCAAGAGCACTCCCCCCCACTGATGGGGGCTGGTGGCAAAGCCCAGACATTAACGGGTTGGCCCATGGGACGCGTGCCAGGGATCCGTGTGCTGAGCGTCACGTGGGGCTTGCTGTCAAGCGTGGTATTGACTCGTTATATGCGCTCTCTCATCGGCGTCGAGGACATGGTGTTCGGGGAGAGCTTCTACGACAGTGTGCAGTGTGCAGGTGGTGGCGAGGCCCGACTCAGTGGAATGTCTGGAAATTCGTTACATACTTCGACCCGAGGATTAACAGAGTGCAGTGACCGACTTGCCTCCAACAACTCACGTTTTGGGAGCCTTTTCAACCAAGGGAGGGGCGGGGCAGCGTGACCGAGCTTTTTTTTCTTTTTTTTTCATCCTCCGGCGGATGGGGAAAAATAAAGGGCAATAACCGAAAACGGGTATACCCGGTCACTTTCCTACCAAAAACGGGTACACTCTAAAATCAAGTGAAAAACGCACCCCACGAGCCACGCGATTGGTCGGAAAACATTTGCACCTGGTTTTTAGAGATAATGTCCCGGGTTCACCCGTAAATGGCCATTATGTTTGGCTTTCACCCGTTTTTGATTGTATCTAAGCCAATCAGATGCCTTCATATACATTACACGCAATCAGAAGTAATGCATTGATCCCCTATATACGAACGTCGCTTTCGCTGGGATGGAACGCCACTGTGGTGCCTGAAAGAAAGGCCAAGAGGTTCACAGCAGCTTCGACCCCCTTCCACATTAAACACCACTTCACCCCTGTCACGCACGTAGCTGAAGAAGACAGCAGGAAACTGGCGTCCCTGTATCGGTCAGCACCGCCACGCGTGCCCACAGCAACATCCTCCTTACTGATGCCACCGAGGTTGCCAACTCGTACCATGATTTTTGCCCCAGGCGTATTTTCAGGCTCTCTCCGACGCGTCGTACAGAGAGTGTTTTTCATGAATACCTGGTGCCTGGTATCATATCGATAGGGCCCATCATATGCCAGGTACCAGGTATACGTAAAAAGGCCCATGCGTGGAAGAAAAACTCAAAGGTTTCGTCATCTACATAATACCTGGTATACCTGGTATATGTCTACATTGATTATGCGAGTTAATGTGAGAACAACATAGATAGGTGCTGAGGGGCCGATCATACTTGTTGACCGGCTCGTATGATACAAATACGAGCCTACAATGACTGCTGAATGATCATATCATATTATCGTACAACAGTCCATGTTTGACGAGTACTATTAATATGTGGTACTATGTGGTACATTTTTTTTTTTTTTTTTTTTTTTTCTTCACACTTTTACTTTCCAGCTTCTGGACAAGCCGTGGTCACAGGTGTCGTCCCTTCTTCCCCCCGATTCTTGCCTTCAATTTTTATCGCGCATAGGGTTCAGCAGTCCCACTGCTCGTCGATTTTCATCGAATGTTGCTAACTCACGCTCTCGCGCTTTCCGCAAGTCAATTTGTGCACAAGAAAAAGTCCCAACGAATTCATACGAGTATGCACTCGGCGGGGCTCGAACTCACGAAACTGGCCTATACCAGGCTCGAGGATAACCTGATACGCCACCGGGGCGACCGGATTGGTACACATCGTAGTACGAGTACGAATGAGTGTGACCACAACAACAAATACACGTACTTCATTATTGCTCGCTCGTTCGCTCGCCCGCCGTCGCTCTTGTTACTACTACGTATGTCCCATGGTCATAGGGATGACACTCTGTTTTGAAGTGATGAATACAGTAGTACATGTTTGACGAGGATACTCGTATACGTGATATATACTGTATTATAGTAGTACGAGTACGAAGAATGAGGGTGATCATGACAACAAATGCATGCATTCAATTACCAACTACACAACAGACATATACCTTGTACGAGTACACCTCGTGTCTAGCGTCAGCGGACCAAAAAACGAGAGGTTCATCGACTGGCAGTCGCGTGGCTCGTGAGGTGCGTTTTTCACTTGATTTTAAAGGTTTTTTGGAAAAAAGTGACCGGGTAAACCCGTTTTTGGTTATTGCCCAAAAATAAAGCTTGAGCTCACCACACTTCCACGTATTTTCATACGCGTCGTGTGTCGATTTAACTCAGTTGCTTACGCAGCCCAACGCTAGCTGGCACACCCTTCGGGTCCCATTGTAGGTATAGCGTAAGCTGTCCCTATCAGTGGTCTTCCTTACAACGCCGGCAGCGCAAGCTGCCGTTGTATACGGATGCGTGTGTATGTCGACGCGGCCTGTCTCCTGAGGGTCAGTTTCGGTGGAGATAGCCACCCGGAATGTCATCTTTCCGGGTAGTGTGGGACTTGCGCAAGCTCACCCACTAACAAAACCCCTGGCCATGGGAGATGGCCTTCCGCCGGACTTGGTCCAGTTACGGTCCACCCTACCCATTCGGGCGTTGGTCCTCGGCCCGAGCACTATCCCACTTCATCATGGTGGGCAACGATCTCATGCACACTACTGACGGAATCACTAGTTCTACAGACAGGGGCGAGGGTACAGGAGGTAGGGTACAGGAGGTTACGCCCTGTGATTTCCGAATTCTTTTAGCAGGCGTGTTTTTGGGTGGTATCAACCGTGATTCGTGCCTCCAAAGTTGTCGTAGGCCATGAAAATAGGTTTTTCGGGAGCGTGTAATACTGAAGCAAAGTGTCGACACATTTATTTTTCAGCTCGACGGGTACACAGGTAGTAAGTTGAAGGACGATACGAGCATACGCCTACCGGAGAGGAACGGGGTTGTTAGCGGATGACATGCTCAAGTGTTGTGCCTGGTATGCGCATAAAGTTGGGTGAACTAGGAAATCCGGGGGGCGGCTACACTGCAGTGTGCGTGTAACGTGAAACATACTACACACGCGTTCGAGACACGAAAGCTAGCCTGGGTGATCATACTGGTGTATGGATGAAGTACAGTACGAGCATGCTTAACAGGGAGGGGGCGTGGGATGGCGAATGGCAATGATGTACGAGATGCGCAGAAGAGAAAAGGAAGACGCGGTGTGGGGAATATTGTATTACTAATCCATACCAGGTATTTTTCTTGTGAGTTCTGTCAAACATGTCAGCTGTGGGTTTGACCGGCAGAATGGTGGATACTCCACGTTGCAAGCTCCATGACGCGTGACGCGTGACGCATTTTCAATTGGTTTCCAATACTCAACCTTGCAAGCTGTGTTTGCGCAGAATCGGCAACCTCTCGCAAATCAACGACAAAGAAGAACACAACTACATCGTTCCATAGTATACTGTAATGCACTCAACGATATGCGTTGCCTTGCTGTTCCTCGGTGAACTTTAAATCCATGGTACAAGGCGTAATTCCGCATAATAATCAGACAAAATATCATATATCACTCGGATTTCACGCAGTTGCGAATAGTCGATTGATCCACACCCAACGTCTCAAACAGCCAGCGCGGCAGGCAGATATGAGGGAATTTGGTGGCACTCATTACGGAAGGGGAAAGAAAGGGGAGGGTAGGTAGCAGAGTAGTACTCGTAGTGCTTCAGTCGTACTTATAAGTACGGACTATGCGAGAAGTCACTCAGTACAGCACAGCGGTGGGCTCTGTCGCAGTGTGCTCTAAAAGCGCAATACTCCGTATTAGGCAAGGTATTAACGCAGATAGAGAGCTCAGCGTCTAGTTACACCGACGTCCCCGGAGGGCCTTCATACGGTGCAAGATGAAAATCTGAGACCGCCTGGGTGTGCGCTTGTGGTTGACATGGCGGATACCGGAAGCCGAGATGATCGAGACGCTACTCTACGGGTGCGCGACGTGGAGCCCGAACAAGCCTGATTACGACAGGCTGCGCACGTTCACCACTTCATGCACCTTCGGTATCTCGGCTGGCGGGAAACGTACACCAACGCGTCTGCCAAAACAGACTCCGAGAGCATTGAGGTGACGATGCGGAAACGGAGGACTATATTCGCGGGATTCGTGCCAAATCCGGGGAAGGAGCGCCTGCCGCGGAGGATGATGTTTGGGGAGCTGATGGTTATACTCCGGGGGGCGAGGAGAGGATTGGATGGTGTGCCTCACGCCTAGAGGAACACATGACGGAATTTGGCATGAAGTTCGAAGGTTGCGTCGAAAGGCTACACAGAAGGCCAGCAGATGGTTTCGACGGCTCGAGGATGGGGTAGAAGCATCCATGCGGAAAAGACATGACGCGAGAGTTGCAAAGCTGCAGAGCGATACTCGAAGGCCGCGGCCGTGCTACCAGCCGTTGACACCAATACGAGGCGGTTGGGAATGGGGGGGGGGGGGGATGGGGAGGGGAGTGGGCGTCCTGCGCAAGAGACTGAAGTATGGGTCTAGCGATCATCTTCCCGACGTGTGCGCCTTCAAATGGCCGTACGTAGCTACTCGTAGCGTAAGGCCGCCCGGACTTCTTCGTCTAGCGATCATCTTCCCGACGTGTGCGCCTTCAAATGGCCGTACGTAGCTACTCGTAGCGTAAGGCCGCCCGGACTTCTTCGCCTTGCTGCGTTCTTCGCTCAGGGCCCTATAATGCACTCGATGCCCTCTATGCGCCCAGCGCCTTTTTCTGTCAGACTCCAGGATCTGCTGTATCTGGTGTTTCTATGCGCCCAGCGCCTTTTTCTGTCAGACTCCAGGATCTGCTGTATCTGGTGTTTTTCCTTTCCATTCCTTCGTTTATTTTCTTTCAAATTTTAATTGCGTCGGGTTTTTCGTACGTATGTTTGCGTATTGATAGCGTTGGCTGGTTGGTTGGTTGATATTGTCGCAACACCCCCCCCCTGCTGGCGAGCTCACGTATTCACTTTGAGTAATATTATAAAAATTAAAATACACAGTCTATATATACAACACGTTGTTGCCCTTATTTTTTGCCTCATATATCTGACGCGTTTTGTATCCGTCAATTACTTGACGTATCACTTAAACCCTTCAACAACAACAACAACAACAACAACAACAACAACAACAACAACAACATCAACATTAAATCAGCTTGTGTTCCAAAGCATGAAAGCAAAAGCAGGACATGAAAGAAGTGCTGACCTGAATTCTTGCTGATGCCGTTTGATCGCCACCCTCCCCCAGCTCGCGCTCTCTGTCCATCCGAGCGTACCGCCCCGGTCCCATCGCCCTCCCCCCCCCCGACTACGCCCCCATCCAAACCCTGCCCCGAGCCCGAGTTATCAGTTTGATAATCCCCGATTTCCATTCCGTGCACAGCAGTGGCAGCAGAAGCAGAAGGGGGGGGGATGCTGATGCCTTTTCCCTCTGGTTGCGTGGTTTGCTGCTGCTGCTGTGCCTTAGTCTTAGAGGTAGTAAGCCCTTCGGGCCCAGTGAAAATTCCAAGCCGAGGAGGTGCCGCCGCCGGTAGCAGCTCGTTGCTTACGGGGGTGGCGCTAGCTAGTTCGTTTCCTCCTGCTGGTCGTCCTCCTCCTCCTCCTCCTCCTCCTTCTCCGTCTGCTACCCCTCCTTGCAGCTGCTGCTGCTGCTGCTGCTGCTGCTGTACCTGAGAGGGTTGCCGAAAGCGTTCGATAGTCTGCGTAGCTGAGATGAAACCGGCAGCGATGGCCATCGCACAACCTAAAGTAGCCAAGAACACTCGGTCCGGGGTCCATCTTGGACGTGACTTCGACGACTGCAAGGTCCGCCTGCTGTGTTCACCACCATCCTCCTCCTCCCAGCGTGCCCGTGGGCCGGAGCCGGGGGCACGCCCTCGTATCAAAGGGGTGGCTTCGGTACCATGCATAGCAGTGGTGGGCTCGCACGAGAGCGAGAATTTGTCACTCTTTCGTCACTCTTTCACTGAGGGACCGCCTGCAAGACAACAAACTACTCTCGCAAAACAAATAGTGCACAGCCAGTAACCTCGCCCGGGCCACAGGCACCTGGTTATCAAGGCCTTCCAGAGTTGCGAGGAATGGGGTGCTGTTCCTCGGCAGAGGATCGCCTTGCGTTGTGCTCTGCAAGAGAATTATGGAGTGCAGGGCGACTTTTTGCACGAGCACGAGAACCGGAGACTTCTCTCTGCGGAGAGACCGTCCGTGGGGGAGATAAACGAGGAAGTTGCAAATTTATTAAAATAATTATTGTTGGGGGGAAAGGGGGTAAACCATTAAGCCAATCATAGACGCGCAAAGCAACGGTCCCGCAACGAAATCGCTGAATGAAATTGGCGAAAAAGATACTCGCGAGTACGACATGATACGACAGCACGTACAACATGTACATATCGTAGCTGGTACAACTGCAGCAGGTGGCCCTGTATAGTGGCAACCTGAATAGTAAAGTGCCCTATATAGTGGCATGAAAATCTCCTGGCAAAATCTCAACCCGATATAGTGGCACTTTACCACTATTGAGGGCCCGTCCTCAATAGTGGCATTTTGGGCATCACACACACCCAATGGTGGCAGTTCCAAGTAGTGGGCCCCCACTACTGCTGTACCACACCTGCCCACACACACTCTCAGCGGTGGGCGCCACACGTGTCATGCCAGCCTGCGCGGACCTAGAACTGTGTAAACTCCCAAACAAACCACTGGGAGAGAAAGACGGGCACGAGTAAAGCCTACAGCAGTTGCAGAGCTTCGTGGTGGTTGGGTTGATGCGCCGGGGTGGGGGTGTTTGAATTTTCTATACTGGCTGTTTCAGTTAGTTTCGCGTCTTTACGTTGCTGTTTTCATGCGTTCTACACGTAGTGTTGAATGTTGAACCCCATGTTACACTGCCCGCCGGACAAAAAATATTGATGTGCCGCCTATGATACAATGCGTTTGGACGTGGTTCCTGTGGTCTGCCTGCGCAGAAGAAACAGGTCTTGACCACAGAAGGCTCGGTAACCGTTGGATAATCAACGGTCATTTCATGTGTTTCATGCGGATACTGCTGCACACAAATCAACCACGAGTAGTGGAACAGTATGCACGGCTTTACCTGTACACAACAGCGTATAATCAGTGTACAGCGTGAACATCGAAGCTCTTTATTCGATATAGTGGCACTATTGCCACTATAGACTGTCTAATAGTGGCAATAGTGCCACTATATCGAATAGTGGCACTGCCCTGAATAGTGGCACAATTCTGTCCTGCCACTATATGCCACTATACAGGGCCACCTACTGTACGTCTTTGTGCGGGACACTGCTTTACGGTTGCATGGCGTGGAGCCTGAACAAGCCTGACTATGGCAGGCTAAGACGGGTTCATCACTCCATGCTCCTCCGATGCCTCGGATGGCGGAAACGGAAGGGCGACGACCACACACTATCGTACGCCGACGCGCTTTCCAAGACAACTTCCGAGAGCATAGATAGAGGCGATAGTGCGCAAACGGAGGATATCATGTGCGGGATTCGAAGCACGCATGGGGGAGGAGCGTCTGCCACAGAGGGTGATGTTTGGGGGTAAGGGCTACTCAGAGGGGCAAGAGAAGGACTCGATGGCTCATCTGAAGGAAGATATGCCGGTCTTTGGAATGAAATTCGAAGGGTGGCGAAAGGCTGCTCAGAAGGCCGGCAGATGGTTTCGACGAGTAGAGGAGGGAGCCGAGTTGTTCATGCGGAATTGGCATGAAACAGAGACGCAAAGCTGCAGAGCGACGCTCAAAGGCTGCGGCAGCGCCATCCACCGTCGGCATCTCTATACGGCCGGGGGGAGGGGGGAGGGGGGGAGGGGGGAGGGGGGGTAAGGGGGCGGGGGGAGGGCGGAGGGGGAAGGAGGGGAGGCGGGAAGGAGGGGAGGGGGGAAGGGGGGCGGGGAGGGGGGGGCGGCATGCCCAAGAGACTGAAGTCTGGGTCTGGCCGTCATCGTGTTGAAATTTTGTGGGCCTTCCAATGGCCGCCACAAGATATCGTAAGACCGCCCTGACTTCTTCGCCATGTTGCGTTCTTTCCCCAGTGCCGTTTGATGATGCACTTGATACCCTATATGACCGCAATGCCGTCTTTAGTCAGTTCCTAGGGTCTGCTATTAGTAGGTGGTTAGTCTAGAAGACTATATGATATATATGACATAGAGTATCACATACAGCTTGCAAAGATGAGTTTCGACGAAATCTTCGATCTCACAGCTGGAGTGTATTTTCATTTTTTTATAACATGACATTTTTTCTCTTTTCCTTACCTTGCTTCCTCTTCTTCTTGTCTTTTCGAGCTTTCTTGTTGTCTTTTCTTTTCCTTCCTTTCCATTTCGATTTTTCGCTTTCTTGTCTTTTCTTTCCTTTCCTTTATCTTCTTTTCTTTTCTTTATTACTATTTTTTCCAATTGACCTACTCGCGTGTGTCGTGCGTACGCGTAGTGATGGGTACTACACGTGCAATATATACGTGGTAGTCTTTCTTGGGTGGCAAGCGGTATGGTCTATGTAGACTAGATACGTAGTCGTTTTTTCCAGGCGCGTGAGACGTATGCACCAGTCAGTATGGACCTGGCACATTGTAAGCTGACTCCCGATTTAACTTTTATATGTTTATGGCGGAGACATGAATTGCGTCAGCTGTGACATATGCGTGTACCACCTTTGGTTTGTGTTTTTCCCTGAGGTATTCCTCAGCTCCAGTCCAGAGTGACTGGAGCCTGTTCTGTGACCACGGATTTGATTATGCGAGTTAATAATGTGAGAACGACAACAACAAGTACGACGACAGCTTGCGACAGCAGTAGATATTCTAACGACACTCGTGCCAGGTCACATGCATGGTGACCAGGACAGGGGATCAAGGAGTGATACCTTCTTGTTGCTGCGTGTGGCCGCGAGGTTTAGGCGTGGCGGTAGAGTTGGGGTCATACTACGTGGTGCGTCAGGCATGGTCACCTACGATTCGCTTCAGGCATGGTCACCTACGATTCGCGTCAGGCATGGCACAGTCTGGGTTTGCACAGAGGTAGCTGAGCCGTCGGGAGGCTGGATTCTACGGAGAAGGAGGAGAGCCCCCCGACTGATCGTCGAGGGGCGAGGAAGAGACGGACCTCCCTTGACGAGAATTACTCATTGTATTGTTTTTCAGCGCGCGTCAGATCTGGTGCCACAAGCTGCGGGGGGAGCACGGGGAACGATCCCCCGCAATTTGGAGGGACGTCGCACTGCAGCTTGCCAGCTAGTTTGGGGGGGCGTGGCGGTCGTTGAATTTTATAAAAAGATGTTTTAAGGGCGTCATCAGCTGTGAGTTCGACGAATTTCGGGTCAATACTCATATCTTCAAGCTGCGTTGTTGGTACTTGTAATATGCATATGTACCATTTTGATTTTTTGTGCCTAGTCCGTCCCTTTTTCTCCGCCGGCGCAGAGTTTTTTGGTGTGCTTTCTTCTGCAATGCGATCAGACTACCCGTCGGTATATTATCAGCCGTGTGCCGGGCTCATGGGACGTCCGTGGCGCGAGCTATGGCCGCGGAAAGCCGCCGAGACTGGCTCTATTTTGCGGGGTACGAGACGCTTCTGTCCCCGGGCAACCACACACTAGACGTATTTAAGCCTCGAGGTTAGGTCTTAAGTACTTCCAACTGGAAGAGCTAGGCCATTCGATATTTCGACCTTAAACGCATAAAAAAAACACCATATGTCTAAAACTCGAAATAGTGGTCTCGCTTCTGTCCCCGGGCAACCACACACTAGACGTATTTAAGCCTCGAGGTTAGGTCTTAAGTACTTCCAACTGGAAGAGCTAGGCCATTCGATATTTCGATAAAAAAAACACCATATGTCTAAAACTCGAAATAGTGGTCTCTTTCAGTACGCATAAAAAGAAAAGCCGAGGAAAGATCAAACTACTTGAAAATAGACTATGATATTTCTGCACTACTCCAGACGCAGATGGCAAGACGAGGATTTATGTCATGAGTCAGCACATGAGTGGGTGGAAACTTCGAAAAAGACCCTCCCCTGCCCATGCTGTGCGAGCTTGAACAAACGGCCAAAACAAATAACTGGTGCCTGGCAAAAACATTGAGTGCTTCGTACTCCATACTCGCTTCATATGTAGGATACCTCGCAGGCGTCTGCCGCCTTCGGTGTGCCTCAGTGTGGCAGTCAGTACAGCAGCACAGCAGGACTGGCCCTCAACCCGGTTCAATTTCCACCCTCGAAATGTAGGCATCCGTCTGATGTAGGCATCCGTCTGATGTTTCCTCGAGCTTTTGTCGTCTGAAATGCTGTTGTTTGCTGGAACTCGGAAAATTGCTTCAAATATGCACTTGGGCCAAAATGTGCCCAAGTGCATATTTTGGGAAAATCCACATTTCACCGTGGTCTGCCGTGGTCGTTAGGTCGATAAAATAGACCTATTTTGTAGACATTTAAGACACGATAGGGCTTAATTTGGTTTAGAGCCTAAAATATACGCATATCGTCAGGCTTAAATACGTCTACTACACACACGGTGGAACTTTAGTCCTCGCACGTACATCGGGGTGGCATCAAAATGTATTTGCGAGAGAATTTTCCCGCACTGCTAGACGCGGGCGCGGTGTATATGTACCCGCTGCAACGACGTGAACTATGTCATTACTGTGAGTTCTCCCTCACAATTGACACGGTGGTTACCATACAGCAGTAGCGAAACCTGTATAAAGAGATATAAAGTAGCAACACAACCCAAGCAAAAGTAACGATGTGCACACAACAGACCATACCGGCAACAAACATCGGTGTGAACTGTCTACGATCACAGCAGCAGCAAGCAACCGCAGAGAGCGGCAATAATATATAGATCATAAAAAATCAAATTTTATTGAGAACGGGATTTTTTCATGGATGGACCGAGGAGAATAAATACACAAGACGTTTACTCTCTCTCATCAAAAGAACATACACAGCGGTTTTACAATAGAGCACCACCAGCAAGCAGCACGTAGTCCATAGACTCTAAGTTTACTGTGAGTTCTCTCTCACAATTGACACGGTGGATACCATACAGCAGTAGCGAAACCTGTATAAAGAGATATAAAGTAGCAACACAACTCAAGCAAAAGTAACGATGTGCACACAACAGACCATATTATCGGCAACAAACATCGGTATAAGCACGCGGGGAAAAATACTGGACACAGAAACAAACAACAAATTGACACCAATGATTCCTCTAACAGCAGCGACAGCAGTACAAACCCATCAGACAGCGAAAATGATCAAGACAACAATAATAGCGGCAACAATAACAATTCTGGTCAATGGTCCATTATTCCCGAGATTGGTGATGGTGCATGTTTATTAAGATGTATCTCGCGTCGTGTGCACAACAACCCAGCTTTACATCACATCGTCCGTGCACATATTATTGCCCACATCACAACCAATTTGTACACCGTTATCCCAGGATCAGGTTTCAACACCTTCCACGACAGCATCTTAGCTGGAGCAAATCAAGGTCATCATGTAGATAATAAAGAATCATTTGTCGGTGTAGACAATATATTTTTCTGAACGGAACAAACAACGCCAACGTGCCCGAAAAAGTTCCGTTTGTCTTGCAAAGTTCCGTCAGCAGCACCACCAGCAAGCAGCACGTAGTCCATAGACTCTTAAGTTTACTGTGAGTTCTCCCTCACAATTGACACGGTGGTTACCATACAGCAGTAGCGAAACCTGTATAAAGAGATATAAAGTAGCAACACAACTCAAGCAAAAGTAACGATGTGCACACAACAGACCATATCGGCAACAAACATCGGTATAAGCGCGCGGGGAAAAATGCTGGACACAGAAAACAAACAACAAATTGACACCAAAGACTCCTCTAACAGCAGCGACAGCAGTACAAACCCATCAGACAGCGAAAATGATGAAGACAACAACAGCGGCAACAATAACAATTCTGGTCAATGGTCCATTATTCCCGAGATTGGTGATGGTGCATGTTTATTAAGATGTATCTCGCGTCGTGTGCACAACAACCCAGCTTTACATCACATCGTCCGTGCACATATTATTGCCCACATCACAACCAATTTGTACACCGTTATCCCAGGATCAGGTTTCAACACCTTCCACGACAGCATCTTAGCTGGAGCAAATCAAGAACTTGTGGAAGTCGCTGGATCTCAACCTACTACATATTCGAGTGTCGAAGAGTATCTCCACTTCATGTCACAGCCTTACGCATATGCTACAAACGTAGAATTAATTGCTGCCACGCAGTTATACGGAGTGGACTTTCGAATAACTTATCACACCGAGCCTCAGCAATATCCCAACCCTCCTCGCCTCCAAATGTCTGTGATATCATATATTATCCACATTCTTTCCACTACGCATCCCTCCGATATACACCTTCTGCATAAATACTTCATCATCAGTTGTAGTCATTCGACTTGCGTCGCCCCCGGGAGGCACGTGTCCACCTCCCGAAGGGGAACCTTGTACAGTCTACTAGTCTACAGCCTATATGTGGGTGAGTTTTTTTATTGGGAGGGGTCCTGTTTAACAAAGAAAAATAGATATATACGAGTACCAGGTAGTCTAGGCTATATACTATGTTTTGTTTTTCTCCACTACTATAATGGTAAGACTAGTGTTGGTATTTTCACTTTAGGTGGGGAATTTTGAGCTAGATCTAAAACATCATACCTATTTTATAAATCTATTCCTGTAGTTTCCACTAGACTATACTGCTCTATCGTGTGCATGGTAGGTGGTTTATTTTGTTTTTTCCCCCGCTATCGGGAGGAGTACTAATACAGAGTAATACTATTGACCTATCGTTATCTAATACGGAGTATGTTGATACTTTATACAACATTCGAGAATTAAAGTTAAAAGTCGGCTCCTCCCCCCCAAAAAAAGACTGTGTGTGTGGGACTCGAACCCACGGTTCCAAGTTGACACGCTGTCACTTTACCATTTTATTGTAAGAATATTTTCGGGACGTCAGCTAGCTGTGAGTTCGGCGAATTTCGGGTCAATACTCATATTTTCAAGTTACTTTTTGGTATAGTCTAGCACTTGTGATATACTAGACTATGTGGGTAATTTTTTCTTGATAATAGGAGGGTTCCTATTCTTTTTTTGGAAAAAAAATGTTTTTTTCCACTACTAGACTATAATGATTGGTGTTGTTAGTACTGTTACTTTAGGTGGGGAATTTTATAAAAAATGAAAATACACTCCAGCTGTGAGATCGAAGATTTCGTCGAAACTCATCTTTGCAAGCTGTGTGTGATACTCCGATCGCGCGCATTACGAGTTGTGTGTCCTCATTAAGGGGAATTTTGAACTAGATCTAACATCATAATGTACTACCTCGAAGTATATATTATGAAAATTAAAATACACTCCAGCTGTGAGATCGAATATTTTGTCGGAACTCATTTTTGCAAGCTGTGTGTGATACTCCGATCGCGCGTATTACGGGTTGTGTGTCCTCATTAAGGATATAGGTCGGCGACTTCCCTTGCAACTACAGTGTAGCTATCAGGGTCAACAGGGTGATGGTAGGCAGTCTGTGCGCGGAAACTATAAAACCCGTTTCTGAGGGGGACAAAATCAGACAGCTGTGGAAGGAAATGCATCAGTTTATCAAGTGAATCCTGTAAGTCGAACATCCGGTGAGGGGAGGGCGGAGTTTATATATAGTCTATATATTTTTATACCTTTATTTCTGTAGTTTCCACTATGTTGCTTTATCATATGTATGGTGGATGGTTTGCGGATGGATGGCTTGGTCGGGGTTGTTGGTACTTACTTGTGGTTAAGTGCGTAGGTAAGTTTTCTCTACCTGGGGGTGGTCTTCTTTTTTTGTTTTTTGCACTATTATTGTGGCGGGTTTTGGTACACATCTCGGGAGTATGAAGACAGTAGTTTAATGATCTATAATACTCGTAGATATCATGTAAAAGTCCCACCCTAACAAAAAAAAGACGGTGGGAGTCAGTGAGACTCGAACACACGGTTCCAAATTGATACGCGGTCACGTTGATATTTGTATGTATGGGTGGTTTTGGTTCGATCGGAGGTTCGATTGCTCCTTTTTCACTGCATGCTCGCGGGACATCACTCTATCTAGCAGCACTCCAGACAGGAGGCAGGCGTGTTCCTCTCTGTCCTCATGACTACCATGGCACTCGTAAGTTGCAGGCAGCACTCCAGGCAGCAACCAACCGCCGTAGCCAGTAGCCGCGAGTTGGTTTTTTAGTTGTTGGAACGTGTGGACTCTATGCTGTTTGTCGTAGAAGTTGATTGAGTGGATACCCGCGGCCACATGTGCTCTCATTCAGCTTCTACATACATGCATACATACTGATTTAATGCACAATTCGGGGCGACTCGACGAGAGGGAAGAAAATGCTGAGCTCTTCTCGCGATAAGAAATAGAGCCACGTGCCGGGAAGAGGGCGCGCTGTGTGATCCTGGGTCTGAGCTACAACTAGAAAACAAACCAAAAAACAAAAAAAAACTACAGTAACACTCGGAGAGGGAGCGCGAGAGCAGTGCGTGCGAGGATAATCGACACACGACGCGTACGAAAATACGTGGAAGAGTGTGGTGAGCTAAAACTTTATTTTTTCCCCATCCATCCGCCGGAGGATGAAAAAAAAAAAAAAAAAAAAAAAAAAGGATAATAAATGTAAATGGGATGAAGAAAAAAAAAAAAGATGGAAACTTGGTGCGCCTTCGTCTCGTGTGTTTGGCCAGGCGTTTTTATTTTGCTCGTACGTGCAAAGTTTTCAGATTTGCACGTACACTCAATACTGCCCCTGCCGACCTCGAGAGCAGACCTCGAACTCTCCAAAGGTTTGGGGTTAGGGATAGGGTTAGGGTTAGGGTCAGGGTTGGGGTCAGGGTTAGGGTCAGGGTTAGGGTTAGGGTTAGGTTAGGTTAGGGTTAGGGTTAGTTTACGGTTGGGGTTAGGGTTGGGGTTACGGGTAGGGTTAGGGTTGGGGTTACGATTAGGGTTAGGGGTAGGGTTAGGGTTAGGTTACGGTTGGGGTTAGGGTTGGGGTTACGGGTAGGGTTAGGGTTGGGGTTACGATTAGGGTAAGGGGTAGGGTTAGGGTTAGGTTACGGTTGGGGTTAGGGTTGGGGTTACGGTTGGGGTTAGGGTTGGGGTTACGGGTAGGGTTAGGGTTGGGGTTACGATTAGGGTTAGGGGTAGGGTTAGGGTTAGGTTACGGTTGGGGTTAGGGTCAGGGTTACGGTTAGGGTTAGGGCTAGGGTGAGGGTCAGGGTTAGGGTTAGGGTTGGGGTTGGGGTTAGAGTTGGGGTTAGGGTTGGGGTCAAGCCTGGGGTCGGGTTAGTCTGGGCACCTTAACCGTCGTTTCGTGCGAACCTGCACATAGGGAGCCGCTAAACACAAATCGCTGTTGAATTTACGTACATATCCGAACACCTGGCACGGACCACGTGCAGCTTCGCGGCGGCTGCGTCTGTGTGTGTTTAGGTGGGAGATCGTATTACTACTGTACCGGTCTTAATTGATAGCCGACCGAATTAAAGATTTTTTTATTTTTTTTATTTTTTTTGTTTTTGGACCTTCCTACTGCATGCAGTAGTAGTAGGGCTCCAGCACCTTTGTGTGACCACGAACTCTACTACCGTACGGGTAGATTCATCGATTTTTTACAAGAGTTAGTGACAACAACGGCAACATCAGCATTGCAACTTGACAAACAGCCGTACACAGAATTACCTGGGTTACATGCAGAGCGTGACAGGGGTACGAGGGGTAGTTAGTCCCTCTCCAACGCCGGTTGTTGATTGGTCTTTTTTTGCTGTTTTTTTGCTCAGACCTTCTATTATTGTCTTCGCACTTTTTGCTTATCTTTCTAGAATCTCCTTCCCTGGAAGCAACTCAGATCTAACCCCAAACCCTAAGAAGGCTCTTCTCCCCCCTCCTCCCCGCCAGTAATACTCCAATACGTACGCGCCTCCATTTTTATCGCGACAAAAGTCCAGCTATTTCTTCCCTCGTCCTTCTCGCCTCGACTCGTGCCAACATATTATGACGCCATCCACGTCACTCAACGTCAATTTTTCTCGGAGACCGTGACTTGACCTTCTGACCGACCGCCACTTACACGAAAACTAGCATAGCAAGACCAAAAACAAGAGCGCGGTTTAACCCTTGGACTGACCGCCTCCCACACTAAAATCAGTATTAGACGGCAACGACAAGAGGTTAGGAGACCGCTGGCTGGTTGACGGCTTCGACCGCTGCCCACTCTTAAACCAGCATGATGAGGCCAAACCAGACACGTCACGAGGAGACAGTAGGATTAACCTATAGATTGACCGCCCCCTTCCCCACCAAAAACAGCAATACAATGCCAAAGATCGCCTTCACGGGCTCAAACAAACCAGCCTCCAAACCAAATACGAAGCGAATTTGCTTCGTAGCATCACGAAACGAGCGACGCAAACCAAAATACAAGGGCCAAACTATGCCTCCCGCCCTCCCCCCCCGCCCGAAATGACCGGTATCCTACGAGCATACAAAAACTAGCACGATTTATATACGGACAATAACAGAGGCCTCGACCCACCCGCAAAATTCCCCTAGCACGATTTATATACGGACAATAACAGAGGCCTCGACCCACCCGCAAAATTCCCCGTCTCGTGTAAAAACAGCGTATTTTTTGTCCAAAATCACAACGAACGATGACCCTGCAATCTTCGCAACCGTGTGTTTCGGCCAAAACAACATGTGTCGTAATTTCCCCTTCGAAGCCAGCCGAGCAACAGCAACACCACATGCACGACGGATGGTTACACTATGTCCATGACGAGGACAACGCCAGCGAGGACCCACTTAGCGGTGGGGGCCTTGGTCCGGAGCCCCGCATCGAATACGTACGTCGGCCCTCGCTGCTGAGTCTTGTACACGGGGCACCTGATGGGCAGGGTAACCAAAGAACGTGACATACGTAACAGACGTAGTGCACGGGAAGGAGAGGTTAGCTTTTTTAACCGTTTCTTTTTTGGAGGAAGTAAGCGTAGGGGGGGGGGGGGGGGGGGGGGGGTGAAGATGTTCAACTTGGGCGGCATAAATTGAATGTGATACATGTTACTGAGATCCGCTGTTACCAGGGGTGGATGCCTCATCATCATGCTGCGAAAAATTCACCGGAAATTTCTCATAAGTTTTGCAATATCTCGGCTAGAACATCATATTTTTTTTTACTTTTTATTTTTGCGCCGTGACCGTAAGGCCTATGCGAACAATCCAAGCTGTCGTTTACCGTTATCGACGAAGAGTGGACAGAGTTATGACCCCATAGGCATTAAATGACCCCTGTCAACAATGGATCTCCGTAATAGGTGTACGGGAAGGGGGGGGGGGGAGGGAGGGCGGAAGGCAGGGGGTTCGTTCGCTTCTAGTGAACTGTAGGCGGTGGTGAGGGGGGGGGGGGGGGGGGAGTGGATCTCCGTAATAGGTGTACGGGAAGGGGGGGGGGGGAGGGAGGGCGGAAGGCAGGGGGTTCGTTCGCTTCTCGTGAACTGTAGGCGGTGGTGAGCGGGGGGGGGGGGGGGGGACAATGGATCTCCGTAATAGGCGTACGGGAAGGGGGGGGGGGGGGGGGAAGGGACGTGTGCTACGATAGAGGTAGTAGCAGTTTTCGTCAGAAATTAGTTTCTGAATGACGGTGCTCTCCTTTTTTTTTATTTTCTTGCATGGATCTCGTCGTGTACCTAGCGGCCATGTGATTTTTCATGTTGTGTTACAGCAATATTTTTCTCCAAATCTGTTTTTGACCGACAGGGGTCTTAAACCTCCCAAATTAAGGAACCCCCTCAGAAAAAAAAAGCGGTGCGCCTCTATTGTAGCACGCGTCCACGGTACTGGGGGGGGGGGGGGGAGGGGGGGCGCCATATTGGTATCCGGGAAGGGCATGGGGGAAGCGGCTTCGATATCAGATTTCGCAGGTTTGATGGGAAGAGGAGGGCGGGGGGGGGTGGGTTTCGTTCGCTTTTTCTTGCGGTCGGGGGAGGAGGGGGGAGGGGGCCGGGGAGGGGTTTCGACGACCTGCTCTCGTTGGTGGTGAGGGAGGGGGGGAAGGGGGGTTGTAGATGAGGCACCCGGGTAAGGTACCAAAAGACGTGGTACACGAATAGGTATTACGGGAAGGAGAGCGGGTGGGGGGGAGCGGCAGGGGTTTTACTCGTCTCTGCAGTAGGCTGGTTCATTCGATTCTTTCGCAGGCTATGATATCGGGTGGAGGATATGGGTTTCGTTGCTCTTTTTTCGCCCAGGCGGCGAGGCGTTGTCGAGAGGGGGAGCGGGGGGGGGGGGAAGGGGTGGATGGGGCACTTGAGCCGGAGAAGAACGTATTTTCAGTATGCTTACAAGGAAAGGAGGAGGGGGCACAGGGGTTTTTCTCGTTTTTTTCGCAGGCGGCGAGGGAGCGGGGAGAGGGTGTAGACGAGGCATCTGTGCAGGAGACCAATAGAGTTCATAATAGGTACGGTGGATTCCCCGATTTAAGAGCGCCCAGGACACGAGCATTCGGCCATGACACGAGCATTCGGGACTTAAGAGCGGTCAAATCAGCATGTCCCGCCTATGCTAAGATATATAAATATGTATTTTCTACGAAAGATAAGAGCAATGTGTAGTCAAGAGCGCTTGATTTTGCTTGTCACGGGGCGCTCTTAACCCCTTTACAACTGGAAACCCCTTTTTGGGGACAAAATTACTTAGATTTAGTATAGGGAGGGGTTCGGGGGCTCTAAAGGGGTTAAACCGGGGTACCCACTGCTCACGGGAGCGGAGGGGGTAGGGGGGGTGGGAGTTCCACTCCCCTCTTTAGTAGGCGGTGATGAGAGTGGGGAGTGGGGGGGAGGGGAGGGGAGGAGGGGTGGCGTGTAGCGGTGCCGGGGGGGGGGGGAAGGATAGCGAATTCTCGACCTATCGCATGACATGCCGATAACTGAGTTTTGCAATGTGTACCAGGTACAGCCACAACGCATCGGCAAACGGGTACCCGGGTATGCAATAACCGACGCTCACATGAAGGTGCTGCTGTCGGCCTTCGCGCTGACGACGGCGACGCAGGTTATCACGGGCATGGGGAAGTACATCTCCCTCGGCTTAGAGCTCTCCAGGTGCTGCGCCTGAAAACCGAAAACAACGGCAGTGTTAGCGTCGAGGTGTGCCGAGTTAGGGGAGGGGAGGGGAGGTGGGGGCATCGCGGCAGGGGTGAGGGAGAGCAGGGGAGAAGAGGGTGGGGACGGAGATGGGGGGGAGGGAAGGTGTCCTCGTTATCGTGCGTGGTCGAGGTTTCAAGAAAGTAGACCATAGACCCTCGGGGGAGGGGAGGGTGGAGGGGGGGGAGGAGGAGGAGAGGGGGGGGGGGGGGGGCAGAGGGAGGAAGGGGGGGGGGGGAGGGGAAGGGGGGAGGAAACGGGGGAAGGGAAAAGGGGGAACGGAAGAGAAGGGTTTGAGAGGAGGTGGGGCGGGACGGGAAAGAGGATGGGCAACAGAGGTGAAGGGAAGGGGATGGACGGAGGGCGAGGGAGCCGGGAGAGAGGGCGGAAGGGGGAGTGGAACCTAACTACGCGTTCCCTGCCGTCTGCGTTGGAGCGTTAAGAAAATCATCAAGTAGGAAGAAAGTGAAACAGCGTGTTCAACTATTTCTTTCGAACTGCTTGTCACTGCCCTGTTGCGTGATACACACACTTGCCTGCAAGTTCCATCGCGCTCCGTCCAAGCTCAAGCCGTTGACGTACGCCCCCTCCCGACTTGAAGCAGAAATGTCCGCAACATCCATCTATTTCGTAAACAAGTGGAAAAAATGGCAGAAAGAAACGGGGACGTCGGGCGCCAACGCAGAGGATAGCAGTTGACGAACAAATGGGTGAAAAGCAGGAGAAGTCGGGTAGAACGAGGGCAGTCAGTGTACAACCGCCTCTGGTTGCCTCAGGCTGGGTGGCGCTTATGTTGGTATATGTATTCTGCTCGAATGCCCGCAGTGTTCATCTAGTGTAAAATATTGGAGGTGCACCACGCATAACCACTGAGCTTCGCAGTCAGCATGGCGTTTGTGTTGATATTCTTTTCCTTTTGCTGAAACGTTCGCGATGCTCATCCAACGTATATATATATTATAAAAAATGAAAATACACTCCAGCTGTGAGATCGAAGATTTCGTCGAAACTCATCTTTGCAAGCTGTGTGTGATACTCCGATCGCGCGTATATATTTACACCATCACCGCCAACCGCCGAAACAATGCTGCCAGCGCTGACTGCATAGCTCAGTGTCTTTGGCGTATACCCAACACAAAAAAACACCATCCCATCTTGCAAGCTGGCATGCACAGCTCAGTTGTCATGCTGTATCTCTAACAAAAGCACAGGCCAGTTGAAAGAAATGCGGGGGCTAAACACCCCGAGAGAGGTCGGCCAATTCTCTTCGGATGGGGAATAAGCGAACGCCTCCGACTGGATAAGGTCATTTACGTTTCACTGTGCAGGGATACCACTCAAGACGCATGCTGCGATAGATTTGTTGAGGTATACCGTTTTTTTGGCAAATGACATTTTGTGAATGACGGGGGGCTCCTTCACCCAAAATGGTGAGAATTTCGTCATTCTTGTTTCGCAAAAATGTTTGTTTACCGCGGGTCGAGTCAGGACCTTCACCGTATTTCACGGGTCGGGTCGGGTCGGACCAGGATGTGTTGAAGTCTCACAGGTCGGGTCGGGTCGGGTCGGGTCGGGTCGGATCGGGTCGGGTCGGGTCGGGTCGGGTCGGGTCGGGTCGGGTCGGGTCGGGTCGGGTCGGGTCGGGTCGGGTCGGGTCGGGTCGGGTTGGGTCGGGTCGGGTCGGGTCGGGTCGGGTCGGAGGCTCTTGAAATCTCACGGGTTGAATCGGGTCAGGTGATCCAACCCGATCCAACCCGACCCGACCCAACCCGACCCGACCCGACCCGACCCGACCCGACCCGACCCGACCCGACCCGACCCGACCCGACCCGACCCGACCCGACCCGACCCGACCCGACCCGCGAGGTCTAACCTGAACGGCTAAAATACCTGGAATGTACGATGAAAGCAAGCAACTAAGATACGAGCGAAAAACTGAGAATGACAGGAAATTGGGGGGGGGGAATATGGAGCCGTTCTGCTGAAGTTAAGCGTACCTGATAGAACGCACGGTTTCTGAAACAAGAAAGCCATCCTGGCTGTTTCTTATCATCTCACCTTCTTCGTGACCTCGGTGGAGACGGAGAGCTTGTCCAGTTCCAGCCCGCCGGTCTTAGCCGTCACCTGATCCACGCGGAAGTTCAAGATATCAGCACAGCCAGGAGGGGGAGGGGGAATATCTTCGAGCTGAATTTCGAAGGCTAAGGTTTTTGCTGGGATAGGAAGGAGTTGTGCGACACGACCAAAAGGACGCGTGCTTGCGACACGGAGCGAGCATTTTTCGTCTGAAACGTTTTCTGAACGACGGGGCTTCTTGACCCAAAATCGTCGGAAAAAAAAAAAAATAATGCGCCATTTTTTTTCTTGTTTCTTTGGCATGATGGTGATTCTCGTTGTGTACCTACTGCGACAGGTAGACCATTGGGATTTTTCATTCGGTAGAAGATTTTTTTTTTCTTCATTTTTTTTTTTTTCTCGGTTTTTTCTGGACAGGTCTTAAGCTCTAAAAGTGAGGGGTAGTATTAGAAAAAAAAAACGTGGTGCACCTCTATCGTTACCCGCAGCACGCTTCCAAGGCCACGATAAGGGGAGTGCCCCCGTTTTGCTACCGGGGTCGAAACACCTGCACGAGCGTGACTCTGCACCGCGAACGGACTAACGCGGTGCAGCGAGCGTATCTTTCCATTCCATTTCGCGGAATCATATCGCAAAATAAATTTTAAAAACACACACACACGAACACAAAGACCAAAGTTTTTTTTTGGTTTTTGAGTGCTTGCGGACAAAAAAAGTCTGATTCGCTTGTATGGTATTGGCGTGTGTATGACGATAGCATCTACGGAGATGCGGTGGAACCCATCCTTTCCCGAAAGGGGGCAATAAAACAAACCGGTCACATGATCGCCACACTAGGATCTCGTATACCATTCACACACACGACGAACGGGGCAAGCCAAGCCCCCCGCGCGTTCGTCAGCTCATGGGTTGTGTTGATGTTTAACGCAGAAGGAACAGGGGGGAGGGGGGGGGTGTCACTCGCGCGAGTGACCGCGCGAGCTATTGCAAGATGAGGCCACGGTAGGAGCGTGCCCCCAGTTTTCACTACCGCGTATGAGCCGGTGGCGCGAGTGACTCTATACCTCGCCGACGAAAACACACGTTCGGCGATTGTTTTGGTGCAGCGTAGCCTATAACCATCCCCTTTCGTATGAGTATCGAGAATGTTAAACAGCACGAAAAAACCCTGTGACCGCAAGGAACGGGGGGGGGGGGTCACTCGCGCGCGAGCGACTCTGGGCCACTGCCAAAAAATGTCCCTTATAAAGGGACCCCCCCGCCCCTATCGTAGCATTGGTCCCAAGACGACGCCCCCTGCCATAGCTTGGTGATGCTCGCGCTGCTTCACGCTCTGCTTCAGGTGCGCGATACGCTCGATCTCGTCGGTAATCGGGCGCTTGTGCCTGAGCCCCAAGACGCCGCCTGCTCCGACAGAGGTGTGCACTGATAGCGCTTTCGTTTTGCGCGAAACTTTTTTTTTTTTTTACCCCAAAATCACTGGAATTTCCATTTTTTTTTTTTTTCTTTTTTGCAACATTATTATTATTTCGTTTTAGGCATTTTTTTCTCCTTTTATTTCTTGTCGTTCGATATATACCTAGAAATACGTGGAAATTGTTCTTCGGGTTTTTGCTATTTTCGTTTTTTTTTTCAAAAACTCGTGTTTTTCATTTTATTTTATTTTCGGAGCTCCTCCAACGCGAGGAAAAATTCTCAACCATAGTTCTTGTCTCTAAAAAACGGGTTGAGGAGCCCCGTCATTCGGAAACAAAAAAAATAATACCAAAACAAAAAAAAAGGCTGCCTCTATTATGGCGCTCGTCACCTGCATGATGGCCGTGAGGAAGGACTGCGGGTTGAAAAGTCCGCTCAACCACGTCACCGTGGGAGGTTCCGTCGGATTCCCTACCCAATCCGATAGCTGCGAGAGCCGCGCCTGCGGTCAGGAACCGAACCAAAACTGGGATTCGTTTGGTAGAGCTTGGGGGGGGGGGGGGAAGGAGTACGCGACAAAATAGGCATTCCCGATATCACACTCACTCCTACTTACGACACGACCCGAAACGAGGGGCGGGGATTACTTACTCAGCCCGGCAAAAATCATTTTTTATTTTTTAAAGAAACTTTTTGGTTTTAGTGCTCAAGGAAGAACTCGAGCCAATCCGTTTTATAGGTTGCGAGAGCCTCGCCGGTCGCTATCTGTCGTGACAAGACTAAAGCAATGAAATGGCGTATGGTTTCAGAGCTACAGCCTCAAGTTTCTTTTTCCTGCCGGTTGTTGCTGTTTTTTTGTCGTCCCCCGAAAACAATTCCTCATTTTTTTTTTGAAAAAAGTGATTTTCGGTTTTCTGGAGTAAGCTCAAGTTTATCAAGTGAACCTCGGTTCATTTTGGCCAAAGTTATTGGTGATCTTAAGGGGACGAGTGAAAAAATACTGCCGGGAGTACCTGAAGGTTGGAGATCCACAGAGGAAGAGACCGCATCGACGGGTAGGCAAGCTTCTCCCAAGCAGACGGAACCTGCGGCAGTATCCAGGCGGAGCAGTAAATATGCCGCATTTGGTTTGGTGCCAAGCGACTAATAAAGTACTTCGAGCTCGAAACACGGGGAAAAGTTGGTCCTACGAGCAAAACTCTGGGCCTCTCGTTGCTATTCCAAGTTTCAACTTTGATAGGCGGGTGGGTAGGTGAACGATGGTGTGGAGCGGAAACTTGTCCATCGATTATAGCAGCAACAGTTCACAATGCTCTAGTTAGATCTCCCAACGATTTCATGATTTATGCATCTTTCGCAGCAGATGCAGCCGTAAGTAATAACATATGGCCACCTTGCCTGTGAAAACCGCTTGCTGTGCCCCCTCTAGCTACTAACGGCAACCACAAGATGCGGACGCTTTAAATCGTGAGCTAGCTCGTGTAAAACCAACCTTGTCTGTGGAAACCGCTTGCTGTATCTCCTCCAGCTGCTCGGTCATGGTCAGATCTCCCTGAACACAAAGACGCGTCGTATCACGTCGGGGTTTCGCCCAGTTTTGAAGCGTTATTCATGTCGAGCTTATAGTTACTGCCGGACTGGTTTGGGCGCAGTGCAGCGCAGCGCTCGCCACCGAACGCACGGTCTCTCGATCCAACGTTCGAAGCGTACCCCACCCGGAAGGATCGGTTGGTTGGACTGATTCTACGATGGTTGGACTGATTCTACGATGATAGCCCCCCCCCCCCGTAAACCGGCAATGTTTTTCGACGAACGTTTCATGGCTGCTCCACACGACGAAGGATTCAACGAAAAAACTATCTTCACATGTTTTCTTGTTTGCGAAGGGCCACTACTCCTGTCGAACGACGACGACTTCGGAGTGGCAAGGGGCATGGTGTTTCAGGAGATATGTCCGGGAGCGGGCTTCAAAACCGGCGATTTCGTCAAATAATAGTTTGTGGGGGGGGGGGGGGCTAGCGCAGAACGCCTCCTTTATGTTCTTTGCTGGGTGTTTTTATCATTCTTGTTCGAGTCTTCCATCGCTAGCCCAGGTGTCGCAGAAGTTTGAGAGCTCGTAACATGAGGGAGGAACTCGATATTATATCGCCTGAAACATGGCTTCGAGGACAATCGTTCGCGCGTGGCAACCCGACCAACATCTGTCTCCACGCGCTTGAGGAGCTCAACCGATAAAAGGTATACCTTTTTTTGGGCTCAAAAAGTACAATCCCCTACCGCACTACAGAGGGACGACTCGCTTGTTTTCGTGTTCGTGGGAAACATGGCTCCGAAGACATCCGTTCGCGCGTAGCAACCCGACCAACATCTATCTCCACGCGCTTGAGGAGCTCAACCGATAAAATGTATACGGAGTACCTTTTTTTGGGCTCAAAAAGTGCAAACCCCTACCGCACCATAGAGGAACGACTCGCTTGTTTCGTGTTCGTGGGAAACATGGCTTCGAAGACATCGCTTCGAAGACGTCCGTTCGCGCGTGGCAACCCGACCAACATCTATCTCTACGCGCTTGAGGAGCTCAACGGGTAAAAGGTATACCTTTTTCTGGCTCAAAAATGCAAACCCCTACCGCACGATAGAAGGACGATGCGTGCTACGATAGAGGTGCACCACTTTTTTTTCTGAGTTTCCTCAATTTGGGAGCTTAAGGCCTCTCACTCCCGAAAACTGATTTTTGGTGAATAACAAACCTGTGCTTTATCGCGGATAAAAAAATCCCATGGCCTTGTAGGTATACAACGAAAATCATGCAGAGAAGAAATTGCCAGCTTTTCGACGATTTTGGGTTAAGGAGCGCCATCCTTCAGAAACCGTTTCAGAAAAAAATGGCTACGTCTATCGTAGCATGGATCGCCTCTGCTACCACGACACGGCTCGGTTGGGTCACCTTGAAAGCGAGGCAGAGGTCGGTGAGCGTCCTGACAATCTCCCCCACGAGCAGGTTCATACGTTCGCATTCCTGCAGAATTACAGCGGCAGCGTGCAGGCAGCAGAGATACAGGGGCCGTGGATAGGCCGGCGTAGTGGTCGGCAGAAGAGTCAGGCGGTGGCAGCGGACCCCAAAAAAAAACAGGGGAGAGAGGGGGCTAGTCGGTGCTAACGTGCAGCGTCGCCTTGGTTCGTGTAGGATGGCGACGGTCATACTGATGTCGCCGCCGCTCTTACGTTTGAGCTTACCTGCATGAGGATGTTTTCGTAAGGTCCCAAGTCGTTGTCGCAGGCAACGGCTATCGCTTCGAGGTCGAACTTCGCGTCTCGCACCACCTGCTACGGGACCAATCGAGCGCCCAACCCAAACAAGGGTTTGGACCACAGGAACCGACGGGAGGGGGGGAGGAGGGGAAGGAGGGGAGGGGATGGTGGGGGGGGGGCGGGGGGTACTCATTTGTTGCTTGGCATTCGCTGTTCGACCATTGACCACGCATCCCTTCCGAGACGGAGCACCGAAGGACTAGAGGAGGTGCAATCATTTCATGCATAGCCGTTGTGTTATGGCCATAGACTAGACCCTCGCACCCCTACAAGGTTCCATGCTATGGCGTAGATGTAGCACGTTCGGGCCAAAAAGCCCTGAGGGGGGGGGTTACTTTTGTGGCATTTTGTTTTTCAACGGTGACTCGTGTGGTCACTCGCGCGAGCGACCCCTTTTCCTCCTCCCTTGGCGATCTGAAATCTTTCGGGCTGATTCCCAATTTGCGGCATGAATGAATCGGCGACGGAGCGGTAAGAAAACGAAAGCTCTTTCGTATGATCCCAAAACGTAACGCCTAAAGTATTCGTGTTCGTGAAGAAAGGTGCAGAGTGAGTCGCTCGAGCGAGTGATGAAAATCCTCCAATCCGGCAGCAAGCATGGGGAGGTACAGCCGCCCGCCCCCCCCCCCCCCCAGCGTAGCCTTGGGGGTCAGAAATGTTTTCTGATGTAAGTCACGGCCAGCTCAACGTGATGAAAGAAAAAAAATATTTGGATCCCGTTCTGGTTTGGATGCATGCTACGATAGATAGAGGAATTAAGGTATACCTTTTTTTGGCGCAAATTGTTTCTGAATGGCGGGGCTCCTTGACCCCCCACCGAAAAAATCGTCGGAAAAAGGCCATTTTTTGTGTTTTCATGATTTCTCGTGCTGTGCATCTTAGGCCATGGGGCTTTTCACCAGTAGCAGTTTTCATTATTTTTTCCGAATCGGGTTTTTGGGAGATTGTCTTAAGCTCCCGTATTGAGGGATCTCAGAGAACAAAAATGGTGCACCGCTTATCATTGTAGCACGCGTCTTCCCAGATTATTTTTTGTTGGAAACCTAGCGCCTTGTAGCACGCGTGTGATATATATGTATATGTATAATTGTGTTTTTTTCCTCCTCCGGGCGCATCTCTTTGTGTTCGCACCTTTGTCCCAAACGTCGGGTGGGGTGGGCACAATTCGACCGTCGGGCTCACGTTGCTGGAGGTTTGGGCGCGATCCGTGCAGTGTGTCGCGCGTGGCAAGCCTTTTAAACTTTTTTCGCCTTGGGCACACTCAAGGCAAATCCCCGGGTTTCCGCAACATCCCCGCGGGAATCGGGTTTCTGCATCCCTTATCACCGCGTGCGCACGTAAAATTTGGATGCAAACCTGGCTTTTCTGCTCTCGTAGAGGGTACACGTTTCTTTCCCTATTTTTGCACAGAGCACCACGCTACGATCCTGCCGCCCAGCAGCAGTCCAGCCCCCTAGCAGCAGCAGCCTGCAACTGTATGCGCGTGTGGCTGCTGTTGTAGTAGTAGCTGATTCTTTGATCGGAGCGTGGCATTTGTCACCCCATCATACCCCATCTTCCGGGTGTGCTGCCGCTTCGGACGCATCTCAATTGCATGTCCATATATCGCGCCAATGTCGTCGGTACTGTAGGAACCTTTTTGATAATAATTGATTTACTAACCCATCCGTACATTTGCGTCCAAAGAGGAAGTATTTTTCCGTACTTCATACCAAAGGGGTATTGTTTTGTGTCGGAGATTTTGCTCACGCCACAGATGACAGGTACCAAACATGAGGACGGCACGACGCTACGTGTACAACCCTACCGCACAGCAGCAGTAGTGGGATACATCATGAACATGCGCGTAGCGAGTCCTCGCTATGCTGAGGCGAGTCCGCAAGGGAGCGATTTTGAATCGGACGACGATCAAAACAATCTAGCGTAATTTTGCTTGACTACCGTAATCATGCGAAGGTTGGCACCCATCGGAAGGTTGGCACCCATCGGAGATAGCACCGGGGTGCGATAAAAAACACAACAACGTAGAAACATTTAATCGTGCTTTCGCACCCTCATCGGAGAGATCGCACCCGGGTGCGATCTCTCCGACATGAATAGAAATTGAGGGCCACCGCAGCGGGTCTGTGGTAGGAAATATTATCATTATTTCATACTCCGATGATATATCACCAGTGCGCCACTCCTCTCAAACGTACTTTACCAACGCAGCTTCGGTCAAGTCGTTTTAGGTAGCTTTGAGTCGTTTAATTTGTATCCGGGGTGCATGCACGCAGCACCGTTGCCCCAGTACGGCGCGGTGTATTTCGATTCAGCAGCGCACCCATCGGAGAGATCGCACCGGGGGTGCGCCAAAATTGAAGAACGGCATGATTTAATTGTATTTCCGCACCCCCATCGGAAGGTTGGCACCCATCGGAGAGATAGCACCGGGGTGCGATAAAAAACACAACGTAGAAACATTTAAATATCGATCGCACCCCGGTGCCAACCTTCGCATGATTACGGTATAAAAAGCAAACAACAGTGGATATAGGTGCTGATGGCACCACGCTACGATCCTGCCGCCCAGCAGCGGTCCAGCCTCCTCGTATCAGCAGCCTGCAACTCTATGCCCGTGTGGCTGCTGTGGAAGCTGATTCTTTGATCAGAGCGTGCCATTTGTCACCCCACCATACCCCTGTGCTGCCACTTCGTGCGCATCTCCATTGCATGTCCATAGATCGCGCCAAATTGGGCGGTAATATAGAAAACTTTGTGATGGTAATTTATCTACCAACCCATCCTTAAATTTACGTCCAAATAGACAGAGTGTTTTTACGTCCGTAACAGAGGGGTAATCATGTTATGGGTCGGAGATTTTGCTCACACCACAGATGACAGGGACCAGACAAAATGAGGACAGCACAACGCTACGTGTACAACCTTGCCGCACAGCAGCAGTAGTAGGATACATCATGTATGTGCGCGTGGCGAGTCTTCGCTATGCTGAGGCGAGTTGCTTTCGTCTTCACGAGGGGAGGATTTTGAGTCGGACGACGATCAAAACAATCCAGCGTATTTTTTCTTGAACTTAAAAAGCAAACAGCAGTGGATATAGGCGCTGATGCTCCATGAGACAGGGCTTCTCTGTCTCAGCGACAATAATAGAAGCCCTACAGTTCCTCATTCCGCGCACTCTCTGCGACGAACTGGTGGTGAAGGGGGATGATTGTCCATCCTGGCGTGTATCACTCGTCGTTAATTCCAATATCTGGCTCAACAAGACACGAAGAGTGCCTATTCTGAAATTTAATTGCTGATTTCCAAACGAAACAACTGGAAACAAAGCAAAAACATCAAAAACACGATAGAAAGACGGCGCACGGAACAACTGGCTGCTGATTGTTTTTTTTTGCCGGTCGAAAATCCACCTATTCGTCCTTTTATTTTTACCACGCAAATTTTACTGCATAAGAGTCGCCCGTATAAAAAGCCCCCATCGTACGAGTACTGGCGCTGGACACGTACGTACTCATGGGATTACCACTTATTTTCGGCTTGTCCACCACGACGGCGAGAGAGCGAACCGTACCCGGGAGGGCGCCTCCCCACACTCCGCTTCTCGAGCTGCGGACAAGAGCATAGCATAGCGTTTACTACCACCAGGTACATCTTATTTGCCCACAGACAGTCAGATGTTGGATGTTTGGGTTTCGTTCTTGCGCCACCCCCTTGGGCACTTCCCGGAGGGGAACCTTGTATATGCATACATTTATACATGTGTATATATGTATATATGCACTCATGACCAATGCTACGGTCAGGGGGGGGGCATGTTAAGGGGGGCATGTTGAGGGGGGCTTGTTAAGGGGGCTTACTCATCTGTTGGTTGCCTTCGCCATGTGACCATAGACCATGCATGCATCCCGTTCGAAGCGGAGGGAGCACCGTTCCCGCTCGATAGAACACCCAAAAAACTTGACACAACCACGGAAGGGTTAGCTAAGTCGAACGATTGGTTAGCTAAGTTGAATGAATTGTCAGCTAAGTTAATTGAATGGAGAGCTACGTTCAACGAATGGCTAGCTAACTTGGGCCGAACAAATCGCGTGGAAAATTTCCGCCATTGAGGTACAGTGAAAAAGAGCGTACCCCCTCCCCCCTCCCCCCCTCCCCCTCCTCCTCCCTTCCCCCTTTCCCCTTCCCTTATTCCCCTCCCGTCCTCTCCCCCCCCCTTCCGCTTCATTCTCCCCCCTCCCTCCCCCCCCCCTTCCCCCCCCCTTCCCTCCTCCTATCGTAGCCTTGGTAAGACATTTTTTATTTGTTTATTGAGTCAGGTGCACAGAGCCGCTTCCCCAGGTGGTCGAACATCGGCAGTGAAAGACCGGGGCATTCCCTCTCCTTTCATAGCCTCGGTCTCAACCAAACAATCTTTCGAAACAGAGATGTGAGGGCTGGCGTTCCTATGGAGCTATTTTTCTCGTTCCCGGGCCTATGCGGCGTACCTCAAGAATGTCTTGACTTGTCTGCTCAGCGAAGTTAACCCCCCCGTTGACGGCGCCGTGTCCGGTACGAGAGTCTCGAGCGGAGAGGTTCAGGATGGCCGCGAGAAGATGCTCGGAAGTTTCCTGGCGGTATAAAAATATGAGAGATTTACATACACACAGAGATAAAAAAGATGGCCGCAAGAAAAATGCTCAGAATTTTCCTAGCGGTAAGACGTACTCGTTTAAAGATCAAAAGATGGCCCCGACAAAAAAATAACCATTTTCTAGCGGTAAGCGCGAATCCATGCGTAGAGGTCAAGGATCGCCGCAAGAATTGAATTGAAAGGCTCTAGACGACGTACAAGAACGATTTCGTACGTTGATGTTGAGGGTGGCCGGAAGAACGATTCCGTACATTGATGTTGAGGGTGGCCGGAAGAATATTGTCGGAAGTTTCCCGGCGGTATGTAAGATAGATTGCAATACGCGAGCACAAGTAGCCGTCCAGGATCGACGCAAGAACGGTTTCCCGGAAGCTTCTTAGCGGTGAGAGCGATAGCGTACACAGAGGTTGACCTAGTGTAGCTATCAAAAGATGTGGACAAGTGCGTCAGTGCGAACGGGGTCATGATCGTCGTGCACCTCGTGTTTTCATTGTTTTCAGTTCGAACACGAAAAGTATCAACAATAATATCCAAGCAACCCGCTTTGCTTCGAGCAGCCGATCGATGCTGTAAACGTCAGTTTTACTGTTTTTTTTCTTCCTTCTCTGAAGTCCCAAAAGGGCGGAAAAGAAAGCTTCTCAGAAGTTTTTTGGCGGTACGAAGAGCGATTCCAGGCATTAGCAGCTCCCACGTGTCTGCTGCACGAAGCGCAACAGGAGTAGTTCGTGCAGCACAACATGCGCGCGGCGAACGTGTCGCGTGCAACACGCAACGCAGGCGTGTACGCCTCCCGCCACAGGGTCCCCGGAAGGCGCCCACCGAGTAGGGTTAACCAGAGGCAACCGCGTGTGGCGTGAAAATCGGTTAGTGCATGCCTGATCACCACTACTCGACAAAGCGGTTGCCGGCGAAACACCATGAAAAATGACGAGCTAAAAAAGCTGAAAAGTGGGAGTGCTGAACCCTGTATATGCGAGATAGAAATGAAGGCACGTACCGGGGGGGGGGGGGGGGGGGGGGGAGAAGGGAAGAAGCCTGTCACCGCGGCGATAAAGCACCTTGTGAGTTGAGCTGAAAAAGGAAAAGTGATGTTTAAAAAAACGACAACACTGGACACGAAGGGCTTTCAGACGCCTACGCTAGTGTTTTTCGTTTTCTCACCGCGGGCGGTACAACCTAACAAAAGGTGTGTCTTTTAGATCTTGTTTTTCACTGGAGCTTCTCATCGATCGAAAAACGAAATCTCTTCTTTGCGTTGGGGTGCAACCCGAAAGCCGCAGGGGAGTTCTTGTGTTAGGGTGGCGTCATTACGAACAGACGTTTTTGCTTTACGACGCCAAAACAGCCTCGTTGTGAAAGGGTGAGAGTTAGTAATACCTGAACCCTAGCGTGGAGAGTCTTGGGGCTTTGGACACCAGCGGAATTCCAAAGCCTTACTTTACTCAACAAAGGCTACGGTAGAGGTTTCCATTTTGGAGGCAGGCGTTTCTGACCGGGTGAGCCCCTCAAGCGTAGAGCGACGCGTGCTACGATAGAGGTGCACCACTTTTTTTCTGAAGCTCCTCGGTTTAGGAGGTTAAGAAACGTCCTTCTTAACCCCCAAAAACTGACTTGAAGAAAAAAATAAAACCGCTTTGATCCCGGATGAAAAAATCCATACGCCCTCGCGCAGATACATGCAACGATAATCCTGCAAAAAACAAAAACAAAAATAAAGGTATGTGTATTTTTTCCGACGACTTTAGGCGAAGGAGCCCCGTGTTTCAGAAATACGCTGTCGACAAAAAACGGTATACCTCAATACCTCTATCGTAGCCCGTGTAGAAAAAAATCGGTTTATATGACAATTTGAACGAGTGCGTTCGTTTTAGGACTGACTACTCGTAGGCTAGCGTATATAAATGTTGAACGGGTTTGCGCGATTGAGTTTCGTTCGAAGTCAAGCTTAATGTGATGAGAAATTGATTGGGCTCCTCGTGCTAGAAGAGCTCAGAAGAAAATTCTTAGAATCATCTGCTGCACGGGTACCCTAGTGTGGGATGGCTCCAAAGAAGCAACTGTCCAAGGGAGGGCGTGCGGGGGGGGGCGAGTTACTTCAAGACGACTCCGTTAACCTTTTCTTATTTTTTCACTTTGCACTTGAAATATTTTTTAATTGCATGTCATACATTATCTGCTTTGTTAGAAGAATTTCTGTTTACACAACGTTCTCACCGTTCGGAAGCCAATCTCGGCGTTGGGGTGCAGCCCGAACGCCACCGGGGAGTTCCCATGTAGGGTGGCGTCGATGTGATCCAGGACCTGTGTCGGGTGTTTACAAAGCAACGCAAAAGGAAACAAACAAACAGATACGGCCGTTGCAAGCAGGTCTTAGCTCAGTTCTTATCGTTGTACGGTCTGCCGTCCACTTGGTAGGTCCTAAACGAAGCACGGAGGTGAAGCAACACGATTTTCAGGAACTATACCGTTTGTTCGGCTACCAAACTTTGAAATAAAACAAAACGCGGCCGCCATAGGCGGATTTTAGTTTTACACCTGGCACCCGATACCACGCTAATCCTATTCCTGACACTCGCACTAAACTCAAGTAAAAACAAAAGAAAAACACAACCGAAGGGGCGGTATTTAATTTGGAAAGCTGCACGCCCGAATAACCCGGAGGGAGTTCCCGTGTAGGGCGGCGCCAACACGATCCAGGATCTGGGGCGCCGTTTCGTCTAGAAAAATAACAAAAAAAAAAACGTTTCCACCGATGGGTGGTGTCAGCCCAGCCCCACAATGGTCTGAGTTTTTAGTGATACTATAGTCAAGTAATGACAGGGTTAGAGAGTGCACGTGGCAATATTAATAGTGTCAAGGGCAAGAGATCGGCGATGGGCAGATGTTACGACGCCAGCTACGACAAAAGTAGGGTTCTATATATATGTATTTTTTTTTGGAGGGGGGGGGTGAAACATTTCTTGAATGACTAGGTTTCTCAACCCCCGAAGAAAAAAAATCGGAATTTGAGCCTTCTCACGGTAGGGGTGTAGCACATTCTAAGAAATTTCTGCGCTACTGCTACGTGCTACGACAGAGGTGCACCACTTTTTTTTTTTTTCTTTAATAACTACCCTTCAATTTGGGAGCTCAAGACCTCTCCCAAAAAAATCTGATTCGGACCAACAACAAAAAACTGCTACGTCGTACGTACCACCCGGATAAAAAATCCCATTTGGCCTAGGCATACAACGATAACAGCGAAAAAAAAGAAGTATGTTTCTGACGATTTTTGGCTGAGAAGCCCGCCATCCTGAGCCCATTTCGGACAAAACGTGCTGGGTCACTACCTCTATCGTAGCATGCGTCTATTCTAACATGAGGAGATTTTTCTCAGCGCCGTCTCACCCGAACCAGGACTTCGAAGGCGTTCTTTCACGCCACCCCGACCGACCCCTTGTATGTATGTATACCCTGGTCTCGAAACAAACTACACTGTGGTGTCGTAAAACTGGCAGACCGAGCGTCAGCCCCTTCCCTCACTTTTTTTGGAGGAGTTCAACCGGTTCAACCGGTCAGAAATGCTTTCCCACCGAAAAAGTGCTGCCTGTACCGAGGGATGACTCATTTTTTTTTCGTTTTTGCTTTTCAAGATTTTTGTCCGCTGCCTGCCTGTGTGTGTGTGTGTGTGTTTTTTTTTTCTTCGCTGTTGTATTCCATCTCTCATTACCGTGGGTCGTTTAGGGCAAAGTATTGGATTGGACGAGGCCCCCTGCGAGGTTTCGGGAGCGAAAATAAGAACTGACCTCTTTTGCGGTACCAATTCCGAGACATTTCGATGTAATCTATGTTCCATTACCTGTGCCAAATCTGAGCCCAACGATTGGATCGCCATTTTTCCATCGGGTACGAGCACCTCTATTTTGCCGCCAAACCAGTATGTGGAAGAGATACAAATAGGGCTACTTAAGCGAGGGGCCGCGCAAAAAAGTCAGTGTGGACCTCTAGCGCCAGCATGGTGCTATGGCAAGAAGCTCAGCCTGTATTTTACGGTAAGCAGCCTGCTGGGCTGGGCCGGGCTAGACTGTGGATCGGAGCTCGGAAAGGCTGGTTACTTCGTTGCCCTGACCGTTATTCTAAGTAAAAAATATGTATATAAAGAATATAGATCATGTAGATGATGTACCTGTCGTCACGGTATGCTGCGCAGGATCTGTGCGGTACAGGTCGAACCCAGGAAATACTGATATTAATAGATCATGCAGATCCTCATCATCTGGCTCCCACAAGGCAAATGACAAGCTCCCAGCCAAATTAACACTGCTGCCCCGACCCTTCATAGCTAAAACCTGTTGCCAGAAGCTCAAGACGACACCAACAAGGTAAAAAATCTTGGACAAGTTTTCCGGATTGCAAGTTTCAGCGGACCCGATGGCCATGGCTAGGGTAGGACGCGTGATACGATCGAGGTAGCCCTTCGGGCTGATTTTTTTTTTTCCGAAAAAAGCGGGCGTCTTAACCCCAAATCGTCGGATTTTTTTTTCGCAAAATTATCGTTTTGTGCACCTAGTTCGTGAGACTCGCTCATCGGGTTTTGGACATTCAGTTTGCTAATTAATATGTTCACTTTTCTACTTTCCAGCTACTGGACAAGCCGTGGTCACAGATACGTGTCGTCCCTTCTCTCCCCCCTATTCTTGCCTTCAACTTTTTAACGCGCATCTAGTGTTCAGCAATCCCACTGCTGCTCGTCGAGTTTTCACCGAGTGAGTGTTGCTTTACTCGCGCTCTCGCGCTTTCCGCAAACGTCAATCTATGCACAAAAAAAGTCCGTACGTATCCCTCAAGATAAGAGCCCGAGAAAAACATACGCTGCGCCTCATTGGGCACTGCCCTTGTAACCGCTCTGATTTCTCGACTCGCCCCAGGGCGACTCTATATCCCAGCGACAAGGAAATAGGCTATTCGCTTGGAGCGGCGTAGCTGCTACCCTTCTCTGGCGGTTTCGTACGGCAAACAAAACACAACACAGAAGCTCGACACTGCAAAGGAATAGGTGGAGAGGGGTCACTCGCGCGAGTGACCCCGAGCATCTGGCAAAGAGAGGTCTCACACATGAACCCCCATGGCGCCGGTCCATACCAAATTTGCAAGCGTCATGTCCGAGAACACGCGGGGTTTGATACTTCCGTAAGGGGTTACTTTCCGCTTGTGAGTGCATCTACCTGGTCGTACGAGTAGGAAACCGATGGCGCCATGAAGCTCTCGGCCGAATGGTCGCCGCCGCTGCCCCCTTGCGCGGGAGGGTCCGGGTAGGGGAAGAGCGGCATCTCGTCGAGGAGGTCGTCTCGCATGAAGAACACCAGGTACGTGCTGCACATCAACCTGCCGTCGGCATTCGTGCATGCATACGTGTGTATGCACGCGTGCGGTGGAAAATTAGGAAAGGGGGAGAGGTCGCATAAGTATACGTACATCTCTACATATATTAGTATTATATATTTTATCCTTCGGCGGGTGGTGGGGGCAACACGAAGCTTAAGCTCACTCACCACACTTCCGCTTATTCTTTTCGTGCACACCCTGTGCCAATTTTTACTCAAACGTATTCGCAACCCAGCACTAGCTGGCGTATCCTTCGCCCCCCCCGGCATTTAACGGTTGCATCAGGTACACTGTCTCGTCGTCGAGGAGCAGGCAAAAATAGGCGAATGCAAGGGTTAAACAAGAGTGTAGGCGACATCTATGCGGCGTGCTAGGGCGGCGGCGAGGGAAAGCGCGGCATCTCTCGTAAACAGAAAATAATATCCACCAAGGCTACGGGGGGGGAAATAATTTTTGGGGCCCCCTTTCTCAATGAGTCGAGCTCACTCGCGCGAGTGACCTGACTCCCTTCGCCCCCGCCCTGTTCCTCTGCGGTCTCAACCTTTCGGACAGTTTTTTTATTTCGCGATAGGATCCGCCATGGAATGGCGAGCTACGCCGAACACGCGCAGCAAAACCGCCTGAAGACTGGTTGCAGTGAGGTGCAGCGTTGCGTTCTTTCCCCAGTGCCATTTGATGATGCACTTGATAACCTCTATGAGCCCAATGCCGGCTTTGGTTAGCTCCTAGGGTCTGCTAGTATGACATTTTTTTTTCTCGTTTCCTTTCCTTGCTTTTCCTCTTCTTGTCTTGTCTTTTCGTGCTTTTCTTGTCTTTTCTTTTCTTTCCTTTCTTTTTTCGTTTTTTCGCTTTCTTGTTTTTCTTTTCTTTCTCTTGTTCTTCTTTTCTTTTCTTTGTTTCTTTTTTCTAACTGACTTGCGTCTGGCGTGCGTATGCGCAGTGATAGACACTACGTGCAATATATACGTGGTAGCCTTTCTTGGGTGGCAAGCGGAATAGTCGATTTTTCCAGGCGCGAGTAGTGAGACGTATGCACCGGTATGGACCTGGCACATCGTAGGCTGACTCCCGATTTCACTTTGTACATGTTTCTGGTGGAGGCATGAATTGCGTCAGCTGTGATATATGCGTGTACCACCCTTGGTTAGTATGTGTTTTTTGCCTCGGGTATTCCTCATCTCCAGAGTGACTGGAGCCTGTCCTGTGACCACGGACTTGATTATGCGATCTGATGTAACAACAACAACACCAGCAACAACAACACCAACACCAACACCAACAGCAACAACAACAACAGCAACAACAAGAACAACAACAACAACACCAACAACAACACCAACACCAACACCAACACCACCAACACCAACAACAACAACAACAACAACACCAACACCAACACCAACACCAACACCAACACCAACACCAACACCAACACCAACACCAACAACAACAACAACAACACCAATACCAACACTAACACCAACACCAACACCAACACCAACACCAACACCAACAGCAACAGCAACAACGACAACAACGACATCAACACCAATATCAACATCAACATCAACACCAACATCAACATCAACATCAACAACAACAATGACAACAACATCAAGAACAAGAACAAGAACAACAACACCAACACCGACACCAACACCAACACCAACACCAACACCAACACCAACACCAACACCAACAACAACAGCAACAACGACAACAACACCAACACCAATATCAACATCAACATCAACACCAACATCAACATCAACATCAACAACAACAAGAACAAGAACAAGAACGAGAACAACAACTACAACACCAACACCAACAACAACACCACCAACAACAACAACATCAGTCGCGTGCTACGATAGAGGTAGCACGTTCGGCCTAGAATTTTTTCTGAATGACTGGGCTCCTTAACCCAAAATTGTCGGATATCGGCCATTTGGTTTCCTTTGGGGGGGGGGGGGGGGGATATTATGGTTTTTCATGCTTAGGCCATGAATCTGTTCACTAGTTGGACTTTAATTTTACTCCAAATTCTCTTTTTTGGGTGGGTAAGAGAGCTCTTCAAGTGGGGACCCTCAGAAAAAAATACGTGCACCTCTATTATCGTAGCGCGCGTCTACAGAGACTCTCGGGGCGAGTGGCCCAAACCCGGCGGTGCGAAGGAGGATACCCGCCCCCGGCGGTAGCCTTCATCGCTCGCCTTCGCAAAAATGCACACGAGGTATGTAGCCCGTGAGCGGTGCGGGGGGTCACACACATGTATGCGCGTGGTGGCGGCAGTGGTTCTGGGATTCTTCATTTTCACAAATAGTTTCATTTTTTTCTTCATTTTTTGGAGAAAAAACGAAAGCGCACAACTCGATATAAAATAAAATTAAAAAAAAAAACAACGCGACGGTGGCCTGGAAGGTAAGCATACAAATCAATCCCTTTTCTACGGTAAAGGCTGATTCTACGATGGTCCCCCCCAAAACCAGTGGTTTTCTTTGACGAACGTTTCAGGGCTGCTCGACACAAGGAAGGGGGGGTACAATTGAAACCAACGTATCTATATGTTTTCTAGTGTGCAAGGGACTATCGAACGATGGCGTCGTCGGGGTGTCGAGGGACACCACCGTATTTCAGGAGATACGACCGAAAGCTGGTTTTGGAACCGGCGATTTCGTTAAAGAAATGTCGGGGGGGGCTACCGTAGTAAGATTCTAAACAACAATATTGCATTCCGACGATTGTTTGGGCTTAACGCCTTTGCAACTGGACACCCTTTTTTTTTTTTTACAAATTGACTCGAAATTAGTATAGGGAGGGATGGATTCGGAGGGCTCTAGGGGGGGTTAAGGAGCCCCGCAGAATTCTGAAAATTTGTTTTCGCCAAAAAACGGTATACCCATGTACCTCTGTCGTATTCAAGGAGGCGTACCTGTCGAAGTCGTTCACGATGTGGCCGCCGTACATGATCTCGCCGAACAAATACCGGAGATCTGCCCAGGGAACCTGACGCGGGCAGACCGGAAAAAACAGAGGAAAGGAAGTGTCCGAAAGGAAAACAATAAAACAAAAACACGCGACAGGACAACGAAAAAGGGAGAGAAGGGAAGGCGCGCGGCTGAACTTAGGAATACAAAATAATTTCAAGACGCGGACAGTTTAAAAAGAAAAGAACATGAAAATGTCCGCATGAGAAGACAAAAACATGTGCACGAAAAAGAATGACAAGGTGAAGGCCCCGCGGTGGAACCGTAAAACGTACAGGCAACAGCACTACGCAAGGGGTGGTTCATCCCCCGCTTGAGGGTGCGGCAGAAGTTTCTGAGCTCCGAGCACGAGGAGCCCGATGTGTCATCCGAAAAATGACTTCGACGACAGCCGTTCGCGCAACTCGACCAACATTTTTATGCGACGCGTGCTACAATAGAGGTATACCGTTTTTTGGCTAAATGTATTTCTAAATGACGGGGCTCCTTAACCCAAATTCGTCGGAAAATACGCCCCATTATATTGGCATGGCTCTCGTTGTGTACCTACGAGGCCATTGTTTTTTTTTTTTCATCCGGTATATATTAAATGCTAGTGGCACATTTGTTTTCTTTTAAAATCATTTTTTTTTTGGGAGAGAGAGAGGTCTTTGGGCTTTCCCCCAAAATCGAGAAACCTCAAGGACAAAAAACAAGCGGCGCACACCTCTACCGTGCGCTACGAGTCCTAACAAAAATAAATTTACTCGAAAAATCATCATGCTGAAGAGCCGGTTTTATCCGATGGTTGAGTCATCCCACGGTGGGGGTGCAGCACATTCTAGGAAATTTCCGCGCTCCTAACAGAAGAAGAGTTCGATGTTTCATCTCCCGAAGCAAGGCTTCAACGGCAGCAACAACAGCTGTTCGAGCCAGCCCGACCCACCAACGCCTCCCACGCGCTACTTGTACGAAGTCCTGAAACAAAAAATACTAGGGTGCGACAAAAAAACGATCACGCGCTCTAACCGATAGTTTTGCGCTTGACGAGCTCAACGGGTCAGAAGAACAGAAACATTAGTTCACCCCAAAACTGCAACACCTCCCGCACTATTGTAGAGGGATGACTCGGCGGGGGCATCCGAAAGAGGGGTAACCCCCCTCGCAAACTATGGGGGGAGGACTCGGCGGGGGCATCCGTGCGGGAGGGTAACGCCCCCCCCCCCCCCGCATACTATAAGTGGGGGAGGGAGGGGAAAAGATAATCTATCTGTCTGTGCCCGCGGGGTGTCGAGACGGTCGTTGGGTCTCGAAAAACTACGGAAAATAATTAAACGCATGATATGATAGAGGCTTTAAGGTATACCGATTTTTGGCTTAATATTGTCCGAATGACCCGTCTCCTTCACCCGTGCTCGTCGGGATTTTATTACTTGAAAAAATAACCAATTTTTCATCGCACACCTAGGCCATGGGACTTTTTCTTTTTCCTTTTTTGTTTATGTGCGTTGAAGTGAGCAGCCTCTGCAGTAAAAAAAAAAAAAGCCGCGGACTAGGGGGGACGCAGAAAATTTCCAAGACGTTTTTGAGCTCCGAGCACGAGGAGCTTTATCAATTCGTCATCGCCCCAAACGTGACTTCGAAGGCGTTCGTTCGCGCAACCCGACCAGCGTTTCTACCACGCCAGTCCCTCAGCGAATACACTCGGAATGGTATCAGGCTAACCGATAGTTTCACACTTGACGAGCTCAACCGGTAAGGTATACCTTTTTTTGGCTAAAAACATGGTATCAGGCTAACCGATAGTTCCACACTTGACGAGCTCAACCGGTAAGGTATACCTTTTTTTGGCTAAAAGCATGGTATCAGGCTAACCGATAGTCCCAAACTTGACGAGCTCAACCGGTAAGGTATACCTTTTTTTGGCTAAAAAAATGCAACCGTTACCACTTTATAGAGGGATGAGGCTGCTCCTCTGCGTTAGCATACGCCGAAAGCATATCGCGGGGAGGGGGGGGAGACGGTTTTTGTACAGTTTTCTGTAACCACGACTTGGACAAAAGCTCCCTGCGAGGATAAAATGAAAACCTTCCTCAAGGCGAGCTGGAAGGCAAACAATAAACGAAAGAAAAACGAAAATGAAAACAGGATAACATACGATACACTTTGTATTTCCACGCCAGTGGGTGCTCGAACTTTTCAAAGCAAAAACTGGATGTGGGTGAAAAATAAACAAAAAAAGGAGGGGATCGTCTCCTACGAATTGGACAAAACCCACACACAACAGGTTTAAAAAGCTTAGCACGAGCTGAGCTGGAAAGGAATACGTACTTGATTGGGGGGGGGGGGGGTATAAAAAACAGCGGGGAAACGCCTACCAGGAATCGAGCTGAGGGCGAAAGTGGTGAGGAGCGGATGCCCCATGAATTGATTTCCGTGCGTTATCAGCCACATGCTTTCTTGGAGGTCACCGAAAGTTTTAGAGTAGTCATCCCACGGTACGGGGTGTTGCGTTTTGGGCTAAACAATTCGGAACCATCGGTTGGTACGAGACATTTGCGAGAACTCTTCGAGTACGATGGTTGTTTTTTGGGGGCTCGCGCACAGAACTGTTGGTCGGGTTGCGCGAACGAATGTCTTCGAAGTCATGTCTCGGGTGGTGATGATGATGGTGGTGGATGATATCGAGCTCCTCGTGCTCGGAGCTCAGAAACTTCTTAGAACCTGCTGCACTTCCACCTAGCGTGAGAGGACTCACTAGCCGCGGGGGGGGCTATAGTCAGGGTTGAGGTTGGGGTGGGTGGGGGGCGGGCGTACTCATTTGGTGCTTGCCTTAGCCATTTGACTTTTGGCCACGCATCCCTTTCGAGACGGGGGGCTGCTACCCACTCCTAATGCCCCCCCCCCCCCATCGTTTGGGCGCTCAGTGCGCTTTTTTCGTATTTTACGTGGTATTCTGTCCCTTGTCTTGTCTCCTTCTCCGCTTTGGTCCGTCCATGGCCACCATCCATCTCCTACGGCAGCGATCGTTGTCTCGCTACCATCAAGCGAACCAAACTTCTCCATCTCGCATCCCGTTTGTTTTCCTCCTCTCCTCCTCTATTGCACGTTCCGTTCCCACTTGTACAGTTCACGTTCCGCCACTGAGTGGGGTCTACTCTCGTCTGCGTTGTCACAAGGGCAGAGCTCTTTGTGCCTTTTCCTCCTCCGCCCGACTACTGGTACCCCAAGCTTTTTCTTCTTTTCGGCAGATTCTTGTCCCCTACACAAGAACGAACTTTCCGCGTTTTCGGGTAGCCCATTAGGCCGTGAAAATACGTTTCATTCTTATATCTTGTTGGGATGGGGGGCAGGATTAAGGCTGAGGTTAGCGGTGGGGTTGGGGTGGGGGTTGGCGTTGGGGGGTTGGGGTTGGAGTGGGGTTAGTGCTAGCGTTGGAGTTAGGGTTAGGGTTACATTTGAGGTTGGGGTCGGGGCTGAGGTCGGGGCTAAGGTTTGGGCTAGGGTTGTGGTTGGGGTTGGGATTATGGGTATTGTTGAGGATGTCGTTGAGGTTGGGGTGAGGGTTGGGGTTAGGGCAAAGTTGGGGTTAGGTTTGGGGCTAGGGCTTGGGTTAGGGTTGGTGATGGGGTTGGGGCTGGGGGTATGGCTTGGGTTGGGGGGTTAGGGTTTGGGTTGGGCTTTGGGTTTGGATTTATGCTGGGGATACGATTAAGGTTTGGGGTTGAGGTTAGGGTTAGGGTTAGTGTTGGCGTAGGTGTTGGTGTTGGTGTTGGGGATGGTGTTGGGGATGGGGTTGAGGTTGGGATTGATGTCGGTGTTGGTGTTGGTGTTGGGGTTGGAGTTGGGGTTAGAGTTAAGATTGAGGTTGCGGTTGGGGTAAAGGTTTGGGGTTAGAGTTGGGGCTGGGGTTAGGGTTGGGGTTGGAGTTGGGTTAGGGTTGGGGTTGGGGTTAGGGGTTTGAGGTTGGGTTTGGGTTGCGGTTGGGGTTGGGGATTTGGGGTTGGGTTTCGATTCGGGGTGGGGCTTAGGTGGGTTTGGGTTTGGGGTTTGAGCTGAGGTCTGGGTTAGGGGTATGGCTAAGGCTGTGGTTGGGGTTGGGGTTGGGGTTGGGGTTAGGGTTGGGGTTGGGGTTGGCGTTGAGGTCGGGGTTGACGTCAGGGTTGTGGGTGTGGTTGTAGTCCGGGGAATGTGGTCAATGTTGGGGTTAGGGTTAGGATTTGGGTCTGGGTTGGGGCTTGGGTTGGGGTTAGAGTTGGGTTTCGGTTGATGTTTGGGTTAAGGGTATGGTTAAGGCTTTGGTTGAGATTGGATTCAGGGTTGGTGATGGAGTTGCGGTTCGGGGTTGGGGTTGAGGTTGGATTTGGAGTTGGGGTTGGGGTAGGGGTTCGGGGTTGGGGTTGAGGTTGGAGTTGGAGATGGGGTTGGGGTTGGGGTTGGGGTTGGGGGTATGGCTACGGCTATGGTTGAGGTTGAGGTTGAGGTTAGGCGTGGGGGTTAACCCATAAAATGTCAACCGCGTAGGGGTTATATCCAGCACTACGAGTTGTTGTTGTTGTTGTTGTTGTTGTTGTTGCTGTTGTTGCTGCTGCTGTTCTTGTTGTTGTTCTGACATTAATTCCCATAATCAAGTCCTCGGTAACAGGACAGGCTTCAGTCACTCCGGAGCTGAGGAATACCCCTAGGGAAAAAACACACACAAACCAAAGGTGGTACACGCATAGACCACAGCTGACGCGGTTCATGCCCCCGCCAGAAAAATATACAAAGTGAAATCGGGAGTCAGCCTGCGATGTGCCAGATTCCTATACTGGTGCATACGTCTCACTACTCGTATCACCTTGCTACGCTCGGCGTGGAGAACAACGCCTACTATTACGGCCGGAATGAAGACCGTACCCCGGCTAGCAAATACGTCCGAGGCTCGTATGTGGCAGGTGCTGGAGCCGTCAGTTTGGATTTTACTTCTTGAATCGCCCAGGGCTTGAACCGAGACGTCACGCCGGGGTCGTACATCGACCCTTGGGCCCATATGGTCATGTGGGGTCGGGGGGCGCGTGCTGCGTGTGGTAGCAAGTACGTTGTGTGTGTTGAACCAATGATGCGTGTCGTGGCCCTGTCTCGGTCGACCCTTGGGCAGGTCCGAGGCCCTTGCTTGTCAGCCGGACGGACCCCGGATTGTGCTCTCGCTAGGTGTGCACCGTGACTTACTGAGCTATGCGCTCTGCTCTCACTGCTAGGCGGGTCGTGGCTGTTTATATCAAGCAGATTACCTGGTATACATGGGGTGTCCCGAAGGGTTTGCCTATGTGCGCTTGCCCACAAACCTTTCCCTCCTCTGTGTGAAGCGATGCATGCTATCTCATGTGGACGATTCTACGGAGGCGTCCACTAAACCCATGGCGCATCTCACGGGAGATCCCGCAGGATGTCCCGTGGGTTCCGTGGACGCTGCCACGGGATCAACCATTCGGGAGAATACTCACGTCACCCTGCGGAGAGGGGGAGAAGGTTTGGTGGGCAATTACACGGCAAACCCCTCGGGATGCCCCATGCATGAGCAGTTCTACGGTATCGCCCACGGCAGAATGAATGTGGATCGCCTTCTGAAGATGCGGAGAAGCTTCGCGGGGAAACGGTATAGGGAATGTCCCATCGGATACGGTATGTTCGGATAAGATACTTGAGGAAAGTGCTGCCTTGCAAACCCTTGGGGAGATCCGTCATCCGGGCGTAACAGCCAGGCAGAACCCGGACTGTTATTTTGCTACAGCAGATGTACGCCACGACCACCACGACCGCTGCGTTGTTATGCAGTCAGCGCTGAATGCTAGGTCATTCGTTATTGTGTTTATCTAACAGATTCCGGCACCTCGTATATATGGGACATCCCGTCGGAAAATAGAATATCCCGTGCGAGTTCCCATGTGATCGCCCACCAGACCTTTCCCCCCTCTGCGTGTAGCGACGCGCATTGTCTCACGTGGGCGATTCCGAGCATGAGTCGATAAAACCCATAACGCATCGCATGGGTATGTACGGTAGGGTGTCCCATGGGCTCCATGGACAGCTCCACGAAACAATCCGTTCGGGAAAATTTACATCGCTCTGCGGAGAGGGGCGAGAAGGTTTAGTGGGTAATCACGCCGGAAGCCCTACGGGATATCCCGTGGGAAATGACATGCGATCGTCGATGTGCTAAAGTGCGCCGCCCCGCAAAGAGGGGGGGAGGAGGTTGTGTGGGCAACAGGCCAGCATGGGTTTCGAATATCGCTTGATGCGTGTTACCCTTCATGAAACGTTTTCCATGTAGTAGCCCTTCTGAGTCGTCAAGGGGAAGTCCCATGGGACACCCCATGGGCAGTTCCACACAATCTCCCATGTGGGACAACGCACATGGTCCCGTGAAGAGGGAGAAAATGTCTGCCGGAAATCACCATAGGCACATCACACTGACGAATGGGATAACTCCATAGGGGTTTCCATATAAAGTTGCACACCAAATTTACCCACCAAACCGGCTTCCCCTCTCTCCGTAGAGACGCACATTATCCCACAAGGGAGATTCCTCGGTACTGGCCGCGGTACCCATGAAAAAATTACGTGCGTTATCCCACGCGATGACCCATGGATTCCATGGGTTATTCCACCGAATTTCCCGTGTGGGATAATGTACATCGCCGTACGGAAGCATGGAAAAGGCTGCGGTGGTCGGTCATGAAAAGTTCAATCGGATACATCCCATTATTACCTTCACGGGATTACCCATGGCATGATGCGCATCACCTCGTATAGAAGAGGGGAAGAGGGTGTGCTGGCAAATGGAGACACAGGGATATCCCGGTTGGACATGGCATGTGACTTTTTGATATTGGACAGCCCACGGAGAGTTGGCCGTCGGGTTTCCCATGTGATTACCTTCCAACAAATCGTCTCACTCTCTCCATGGAGCGGTGCCCATTATCACATGGGTTGATATCCCATGCGGACTGTTTCTACGATACCCCCCTCCCGCCAATCCAGCGGTTTTCTCTCACGAACGTTTCATGGTTGCTTCACACGAGGAATGGACGCTTAGGAAAAAGGCACCTTCACATATTTCCTTGCTTGCAAATGACTACAATGGAAGGATGACGTCGGGGTGGCAAGGGGCATGGTATTTCAGGAGATACGGCCGGGAGCTGGTTTCCAAATCGGCGATTTCATTTTTAAAACGTTGGAGGGGGGGGGTGTACTCAGTTTGTGCATGCCCGTAGTCGTATGACCATAAACCCTCGCATCCCTACTATGCCGGGACGGAGCACGTCGGATTTTCACCAACCAGGCAGACATTGCTTGCACCAAGCGCGAAGCGCCGTGAGATGTTCGGCGAGCCGCCTAAGGGGGAATTGCATCCTTCCAAGGACCACTCGAAAGACGGACTTCTACACCTTGTGCCTACTTTATTACTTTTGGATGACAGCCCCAAAGAGGTGTACGTTGTTTTCTGGCGTGGCCACTTCAAAGACAGCATTGGGTATTACTATGTAACTGCCTCGTGGGCGCCTTGCCATTTTCACACTACGTGATTCGATCTATCCCCTTGTGCGGAGTTCGGGTTCTCCACCCCGCACAACATGACGTTACTCGATAACCATCCTGGCGACCGCCAAAAAAACAAAAGCAAGAAAACAACGGCACCCTGGTTGTCCAGCTCACGCAGTGAATGGCATGTCTTGCAGCGTCGTTGGTGCAACCAGTGCCAACCCCCAATATACTTACCAGGAGGTATAATGTTTTACAGCGTCTGTGCCAACCGAGGCCAACTGTGATATGCATTTTTTACGCGGGGAGAAACGTTGGGGGACGGGGCGTCCGCGGAACGACTTGTCTGTTGTAGCGCTCTTCAAGCGAGACCAAGCCTACGGGGGGGGGGGGGGGTTATTTTTGGGGCGTTTTTTGCAGTGTCTCGGGCCACTCGCGCGAGTGACTTCTCTCTCTTCCATTGCGATCTTAAGCTTTCGTTCTGCTATATTAGTCCGCAAGGGCGTGGTAAGTCACGCTGCTCCAAACACAAACGCCTATTGTCTTCCTTTCCGTCAGGTAAAAGAGTCCCTCGCACGAGTGTGATGGTTCAAACTCGGTGGGTGAATGTTGGGATACATCATGATATCATCATAACACCGTCGTAACCTCCCCCTTAGTAATACCGTACCCATGGTCGTGACCATTGGATTGCTCACCAAACCTACCCTGCCCTGTTCGCGGGGCGACACGCTTCATCCCGCATGAGCGATCACGCCGAGCTGGCCGTGGAACCCATGGGACATGCCGTGGGAAATTCCACGGGACGTCTCATGGGTTCCATGGGCAGCTCCACGGAATCGCCCATGCGGGATAATGCACACACCGCCCCGCGGATAGGGGAAGGCGGTTTGAAGGGCAGTCACACGGGGTTGTAAAAAACGTGAAACGGCACAAGTTGCGCCGCAAAACGCCCAAATGCTGTTTGTATTCGGCACCTTTCAAATGTGGCTTACATCTTTAGGGTTGGAGTGGTGTGGGGTACGTATGGGGTAGCCCATGGGCGGTTGCCCTCGATCGTGCATGGGATGACATGTGCATGGACCCGTGAAGAGGAAGGGAAGTATTCGATGGGATGCAACATAGGGATATCCTATGGGGATACTGGATGTCCCATCCTGTGTGTTTGTCTACCTAAGCTTCTCCCCGTCCCCGCCTGGCCATCTACACTACTATTCCCACATGGACGATCCCACGGGAATCGGCCGAAGAACCCATATTATGTCCCGCGGGTTCCACGGGCGGTTATACGGAACCCTCCCTGCAGGAGAAAGCAAGCCATCCTTTCGGAGAAGGGGGGAACATCTGGCAGACTACATCGTATCAGATGGGGAAGTCTTCTGAGGTTTCCCATACAGGCAGTTCCACGGCATCACCCACGGGAAAAAGTACCATCGGGCCTTGAAGAGGGGGGTAAGGCTTGCTGGGAAACAACACATACAGGGACACGTCGTTGGGATATGGGTTATCCCATCAGGGTATGGGATGCTCGATCGGGAAACTGGATATCCTGTTGGGGTTTTGGTGATGTTCCCACCAAGCCTTTCTCCCCCTCTCCGTGGGGCGATGCGCCTCGCTCCGTCGGGCGATCCCCTGGAGACGGGCGTGGAAGCAACGCGATTTTTTATGCGATATCCCACGGGAGGGCACATGCTGCAACAGCGGTGCACCGATTTTGCCTTCGGAGGTCCTCGCTTGAAGGAGCTCAATGCCCCAATTAAAAGAAAAACTGATGTTGAGAAAACCGAAGGTAGGTGCAAACCTTATGAACGAAGCCACGACCCGTGGTACGATAGAGGTGCGCCAGTTTTTTTTTTTCTTCTGAGCTTGTTTCTCGACTTCGGAGGTCAAGACCTCTCCCACAAAACTGATTTGGACAAAAAACAAAACTACTGCTGTACCGGATGAAAAATCCCATTGGCCTGGGCACATAACGAGAATCATGCAAATGAAAAAAATGTCAAATTTCCGACAATTTTGGGTTAAGGAGCGATTTCATTCAGAAAAAAATTCATTCAGAAAAGTGCTACCTCTGACGTAGCATGAATCGCAAGGTCTAGAGGCGTAAAACAGCGAAGCAGATTTTTTTACTAAAACAATGAACGCTTTTTTTTTTTTTTTTCTTCTTTTCTGACGATTTTTTCTTACGTTACGATGCCTCGCCTTTCAGAAAAAGGAATCAGGCGAAAAGCACGCGCGCTACACGGCAGACCTTACGGAATTTTCAGGCCTAACGATTATGACTGCCCCCGGGGTCTCTTGTCTGACAGGCTCCCAGCACCGCTGGAATCACATTTTTATGTGTTTGCGAAAACTAGAGGACGCACGCACTTTGGCACCGAAAAAATCAATTTCCGGTGACAGGAAAAAAGTTTTCTCGAGACGCGTGCTACGACAGGCCAAGACTAAGGTAGAAAAACCGGTCGCCCCGGTGGCGTATCAGGTTATCCTCGAGCCTGGTATAGGTCAGTTTCGTAAGTTCGAGCCCCGCCGAGTGCATACTTATATAAATTCGTTGGGAATTTTTCTCGTGCACACATTGACTTGCGGAAAGTGCGAGAGCGTGAGTTAGCAACACTCGATGAAAAATCGACGAGCAGTGGGATTGCTGAACCCGTTGCGCGACAAAAAATTGAAGGCAAGAATCTGGGGGAAGAAGGGAAGACGCCTGTGACCACGGCTTGCCCAGAAGCTGGAAAGTAGAAGTGTGAGAAAAAAAATGAGAGGGATACCCACAATTTTTACCGCCAGGCTTGAGCCAGTCGCGCGAGTGACTCTGTATCTACCTCACTGACGAAAAAACACGTTTGGCGATTGTTTTAGGTGCAGCGTAGCCTATAACAATCCCCTATCGTATGAGTATCGAGAATTTTAACCAGCACGAAAGGGAAGAAAGCCTGTCACCGCAAGGAACGGGGGGGGGGGTCACCCGCGCGAGTGACACCGAGCCACTGAAAAAATGGTGGCCAAAAAGGGGGTAAAATAACATATATACCCCCCCCTACCGTAGCATTGGTCCGACAGAGAGGTAGTTTTTTGTTGTTTTTGCCAATCAAATTTTCTGAACGACGGGGCCTTCTTAACCCAAAATCGTCGGGAAAACCCCACTCCAAAAAACGTGCTTTTAAAAAGTGGCCAAAAGGGGGTACCCCCTCTACCGTAGCAATGGTCGACAGAGATAGCCTTTTTTTCTCTTTCTTTTTTCGGCCAATGACATTTTCGGAACGACGGGGTCATCTTAACCCAAAATCGTTGCGAAAAAAAAAAATTGAGATTAAAAAGTGCCCAAAAGGGGGTACCCCCTCTACCGTAGCACTGGTCGACAGAGATATCTTTGTTTTGGGCCAATCACATTTTCTGAACGACGGGGTCTCCTTAACCCAAAATCGTCGGGGGAAAAAACAAACAAACTTGACGTTAGAAAGTGGCCAAAAGGGGGTACCCCCTCTACCGTATCATTGGTCGACAGAGATAGCCTTTTTTTCTCTTTTTTTTTTGTCCAATCATATCTTCAGAACGACGGGGTCTCCTTAACCCAAAATCGTTGCGAAAGAAAAAAAAAATTGAGATTAAAAAGTGCCCAAAAAGGGGTACCCCCTCTACCGTAGCACTGGTCGACATAGATCTCTTTTTTTTGGCCAATCACATTTTCGGAACGACGGGGTCTTGTTAACCCTAAATCGTCGGGGAAAAAAAGAAAAAATTGCTACATATAATATATATAGCCATCCATGCCGCTGCTTCAATTCCCACCCCGCGCCCCGTCCCCAACGCCCCTTCCTTCCCGACCACCCGCACCATCGCCTAGACCTAGCACCACGCGTATAGCAAACCCCTACATCTATGCGACCTAAAGCCCTTTCGCCTCCCCCCCCCCACCTTCCCCCCCCCTCCCCCACCCCCCACCTCTCCACCCCCCCACCTCACCCCTACCCCCTCGAACGCTCCGCCCTCTACTCACTGGTTGTACGACTTTCAGGATATACATGATGAACTGGTGCATTCTTTCCAAAACCGTCACATTTATCCCCTTGAACGATGTATTGTTTCCACGCACAGATTGAGCTGCTCAGCCCGTCCCGCCCCCCGCCCCCCCGATGATAAACTGGTGCATTATTTCCAAAACCGTCATATCTATCCCCTTGAAGGATTTATAGTTTCCACGCACAAATTGAGCTGCCCCACCCGTGCCCCCCCCCGCTCCCTTTTGATCAAAACCAGGCCCCCACGTCCTCAAAAATTCCGCCCTCCCCTCACCGGTTTTTCGACTTACAGGATTCACTTGATAAACGGATGCATTTCCTTCCAGAGCTGTCAGATTTTGTCTCCCTCAATTAAAAAGAGGTTTTATAGTTTCCGCGCACAGACTGACTAAAATCACCCTGTTGACCCTGATAAGCTACACTGTAGTTGCGAGGGGAGTCGCCGACCTATATCCTTAATGAGGACACACAACCCGTAATACGCGCGATCGGAGGAGCACACACAGCTTGCAAAGATGAGTTTCGACAAGATATTCGATCTCACAGCTGGAGTGTTTTTATATTTTTATAATATATTATAAAAAATGAAAATACACTCCAGCTGTGAGATCGAAGATTTTGTCGAAACTCATCTTTGCAAGCTGTGTGTGTGATACTCCGATCGCGCGTATTACGGGTTGTGTGTCCTCATCAAGGATATAGGCCGGCGACTCCCCTTACAACTACAGTGTAGCTATCAGGGTCAACATATATATATATATATACATATTTATGTTTTTTTTGTGCGACACGTGGCACGATATAGGTAGCAAATTTCCAACAAAAAAGCGTTTTGAATGTCTCCTTAACCCAAAATCATCGGGAAAATAATTATACGAAAAAAAAACTCGCTGTTAAAAGGTGGCCTAAGGGGGGTAAACCACCCCCCCCCCCCCTCTACCTACCGTAGCATTGGTCCGACAGAGGTAGTTATTTTTTTTTGGTCAACAACATTCTCTGAGCGACGGGACCTCCTTCCTTTTAGAGCCCCCAAACCCCTCCCTATACTAATCCCAAGTAATTTTGTCCCCAGAAAGGGGTTCCAGCTGTAAAGGGGTTAACGCCAAATCGTCGGGAAAAGAAGAGAAAAAACTTGATATGTACTCCGGAGGATATTGTAAAAAATCAAAATACACTCCATCCAGCTGTGAGATTAAATATTTCGTCGAAACTAATCTTTTGCAAGCTGTGTGTGATACTATTGATATGTATATATATTATACAAATACTTCAAGGACTTCAGCAGTGACTTCGACGAATTTCGGGTAAAAAATAATACTCATCATATCTATTTATTTGTGCGACACGTGTCACGATAGAGGTATACCGTTTTTTGGCGAAAACCTGTTCTGAATGACGGGTCCCCCCTAGCACCGAACAACGTTGGAGTGCCGCAACATTTTCACGGAATGTAAAAAGTTTTCGGTACTGTACCTTTAGAAACCTCGAGTCTGTTTAGTTAAGAGATGCACTTTCGGTTTAGTTAGTTAATAAAAACCAGTTTTTGGGGCGAGGTGTATTATAGCTACTTAAGGGAGAACCACCATAATAAACAAACAGGCGCACCTATATATCGTAGCATGCGTCGTGTCTGGCCCGTGGGTCGGTTCATCGAGTTGTTGCTTTTAATTTTCAGTTTTCTTTTTTCCCAAAGGAGGTTTGGGCGTGAGGTATAGAGGACGTGTTCTACGATAGCCCCCCCCCCCCCGAAAAATCAGCGGTTTTCTTTAACAAACGTTTCATGGCTGCCCGGCACATGGAAGGATACCGTTGAAAGAAAAGTATCCACACATTTTCTCGTGTGCAAAGGTCTATTGATCGACGACGTCGGAGTGTCGAGGGACACCGTGTTTCGGGAGATGCGACCGGGAGCTGGTTTTGACACCACCGGCGATTTCGTAAGATAAAAGTTGGGAGGGCTCTACTACCAATCGCAGAACGACTCTGACCCTCACGAAAACGTCGGCGTACCTGTACCCTACTAGCACGGGTCAAAGGGCTACGCTCGTATCCTAGCTCAGTCGGCGTGATGTCCCATCGATACCGCGGGGCAGTCTACGGGATCGCTTACGAGTCGTCCCACGGTATGCGTTGACACTTTTGGGGTCAGTAGTGTTTCTGACCGTTTCAGCTCAGCTCCCTCGAGCACGGAACTACCTGTCGGTGCGACAGAGTTTTGTGGGGATATTTTACCAAAAATATTTTAAGGACGTCAACTGTGAGTTCGACGAGTTTAGGGTCGATGCTAATCTTTTGCCAGCTGCGTTGTTGATGCTTGTAGCATGCTATGTGGGTGAGCTTTTTTTTTCACTCAATGGGAGGGGTCCTGTTATTTTATTTTTTATTTGTAGGGCTAGCGCATAGAAGTGGCTTGGTGGGGTTGCGCTATTTATCCCAAAATCGTCGGGAAAAAAAAAAATAATAGGCCTTTTTTTTTTTTTTTTTGAATGATTCTCGTTGTGTTTGTTCTTTGGCCATGGGAATTTTTTTCATTCGGTGGTCGTATAATAGCAGTTCTGTTTTACTCCAGGTCAGGGTTTTAGGAAGGAGGGTCTTAAGCTCCCGGATTAAGGAAAACCTCAGAGAAAAAAAAAAATAGGTGGTGCACTTTTATGCGTAGCACGCGTCATCCGATAAAAGGGTTACCTGTGTCATACACCCCCAATCAATGCAACCTTCTTCTCTTCTTCTCGCGTCGGTGTACATTATCCCACGAGGACGATCACATGGAACCGTCCGTGGTATACTCCATGGAAAGTTCCATGCAATATCCCGTGGGTTCCATGAGCAGTTCCACCGAATCGTGCATTTTGTGGGAAAATGTTTATCGCCCTACGGAAAGGGGGGGGGGGGGGGCGGCCTTTTGTGATCAATCACACGGGAAACGATACGGGGTACCCGAATTGCTTTCTTCGCGGAATCGGTAATGGCACACTGTTAGACCGAGCCTATCGTAGGGAGTTCACTTTTGGAGGCCTTCATTTTTGGAGCGGCTCGGGCTTCACTCCCGCGAGTGACTTCCCTGTTCTTTGCTTGAGGCCTTAAGCAGTCATGCTGCGGCAAGTTTCGATATGTGACCGCAAGGGGGTGTTGAGACACGCTGCGCCCAAAAAAGGAATGCCTAAAGTCGTTTCGTCCGTGACGTACACAGTCGCTCGTGCGAGTGGTCCGAAAAAACCCAGTAGAAACCCGGGCTTTTTCACCACTAGATTCGAGGCACTCGCACGAGTAGCTCGGTACCCCATCGACAACAGGCTTTAGGCCATGTGCTTGGCGCAGCGTGTGGCTAACTATGCCGTTGCTGAGTCATATTGCAAAGTTGAAACAGCGCACGACAGGGTAAGACCGCAGCTCAAGGGGGGGACTGATTCTACTATAGCCCTCCCCCCCCAAAACCAGCGATTTTGTTTAGCGAACGTTTCAAGGCTGCCCGGCACATGGAAGGATACCATTGCAATAACAGTATCCACACATGTTCTTGTGTGCGAAAGGTGTGTCGATCGATGACGTCGGAGTGTCGAGGGACACCGTGTTTCAGGAGATACCACCGGGAGCTGGTTCTGGAACCGGCGATTTCGTGAAAAAAAAAGTTTGGGAGGGCTACCGTAGAACGACTGGGGGGGGGGGTAACTCGTACGAGAGACCCAGAACCACTGCTGCAAACAGACGCATGCTACGATAGAGGTGCACCACGTTTTTTCTAATACTAACCCTCGATTTGGGAAGCTTAAGACCTCTCCCTCTAAAACCGTTTCGGAGAAAAAATAATGCTGCTACGAGACAAAAAATACCATGGCCTAGGCACACAACGATAATTATGCAAAAATTAAGTATGTTTCTGACGATTTTGGGTTAAGGAGCCCCATCATCCAGAAAACATTTCAGGAGAAAAGTGCTGCTACATCTGTCGTAGCACGCGTCCCGCCCACTGCCGCAGCCACAGTGTAGAGTGAAACTGAGGGTAACCCCTCGCCCCCCCGCAACCACAGCCTTGGGTTTGCACATCACCCTTTGAGGAGGGGGAGAAAGAATGGTTTGACACGGAAAAAAAAACAGAGAGGAAACTGCATCGTTTCGGAAGAATGTGGGATACAGCGCGATCGGCGTATCACACGCGGCTTGCAAAGATGAGTTTCGACGAAACCTTCGATATCTCATGCGGCTGGAGTGTATTTTTTTTATTTTTTAATCGTGTACCATTAGGATGTGCAATATTCCACCGGTAAAATGGGATATTTCTATAGAGATTCCCCACGTGATTGTACTCCACAACCTCCTTCTCTTCGTCGTGGAGCTACGCACGTTCTTGCACATGCCGTGGAACCACTGGCGGAACCCGCGGTACACCACCTGGGACGTTCCATGCGATGTTCCATGGCTTTCATGAGCGCTTCCACCGAATCGCTCATGTGGTATAATTCACATCGCCCTGCGGAGAGGGGGAGGAGTTTTGCGGTGTTGAATCACATGGGAAAGCCTAGGGAATATCCCATGGGCGACTCCACGGTATCGTCCATTGCAGAATGCACATCGTCCCGTGCAGAGCCGGAGAATGCTTGTCGGGAATCAACGTAGGTATATCCCATTGGGGCATGATGGGATGTGTCACAAGGGCATCGGATATCTCGCCGACAAATATATGGGGGTTATCATACTATTGACCCTCAAAATCTTCTCCCCACCTGTCCGTGGGACGGCTTACATTGCCCCTCACGGTCGATCCTCAGGAACGGCCCGCCGACCCAATATGAATTTTCTGTGAGATGTACCTATGCGATGTCGCATGGGTGCTCCATGAGTAGTTCCACCAAATCGCATGCGTGGGGAAACGGACATTGACCCGTGGTGGGGGGGAGCAGGTTTTGGCGGTTGATCGCTTGTGGAACCCTGTGGGATATCCCATAGCCAGCTCCCTGGGATTGCCAATGGCGTACCGTACATCGTCCCGTGATGCGGGGGAGAAGATTCGCTGGGGAAAAAATCAAACGGTTATATCTTTTTGGGATATGGGATATCCCGTTACAATATGGAATATCCCACCAGGAAAAGGGATATCTCGTGTAGGGGTTCCCATGTGATTTTCCGCCAAAATCCGTCGCCCACTCTCAGCGGCACGGCGTACATAATCCCTCATGGAAGGTCCCTTGGAACGGACCGCGAAACCGATGGGATATCCCATGGGCTATATCCGATGCGATGGCGCATTGGTTCCACGGCCGATTCCACCGAATCACTCACGTGGGAAAACGTACATGCCTCCTCGGCGAGGGCGAATCAGGTTTTAGTGATCGACCACGTGGGAGCCCCAGTGGGAGATCCCATGGGCAGGACCACGGGGTCGTCCAAGGGATACTGCTCGTCGCCTCGTGGCGGTTTTCCGTGAAACAACGCGGTGGTATCCCATTGATGTATAGGGATGCGTGAGCACTGCCGTTAAACTGCGCAGATTTCTTTTCCTGAGCTTCCACCCTTGAAGGGGTTCCACACGTTGCCAGAAAAACTGATTTGAGGAGAGGTCGGCGCGAGCGAGCGGACGGCCTGTGAGTAGATATAGATCGAGCACGGTTTTCGAGATAAAGATGGGGCTCCAGCGGTTTGGTGGGCTGATCTTTGGGTGACATGCCTCCGATGTTCATGACAACTTCCGACTAAATCTACTCTACTCTAGCCGTGTCGTAGCGCGTGCGTATGGGATATCCCGTTACGGTCTGGGATATCCTGAGAGGAAATATGATATTTTGTAGGAGCTCCCGCGTGATTGCCCACAGCGACCTTCTCCGCCCCGACGCGGGACGACGCACATTATCCCACATGGGGGCAGTCCAGAGGAACACGCCGTCGAGCCCATGGAATATGCCATGAGATGCCCCATGCGATGTTGTAAGGGTTCCATGGGCAGGCCCACCGAATCGCGATGTGGGAGAATACTCTTCGTTCTGCGGGAAGGGGGAGAAGTTCGCCGTCGTTAATCGCATGGGAAGCCACACGGAATACATCCCAAGGGGCGGTGAGAAGTCCGCCGTCGTTAATCGCATGGGAAGCCACACGGAATACATCCCAAGGGGCGGTTGCACAGGATTGGCCGTTGCGCGTGAGCACTCTAGCCGCATCGTAGCGCGTGTTCATGGGATATCCCACTAGGATCTGGGATATCTCATTAGGATATGTTATATTTCGTAGGGGTTCCCGTGTGATTGTCCACCGCAAACCTTCTCCGTCCCCCCCGCGGAATGGCTTACATTATCCCATATGGGTGATCCAGAGGAACCGGCCATCGAACCCATGGAATATCGCGTGGGGCTTCCCATGCGATGTCCCATGGGTTCCATGGGCCGTTCCACCGAATCGCCAATTTCAATGTGGGAAATGTTCTTCATTCTGCGGGAAGGGGGAGGAGGTCGGCGTACTAGATTAACATGGGAAGACCTACGGGAAATATCTCATGGGTGGCTCCACAGGACCGCCCGCTGCACGTGGTGCTTTGGCCATATCGTATCGCGTGTGCATGGGATATCCCATTACGATCGGAGATATCCCACTGAGGAATGGGATATCTCGTAGGGGTTCCCGTGTGACTGCCCACCGCAACCATCTCCCCCTTTCGTGCGGGAGGACGTACGATATCTCACACGGGCGATGCGGTCGAACTAGCCGGAAGACCCATGAGATATATCATGGGACGCCCTATAGTTCCATGGACAGTTTTACATAATATCTTACGTGGAAAACCTACTTCGCCTTGCGGAGGGCGGGGGGAGGGTTTCGTGATCGACCACACCGGAAAGCCTATGCGGTATCCCATGGGCATGTCGCTCTACGGGATCGCCCATGGCAAAAACGTCCATCGCCCAGTGATGCTTTCTGTGAGCCAGGACAGGGATATATCCCATATAGGTATGAGCGCATGTTGCGGTAAAGACGAATCATTGTGTATGTTCAACTTTTTGAGGAGTTCCAACCGCCATGGCTTCGGCAGGTGGGTAATGTTTGGGGCCTCTGTTTGGAGTGGCTCGGGGTCACTCACGCGAGATTATCGTTATCCCTTCTTCGGTCTTAAAGCCTTCGTGTTGCTTTCCGCTAATGATATGAAACCACGCCATGGAGCGTGATCAGCTACGCCGCGCGAAAAAAAACTGCCTACACATCCTTCTTTTGTTTGGTCAACAGGCACAACCTAGTCGCTCGGGCGAGTGGCTCAAATTTCGATCCAGCAGTGTAAAAAACGCGTAACCCCCTGCCTTAGCCGTGGTGTTGAAGCGTGCTACGATCGAGGCGCACCACTTTTTTTTTTTTTCATGGTAGTCTCAATGTGGGAGCTTAAGATCTCTCCGAAAAACTCATTTGGAGAAAAATACGACTACGAACGGATGAAAAAGCCCACCATGGCCTAGGTACGCAACGACAATCACGCGAAAGAATGACCTATTCCCGACGATTTTTTGTTTTTTTTTTCACACCTCTATTTTCCAGCTTTTGGACAAGCCGTGGTCACAGGTGTCGTCCCTTCTCCCCCCCGGTCCTTGCCTTCAAATTTTATCGCGCATAGGGTTCAGAAATTCCCACTGCTCGTCGAACTTTCATCGAGTGTTGCTAACTCACGCTCTCGCGCTTTCCGCAAGTCATATTTGTGCACAAGAAAAAGCCCCCACGAATTTATACGAGTATGCACTCGGGGGGATTCGAACTCACGAACCTGACCCATACCAGGGTCGAGGATATAACCTGATACGTCACCGGGGCGACCGGCTATTGGGTTAAGCAGCCCCAATCGTCCAGAAAATCACTTCAGACGAAAAGCGACTACCTCCATCATAGCACGCGTCTGTTCCACCCCTCGCTCAAGCATTGAGTTTGAGGAGGCATGTCGCGGTAGGGGTAAGCCAGCCATTGTTTTTTCTGAGGATCATGACCGCTTTAAGACGCGTGCTACGATAAAGGTGCCCCATTTTTTATTTTTTTCTCTTTTTGTCGTGTTTCTCAAATTTTGGGAGCCTAAGACCCCTAGCAAAGAAAGACTGTTTTGGGGAGAAACATAAAACTTCTGACCGCGGATTAAAAACTCCCATGGCCTCCGTAGGTACACAATCAGAATCATGCCAAAAAAAAAAGTCCTATTATTTGATTTTTTCCGACGTTTTTGGGTTAAGGAGCCTCACCATTCCAAAAACCAAATAGCCAAAAAACGGTATACCTCTATCGTATAGCAGGTGCCTTGGGGAGATCTACGCCCCACCCAAACCCCGATTTTTGAGAAAATTGACGTGAAAACCGATGAAACAACGCCGTGGCCAAGGCATACACAAAGGATAATGTTTGTAAAAAAACAAACACAAGAACGAATTTCTGAAATGGCATTCCGATTATTATTTTTTTTAGCTAAAGAAGCCCCATCATGCGGAAAGACAAAAATGGCGCGAAAACGTTGCGTCCCCTGTCGCAGCGAAGCGTCCGGGGAAAAACCGAAGCGAACAGCGCCGTGAACTAGGCATGCGCAGGACAATCAAATTTTCAATGACGCGTGCTACGATAAACCTAGAAAATTTTGACGAAAACGTTTTCTGAAGGACTGTGCTCCTTAACCCAAAATTGTCGGGATTTCTTTTCTTTTTTTTCACAGTTTTTTGTTGTTGTTGATGTTTACCTAGGCCATGCATTGTCCATCGGGTTGGTTGCGCTTTTCGGTTTTCGACCAATGCTACGGTAGGGGGGGGGTGGATTACCCCCTTTTGGGCACTGTTGTTTCAGTGGCCGGTGTCACTCTCGCGAGCGACCGACCCCGCTGTTCCTTGCGGTGACAGTCTTTCTTTCCTTTCGTGCTGTTGAACATTCTCCATATTAATACGGAAAGGGATGGTTCGCTACGCTGCACCAAAATTATCGCCGAGAACGTGTTTCTGTCGGTGAGGTACAGAGTCACTCGCGCGAGTAGCTCAAACTCGGCGGCGAGAATTGGACCACCGTAGCCTTGATCTTTTCTGAAAATCAGTTCTTGCAAGGTGGGGAAAAATAAACACCATGGAATCAGGAGCCTCAGAATGAGAAGGACGCAGAAAAAAATACCGTAGCAAAAGTTCAAGACAAACGTAGATTTCCAGTTTCAGCATAGTGGCTAGGCTTTCGGTGGAGGAGCGCCCCGTCATCGAGAATTGCCCTCAACCAAAAGTGCCACTAGCCCTAGCGTAGCACGTATCTACGGGATATCCCATTAGGGTATGGGATATCCCATAGACGTTACATTAGGATATGGGACATCCCTCCAGAAACAAGGTATCCCATAGGGTTTTCCCGTGTGATTGTCCACCTCGACCTTCTCCCCCTTCCAGCCAGGCGACGTACACAATCCCGCATGGGCGATCCTGTAGAAGCTCCCGAAGAACCCATGGGATATCCCATGGGATATTCCCATGCGACGTCCCATGGGTTCCATGGGCAGTTCCACCGAATCGCCTATGTAGGACAACGTATATCGCCCTGCGGAGAGAGGGCGGAGGTTGAGGTGGACAATCACACGGGAAACCACTACGGGATATCCCACGCGTAGCTTCGCGGGATCCCGCATGACACAGTTGTCAATTTACCCCGTGAAGAGGATGACAGGGTTTGGTGGGATACAGCATTAGTAAATCACATCGGGAAATGGGACATCCCATCAGGATGTGGGATATCTCATCGGAAGCTTCCAAATCCTGTCGTGGTTCCCATGTGGTTGCCCAACACCCCCCCTCCCCCGTCTCCGCGGGGCGAAATACATTATTCCGTATGGGCGATCCCGTAGAAACGTTGGCGACCCCGATGGACCATTCCATGAGGCAACCCCATGAGATTTTGCCATGGGTTCCACGGGGAGTTTCCGGTATTAGCGGTGTGGAACAAAGTTAATCGCTCCATGGAGACTGGGGGGATAATCGACCGAACACGCACATGGGATATTCTACGGGATATCTCATGGGGAGGTCCACAAGATCGCCCATGCATGGGATAATGTACATCGCCCCGTGAAGAGAGGGACAAGGATGAGGTTTGCTGGGAAGAGACGAAGAGGGATATTCCAAACGGGAAAGAGGATAACTCAATAGGATGTGGGATATCGTTTGAGGCACGGGATATCCACCTGGAAACGAGATATCCCGTAGAGGTTTCCATATCTGAATTCTTACCACACCAGCCCCCCCTCTTCGCAGGGCGATGCGTGGAACGGGCCATGGGCCCGTGACATATTCCGTGGAATGTTCCCTGGAGTGTGCCATGGGTTCCAAGGGCAATTGCACGGACTCGAGCATGCGAGAGAATGCACATCACCATGAAGAGAGGAGGGAAATCTTTGGCGGGCAATGGCATCTGAAGCTCAACGGGATATGTCATGGGCGATTCCAGGGGATTATCTACAGGGGATAATTTACATGGCCCCGGGAGGCATGTTTGGCGTGGGGAAGAATGCACGGATATCCAGTTAGTTGGGATACGGGATGTCCCATCATGAGAATATCGGGTATCACACTGGGAAATGTGATACTCCACAAGGTATCTAAAGTGATTGCCTACCGACTGTCACGGGGCTGGTCGATCATGCGGAACCGGCCGCCGAACCTGTGGAATACCCCGTATGATGTCCCATGGATTCCACGAGCAGTTGCACGGGATCATCCGTCCGGGAGACAGTGCGAATCTTTGAACGAACACTCACATGGGGAACCAGAGTTCTGCGTTGACTACGGTTGCGCTAGAGAGGGTATCCCCCTCATCGCACAACTTAATTTGAGCCACGGGCACGAGTGACTCGGTACCTTACGGGTGAAAATGCTTTGGACGATTTGCTCCGTGCCGCGTAGCTAACCGTTTTAACGAGGATCTCCGTATCGCCAAAAATGAACGAGGGGGTCAAGTGGCCCCACGCCACTACAAAAAAGGGCCCAACGCGTGACCCTCATTACCCCCTCGTGGCCGTGGTCTGGTGTTTGCGATAGGTTTCTCTTTCGAACTCCAGTAGAGGTGGACTTTATTCTGTCCAGTCTTCACCTAAACCTCAACTCCGAGAAAAACCACTGTAGAGGTGGACCTAATTTTCTCCGGTCTTCACCTAAAACTCATCTCCGAAAAAGAAAACGATGTTCATTCATTTCGTATAGGCGAACAATCCTAAAGGTTGATTATTTATGAGTGCAACGGTTTTTTGTAGGACTAGCGCACAGAAAGGCCGGTCGGGTGGCGCGAGGGAACGCCTTCGAAGCAACGTGTCGGGTGATGATGATGAGATATTGAGCTCCCGGTGTTAGGAGCTCAGGAATTTCCGTTGCATCCGACGCGTTCTACGATAGAGGCGCACCCACTTGTTTTTTTGGAGGTTTCCTCGGTTCGGGAGCTTTGAGACCTTTCTTAAGCCGAACGCTGATTTAAGGTAAAACGAAGCTGTTACCGGATGAAAAATCCCCATGGCCGAGGAACACAACGAGAGACGTGCAAAAAAAAATGGTCTACTTTTTTTTTCCGACGGTTTTGGGTTAAGGAGCCCCGTCATTCAGAAAAAAATTCAGCCAAAATAAGGTATACTGCTATCGTAGCATGCGCCATCTCTACAGCAGTAGCGTCGGATGATTCTGTACAACGAATAATTCGGGACACACAAACGGGGGGTTCCGAAACATATGTCGTAGTTCTTCAGTTGAGAATCGCGCCACACGAAAATAACAGTTTGCCCCGAAATCAGTAGCCTCTACCATGGCAGGTATCTTTAGCTACTCTTCTAACTTTTGACCCCCAACTGCGAACTACCCGTCGAGTCCGGCCGAAACCACCACAGCCCTGGAGCTACGACACGGCAGGGGCTAACGCGTTTGGGCCAGAACAATGTTTTTTATAAATTACTCTACGTATGTCGGCTGTATGAGTTCGAGTAAAAAGTTTGGGTCGATACTCAACTTTGCAAGCTGCGTGATACACCGGCCGCTCGATTGTTCGAGATGTACTATCCTTTGGATACATATATATGTACGGGGGTTACGTTTTTTTTTAGTTGCTTTTGCAGAGCCTCGGGGTGACTCGCGCGAGTGACCCCCGTGTTCCTTGCGGTCGTAAGCTTTCGTGCTGTTTTGATTTTTCGATATGAATCCTTAAGTGGCATGGTTGAAAACCCAGGCTACGATAGGGGGGGTCTCTTTTTGGGCTTTGAATTTCATGGCTAGGGGTCACTCGCGCAAGTAACGCCTTTGTTCTTTTGCGATCTTACGTTTTCTTCATGTTTTACATTGACGAAATCAATCCGCAATGCAAAGGTAATCTAAGCTGCTCCAAAACGACTGCCTAAACCATTTTCATCCGTGAGGTACAGAGTCACTCGTGCGAGTGGCTCAAACACACCAGTAGAAACGGGGGTGCCCCCCCTACCGTAACCTTGGTCTTAACTACGTTGCGTCAAACCAACCACCTAACGTGTTTTGGCCAGTGAGGTACAGAGTCACTCGTGCGAGTATGATGGAATAGTATGATAGTATGATAGTGAACTCCAGGTAGTGAAAAAAGGGGGCGTATTGACATTCACCCTACCGTAACCTTGCTCCTATGGAGGCATCTGACCGCTGCTACAGGGGGGGATCTTCGGGCGAGGAACTACCTAAACTCGTTGGAACCGGAATGATTCTACGATAGCGCCCCGCCGAACCTGAGATTTTCTTTAACGTACGTTTCGTGACTGCTCGACACGAGGAAGGACGCCATGGAAAAAACTATCCTCACATATTTTCTTGTGCGCAAGGGACTACCGAACGATGACGTCGGGGTGGCCAGGGGAACCGTGTTCAAGGAGACACGGCCGGGATCTGGCTTCGAAAACGGCGGTTTCGTTTAAGAAAAGTGGGGGCGGGCTACGGTACCGTGGAACGACACTCCCGGGTGAGAACGTGTTCAAGCATTTCTCGCTAGATACCTTTTTGCCCCATGGTATGGTGTATCTGCTTTATCCTACGCTTACTTCCTGAAGGCGGTTGGCCCAAGTCTAAGGTAGGTAGAGGGGGAAAGGGGGTAGATCCCTTTTCACCGCTGGGTTAGCTCCAGTTGCCGGAGTGACTCTGCACCTCATTCACCATAAATCAGTTTCAGGCGCGTGCTACGATAGAGGTAGCACTTTTCGTCTGAAAAGGTTTCTGAATGACGGGGATTCTTAACCCAAAATCGCCAGAAATAGGGCATTTGTTTTTGCTGGATTCTCGTTGTTTACCTAGGCCGTGGGCATTTTCATCCGGTAGCGGTCTGAACTTTCTCTAAATCAGGTTTTGAGGGAGGTCTTAAAGCTCCCAAATTAAAGAACGTCTGAAAAAACCGTGGTGCACCTCTGCCGTAGCACGCGTCTTTGAGCGATTTGCTTGGCGCATAGCTAAACAATTCCATTGTGGATTAGCATCGACAAGTTTAAAACAGAAAGAGAGCCTGAGACCGCGACAGTAACATCAACATGGAGGGGGGTCACTTGCGAGAGAGATCATCGAGTCACCACCATGACACATCCCCAAAGGTTACCTCCCTCTACCGTTGCTTTGGTCGTTGTTGAGAGAAAGGTGCAGAGCCCCTCAAACGAGGAAACTCAGAAAATGAAGTTGGTAGACTCATCTCACGGAACGGGTTGCGTGCTTCGGGCCGATGGGTTTTGACCAAGGTTGAGCTTCACAACATGTGTGGAACCATCGGTTGGTATGATACTTTTACGAGCACACTTGTTTTAGGACCAGCGCATAGAAATGGTGGTCGACGTTGCGTGAACGAATGCCTTCCTTCGTAGTCATGCTTCGGGTGAGATATTGAGCTCCTCATCTTAGGAGCTCAGAAAGTTCTTAGAACATGCTGCTGCACCCCTAGCATGGGATGGCTGAGGTACCCTTTCAGACGCGTGCTGCGATAGAGGTGCACCACTTTTTTTCTGAGATTCCTCAATTTGGGAGCTTTAACACTCTCCCAAAAAACCCGATTTGGAGATAAATAAAACTGCTACCAGATGAAACATCGCACGGCCTAGGTATGCAACGAAAATCACGCAAAACGCTAGAATGTTGTATTTCCGATGGGTTAAGGGTCATTCAGAAACCATTTCAGACGAAAAGTGATACCCCTATCGTAGCACGCGTCTTCCCTAGCCCCGCGTCCTCGACCTGCAAGGGCTTCAATTAAATGAAGCGTTAACTCTCGCGTTGGACTGTTTCCACGACCCCCCCCCCCCAAAAAAAAAAGTAGCGATTTTCTTTAACGGCCGTTTCATGGCGGCTTAACACGAGGAAGGATTCTATGAAAAAATATCTTCATATATATATTATTTTTTGCAAAGGACTATCGAAAGATGACGTCCTGGTGGCAAGGGCCACCGCATCTCAGTAGATACGGCCGGGAGCTGGTGTCGAAACCAGCGATTTCGTTGAAGAAAAGTTGGGGAGATTGCAGTAGAACAACTCCTTTACGGGAACGTTTTTCCATGTACTAGTTCCAAACCAAATCCTACCGGGACCATCCCGTGAGATATCTCACGGTAAATCCGATACCCTAATAATGAGATAACGCACATATTCCCGCGAAAAAGAGGGAGGGTGTGTAAGAAACGTTTGGTGGTACACCGCCAACAGGCGCAAAAATAGTTTGTCGAAGAAATATTATGGAAAAAACAACCGAAGTATCACCTTAACGGGAGCGTTTTCCATGTAGTTCTTGAGAACTGCCACGCTGCAGGTCAGGTCGGACGAGCTGAAGGGATACATCATGTTGAATCCCTGACACGCGACAAAGAAAAACACGACGACACAAACGGGACGGATGAGGACGCGCACTTATGAGACAGAGGTTGCATTTTTTCGGCGTTTTTATTTTGCTGAGTGCCGGGGCTCCAAACCGTATAGGGACGTCCATCTTGTTGGAGTCTGTCTCATTACCGCCATGGATATTTTAACGTAAGTATTGGATTGGATGAGGCTTCCTGCGCCGGCCCGTGGTCCCAAAAAATGCTGTGACCAACTCTAATCCCGAGGTTTCGGGAGCGAAAAGAAGCGCTGACCCTCTTTGCGATACAAATTCCGAGACATTTCGATATAATCTATGGTTTCTTTATTTTATTGCCGAATTTGAGCGCATCGATTGGATCGCCGATTCACTGAAATAATGCACACTTAAAAGTCGCTTTTGTGGATGGACAACACAGATACTCACGGCAAGTAGCTTCAACTTGAATTTATTTTGTGAGTCATCATCCCACGGTAGGGGTTGCACTTTTTGAGCCAAAAAAAGGTATACCTGTAAGAGCCTGCAGCAGCCTAGGATACATGGGAGTCATCCCACGGTAGGGGTTGCACTTTTTTAGCCAAAAAAAGGTATACCTGTAAGAGCCTGCACCAGCTTAGGGTACACGAGGGGCATCCCACGGTAGGAATTGCACTTTTTGAGCCAAAAAGAGGTATACCTGTAAGAGCCTGCACCAGCTTAGGGTACACGATAGGCATCCCATGGTAGGAATTGCACTTTTTGAGCCACAAAAAGGTATACCTGTAAGAGCCTGCACCAACTTAGGATACACGAGAGGCACCCCATGGTAGGGGTTGCACTTTTTGAGCCACAAAAAGGTATACCTGTAAGAGCCTGCAGCAGCCTAGGATACACGAGATGCACCCCATGGTAGGAATTGCACTTTTTGAGCCATATAAAGGTATACCTGTAAGAGCCTGCACCAGCTTAGGATACACGAGAGGCACCCCATGGTAGGGATTGCACTTTTTGAGCCACAAAAAGGTATACCTGCAAAGAGCCTACAGCAGCGTAGGATACACGAGAGGCATCCCACGGTAGGGGTTGCACTTTTTGAGCCACAAAAAGGTATACCTGCAAAGAGCCTACAGCAGCGTAGGATACACGAGAGGCATCCCACGGTAGGGGTTGCACTTTTTGAGCCACAAAAAGGTATACCTGGCCGGTTGGTCTCCTCAAGTGAGGACCTACCGGTTAGTCTAGTACTGATACACTAATATTGTTCTAAGGACTACAGTAGGTCATAGACGCTGGGTCGGGTTGCACGAAAGAACGCCTTCGAAGTCATGTTTCGGGTGAAGTATTGAGATACTCATGTTAGGAGCTCAGAAAATTCTTAAAATCTGCTGCTGCTCCCCTACCGTGCGTGGGACGGCTCCTCTGGCGTTACATGTGCCTACGGGAAAATGAGCAGGTCGGTCGTGGCTGTGGTGGTGGTCGTACGGCTAAATAAAATTTGAGTGAGATAAGCCGGTCATCATAATAATGTTGGGGGTGGGTGGGTGGGTGGATGTACACAGCCATAGAGTTAAGACCATTGACGCTACTATCCCTACCAAGCCGGGACGGGGCACGTCTGGTGTGCGCCAGCCAGGGGGGTCCTGCCTCTTCAACCATCGCATCGGCCGACGAGCCCAAAACTGGTGGGGGTACATCACGTTGAATCTCTGGTACGAGATACAGCTCCTACGAAAGGGAACACTGGGGGGGCCGGTCGTGGTGACTGTTCTGCAGTTGATCATGAAGGTCGGGTGGAAACACCGCGTCGGTTCGGACAAGCTGGCGGGGTATGTCATGTTGATTCGCTGACATGCGACTTACAAACAAGCACAGAGTGATGGGATGTGCGATTGAAGAAAGTGGATGCTGCTCGCGTTGATCCAAAGTGTTGAGAATGGTGGGGGGGTCAGGCGAGATACGTCTCATCGGAGGAGCTGAAACGGTACGAGTATCACACTGAAATCAGGTTGGGGATGCACGAACAAAGACGAAGCTGCTCGCGTTGATTCAAGAGGTTGACAATAGGGGAACGCTCAGGCCAGATACGCCTAATCAGACGAGCTGAAAGGGCACGTTCGAGTATCACGTTGAATCCCGGACACGCGGGATAACCATATATCGCAAGAAAATGCTCGGGATGATGGTTGTGATGGTTGCCTTGTAGATCAGACAGGATGGCGGCCGGGCGAAAACTACCCCGTCAAAATGGAACGGGCTGACGAGGTACATCGTGTTGAACGCCTGACACGCAAGAGGAAACCCACAAGATTGAAACGGATACACCGTGGCTACGGTTGGGGGCCTGTTCTTGCGGTGGCTCGGATTCACTCGTCCGAATGACCCCGGCCTACTCCTTTGCGCTCACAACCGACCCAGGCTACGGTAGGGGGTCCCCTTTTGGGCCTTTTATTTCAGTGGCTAGCGGTCCCTCGCGCGAGTAACCCCTTTGTTCCTATGCAATCTTACGTTTTCTTTATGTTTCACATTGACGAAATCAATCCGCAATGCAAAAGGTGATCTAAGCTGCGCCAGACGAAATACCTAAACCATCTTCATCCGTAGGGTACAGAGCTACTCGTGCGAGTGGCTCAAACACACCAGTGAAAATGGGGGTACCCCCCCTACCGTAGCCTTGGTCAACCTTTGGTTGTTGTTTTTGATTCTCCACATGAAACCGCCATGGAATTGGTTGCTGCGACGGGGCAAAATAAATCGCCCGATTTATGATTTTTCGTTGAGGCACAGCATCCATCCCTCGGGCGGGTGGTGAAAACCACGCAGTGAAAACGAAGGCACCCCCTTCCCGCCTACTCCCGCCTACCGTAAAAGTATGTTCGATACGGAAAAGTCGGGAAGTTAGCCACGGTTGTGGAGGTGATCGTGCTACGATAGCGAGGTATACCGTTTTTTGGCGAAAATGTTTTCTGAATGACGGGGCTCCTTAATCCAAAATCTTCGGAATTACGCCGTTTTTTTGCGTGATTCTCGTTCTATACCTGGGCCATGGGAGGTTTTATCCGGCAGTTGTATGATTATCTAAATAAGGTTTTGGCAGAGGCCTTGAAAGCTCCCAAAATTGAGGAAAAAGCCTCGGTAAAAAAAGGAGTGCACCTCTATCGTAGCACGCGTCGGAGGTGATCGTTCCGTTCATTGGATTTTAGTGAGGTTGGAAAATCTCGGTCCTCAGGGGGGGGGAGGAGCTGGGTCGTGTCTCTTTCGATTGTAATATCGGGCGGACGAGGTAAAGGGAGCAGAGGAAATAAGAGAACATCGGGCGGGTGGGAAGCGTCAGGATTGGTTTCGGTAAATTTGATTCTAGGGGGAGGCTGGACCAGAGATACAGTGTCAACTCCGATTAGTCTATAAAATTAACGTGGGGTACATCATGTTGAACCCCCGAAACCTACATACCAGGTATGATCAGGGTAAACACAAACATAGTGGACCGGCGGGAAGACCGTGGTTGTGTGATGATCGGAGCATCGTATGCTTGTGTTGTTCAAGCTTGTAATTGGGGCGCGATCATGTTTAAAAGCGAATATTTTCGGGGTCTCACCTTTGGCCCGAACTTTCTCCTCTCGAGCATGAGCGCGTGGAAGTGACACAGGCCGAACAAAATGCCTTGTGTCCTGCCAAGAACAAAAAACAAAAAAAGCGAAATCGTCGCGCCACCAAGGCACGCGACGCAAGCGAAAATAAATGTCGTTGTAAAACGTGTGAGAGGTTTCAAGCCTAATCTTGGCGCAAAAAGCCGAAACAAGGTGTGGTATTACCGCGGGCTCGTGCATTGATAGAGGTGTGCCATTTTTTTGGCTAAAACGTTTCAGGAATGACGGGGCTTCTCAACCCTAAATATTCGGAACGTCATTGTCATAATAAAGTACATTCCACCAAAAATGCAACCCGAACGTTAGGCGATGCCCTCTGTACCTTGGTTCCAGATCCCCGTATTCCTCCCTGGAGAATGACGCGAACGCCTGCTTGAGGTTCGCCCTCAGCCCCGACGGTGGGTCATTGGTCAGGTTAATACACCTGCCGTATATTGGGTTGCCATCGACCGACCACGATGACGACACGTTAAAATTTTGGACACGCGGTGCAATGGGAGCGTAAGGGTTACGAGTAGCTTAGGCCCGGGGTCCGTTTTGATGGACGGGCGGCGCTTCCCTACCTGAGGACATCCGCAACAACGGCGGAAACGAACGATTTATGTGTTTTGCAACATCGTGCACTGCATACCTAGAGGCCCCATCGGGCCTTGTGTCGGGTTTAATAACCCTTTTGGCATTCGATTTATCTTGATCAAGCATGCACACCGAAAACCAGCGAACGCGATGTAATCATGCGTCTCTAGGGAGGAACCAGTATTGCGGAAATCCAATCCAAGCACCGTCATGCCTCACGCTTCCCTCACAACTTCCTGCGTTGCGGTTCGAAGACACCTCCTTACCCAGCAGCAGCAGCAGCAGCAGCAGCAGCAGCAGCAGCAGCAGCAGCAGCAGCAGCAGCAGCAGCTTGGATTGCTTCATGCGGCCGATGCTGTAGTGATCGGAAGTTGAGTTTCGTCATGCCTTGCGTCTGCAGTGCCAAGAGGGTTAGCTAACACTTCTCCCCAAGCGCTGGTCGCTGGGTGGGCTATCTGGACCAAGGGCACCTCAGACCAGGAACCCCGGAAGAGTGAGGCCTACGGAGGCGTGCTACGGTAGCCCCCCCCCCCCCCCCTCAACTTTTCTTGAAGAAAACGCCGGTTTTCAAACCAGCTCCCGGCCGAACACTCCTGAACCACGTTGCCCCTTGCCACCCCGACGTCACTGGTTTATAGTCCTTTGCAAACAACAAAAAACTAGGAAGACCTCTTTGTAATAGCACCTTTCCTCGTGTCGAGCAGCCATGAAACGTTGGTTAAAGAAAATCCCTGGTTTTGGCGGGGGATACCGTAGAATCAGTCTACGCATGAAAGGCACCTACGTTGTTATGCACCAGCAGCAGCTTCCACCGATCTTTAAATGAAGGCATTGGGTTGGATCAGCGATCCCGCCCCGGTCTGTGGCTCTACCCAAGCTTCCTTGAGTGCGGTAGGTTATTATTTGCCACGTTCCGGGGCGCCTCGTGGTTCTCACCCATGCTTGCCTGTATGAACTTGTATGCTTTAGGCGAAACTCGGCGTTCCCGCAAAATATATCAATGACCTTTCGACAGTTTTGGGGAAAGGAGCCCCGCCATTTTGAAAAAATGTTTTTGCCTAAAGGTGCCACCCGCATTGTAGCATCTGCCAGGTGCCCCGCCCCTAACCTTTGCAAGATCCCCACGGGTATCATGTTGGAAGGGTCGGACGACAGCATCACCCGGAATCCGGTGTGCGACCCGATCTCTTTGAAGTAGTCCAGCCGCTTGTCCAGACTCGGCAGCCACCTGGGCATCAGGTGGATGTTGTTGAGGACGACCCAGTGACCCTGGACAAGCAAAAAAAAAAACACGCCGGGACGTTTTTTCTCGAGCTTGAGCTTACAATAACAGACAAGCACGCCTTAGTTTGGTTAGGCTTTCTTCTCCTTGCGGGCGTAATTGCGAACGAAGAATGCGTCAGGAGACACACGCCACGATAGAGGCGCGCCAGTCTTTTTTTTCCCCTGCAAGGTTCCTGAACTTAACGCCCTTTGCAACCGGAAACCCATTATTTTTTTACAAATTTGCTTGAATTTAATGTGGGGAGGGATTTGGGGGCTCTAAGGCTACGGTGGTAGGGGAGTACCCCTATTTTCACGGCCGGGTTTGAGCCACTCGCACGAGTGACTCTGTATCTCACGCACACAACGACTATAGGTGAGTTCTTTTGCACAGGGTACCTTACCATTCCATGTTGCGTATTCATACTGCAAAGTTGAAAAAACACACACACACACAACAGCTTAAGACCTCGAAGGAGCTACAGGATTCCTCGCGCGAGGGATGCCCCTACGGTAGCCTTGATCGCGCTCTGCATCTCACTGCTAGTAAAACTGATTTTGAGCCAAATATACCCTAGTGGGGTTATGTTTTTTTTTTTTTTTTCAGTTTTTTTTGGCAGTGGCTCGGGGTCGCTCGCGCGAGTGACTCCCCCTGCTCGTTTGTGGTATGGTATTACGCTTTTTGTGCTGTTTAACTCGCCGACACGAACCCGCTACGGAATGGCAAGGTACGATGCGCCCCCAAAAACGTGCCTGTCGTCTTGTCGGTGAGGTACTGAGCCACTCGTGCGAATGGTTCACACTCTGGAGTAGTGAAAGTCGGAGGTACCCCGCGCCCTGCCGCGGCCTCCCGATGCTACAAACACGATGCAAAAATCCATTTTATTGACTAGGCGTACCACAAAAAGACAAACAAACGGATGGAAAAAACAAGATCGACCTTCCGAAGATTTTGTGGTTTAAGGGAGCCAACTTGTTCAGGAACGAAAACAACCAAAAAGGGGTACACCTTATTGGTATACCTTAATGGTACACCTTTATTGCATACCTTAATGGCATACCTCAAAACACTTATCGTAGCAAGCGTCAGGCAGACAGTCAGTCAAGGAAAAACGTGCAGCGCCAAGATACGAGAGGAGAAAAGATGGAGCAAGTGCAGGAGAGTGATCCCACGCGGTAGGGTTTCCCCTTTTTTTTTGGGCCAGACGGTTCTGACCCTCAAGGGTCGAACCATCGGTGAGTAAATCATATCTTTCCGAGAATAAGCGATTTTGGGCTACATACAGTAGCGCGTGGAACTGTTGGTCGGGATGCGCTAACGGATGTCTTCAAAGTCGTGGCCCTGGTGAGATATTGAGCTCCTCGTATTAGGACCTCAGGACCTTTTACCGCACCCCTAGCCCGGGATGGCTCAGGAGGTGGATGGAACCGTCTTCAGCTGGCCCTCTGAGAACTGCAGAGGGAAGCATTGACGACGAGAAACGATGATTCCAGCATCGACCACCGCGTGGTTTGGGGGCATGACATAAGAGTTGGTACCCGGAATACAACGCAGGGACTCGAGCGACACGGGGGCGTGACATGGTTCTAGCCCGTGTACGGCCGGGCGCTCACGCCGTTGTTAGCCGGTGATCGAGGTTACGGCAACGGGGGGGTACCCCCACGATTTCACCACCACCGTGCCTGATCCGCTCGTAGGAGTGACGTTTGGCACCGCTACAGGTAGAGGGGTACCCCCTTTTTTTCACTACGGAACTTGAGCCACTCGCACGAGGGACTCTGCACCTCACTGACGAAACGACTATTATACACGATGTGCTTGGCGCAGCGTGGAGAACTATTGCGATTGCGGATTCATGTCTTGAAATTAAACTAGCACCCAATACAAGCTCAAGACCGCAAAAGAAACAGGGGGTCTGTCACTCTCGCGCGAGTGACTCCGGGCCACCAAAAAAAAATATTCCCTTATAAAGGGACCCCTCTATCGTAGTATTGGTCTAAACAAGTGTTTTTTTGGGGGGCCGAAGCATTGCTTGCCATTCCATTGCAAATTTTCGCTGCTCTAAATAAAATAGCACGGGGAGTTTTTTTTGTGACCGCAAGTGAACGTGATGGATCACCCGCTCGAGTGACCCCTACCGCAGCGGGTGCCGCGGGTCACCTTACGATGCCTGCTACGGCGGAGGTGCACCCGCCATTGTTTTTTCCTCTCTCAGGGTAGGGGCTTCACGCCTTTAAACCTGGAAACCCTTTTTAGGAACACATTTACTTGGATTTAGTATAGGGAGGGATTTGGGGGGCTCTGAAGGGGTTGAGGAACTCCGTACCTCACCCAAAAAAAACAATTTTGGAAAACCTTTGTTGAAGTGGTCCCCGACGAACACTCCAATGGACTACAGTAGGTAGACAATGAAACACGTGTCGCAAAAGAAAAAAATATATTTAATTCAAACGATTTTGGGTTAAGACGGGTTAAGGAGCCCCATCATTCAGAAAACGAAATAGCCAAAAAAAGGTATACCTCTATCGTAGCACGCGTGTTACTCATTTCTTGGAACTTAAATGCGTTAGCCACCGTGGCTACGGACCCATGCTACGATTGAGATGTAGACCACTTTATTTTTTCTGAGGTTGTTCCTCGATTCGGGAGCTTAATACCTCCCCCAAGAACCGATTTGGAGCAAAAAAAAACGCTGCTACCGGATGTAAAACATCCCGTGGTATAGGTACACAACGAGAGGCATGCCAAGGAAAAGGTATCTTTCGGAAGGTTTTGGGTTGAGGAGCCCCGTCATTACTTCGGAAAAAAAAAGTAAAAAAATGCTTCGTCTATCGTAGCACGCGTGTAGGGTGGTGGAGGGCTCACGTTTGAGGCGTTCTCGTGCAGGTGGCTTGCTCGGGGTCACTCGCGCGCGCGAGCAACGATCCCCCCCCCCCGTTCCTTTGCGATGTTAAGCGCGTTTATTGTTTAGTACTTTCGCGATATGAATCCGCGACGCAATGATTAGCCACGCTTGCCTGAGCGAATCGCCCAACAACGTCTTTTTCTTCGGTGAGGTGCAGAGTCACTTGTGCGAGTGGCTCAAATTTCAGCGGTGAGAAAGGAGGTGCCTTCTCTACCGCGGCGTTGGTCTAACCAGGACTTTTAGCGGGGAGCGGAGGGGAGATGCAGAAGCTCGAAGGTTCCTTGACACTAATCGGATAGCCAGTATGTTTTCGTGATGTGGAGAGCACCTCGTCGATGCGTCTCGTTCGGGGAGGAAACCTCATTCATGGTGAGATACAAGCTTTGCTGAGTTCGATTCAAGTCGACGAGCGAGCATAAAAAAAGCCGAAACAGTGACCAATGCTGAGCCCAATGCGCGATAGAAGTGAAGGCTGTAGCACCGGACGGGGAGACGGGAAGACACCTGCGACCACGGCTTGTCGAGAGGGTTCCCGAGGGTGCAGCTTTCGGAGAGGAAAAGAAATGATTTGAAAAAAAAAAATGAGAAAATGGTGTACCGTCTTTTTGGCTGGGGTCTTCACTTGAAGAGCTCTTTGCATTTCAAGGCAAAAATCGATACGTCAATCCCATGGTCTAGGTGAGGTTTATGGAGACCCGCCTTCCATGGAGGACTGATTCTACGATAGCCCCCCCCCGCCCCCCCCCCGCCCCCCCCCAAACCAGCGATTCTTTAAATGTTTCGTGGCTGCGAGCTCAACACAAACAAGGTTGTTATGGAAAAAAAATTGAGCTTCAAATATTTTCTTGTTGGCAAGGGATTCTCCAACGATGACGTCCGGGTAGCAAGGATCCCCGTGTTTCAGGAGATACGGTCAGGAGCTGGTTTCAAAACGGGCGATGTCGTTGAAGAATAGTTGGGCGGGGCTACCGTTGAACGAGTCGGAGCACCTCGCTAAAATGCGCAACCTCCATCGTAGCACGGGCCGCGAAACTCTCGGGACACGACATTCGCCTGTTGCATATTCCGACATCGAAAAGTGGACAGCTTCTGCGGTAGGGTTAGTACTTTCTTTGGCCAAAACGTGATACTCCTACCGTAGCACCTGCTGATGCCGCCGCTAGAAACCCCATTTCCCGTGGAACTCCTTGGTAGGGATGGTACCTGCTTTTCCCAAAACGGGATATACCCCTATCGTACTACCTGCTTACGCCCCTGCTAGAAGTCACATTTCCCCGGGAACTCCCCAACAGTCTCTAACCTGAGCGCTTCCTGCATCCAGCCGGTCCATGGCAACCACTTCTTGTCCCTGGGAAAAATACGAGGAGGCGCGAAAACAACCAGTCACCAGAGGCGAAAAAACAAACCGCGTTGGCGTGGTGGTGGCGCATGCGGTCGCCGCCCGTACGCGAGCAGAGGGAGGCGGCGGGAAGCGATGGCATCGGAATGTAGTACACCGTCGCCGTTGAGAGCTGCGGTAGGCAAGATAGCGTTTTTCCTTGGACGTCGAAGTTTGTCTAAGTTTTGGTTGGGTCTGAATCGATTTTGTTGTCCACCCCCCCGAATACTCACACATCCGTTTACAACCGCAGGTATACGTCCATTCAACACCTTGTTCTGACTTGCGTTGAATTTCTACAGGCACCACAGATCCGAACGGCAGGATATACAGGCACCATATATTCTAAATGACAGGATCTTCAGGCTTGACCAAGATCCAAAACAAGGACATACGTGTATTCCACTTCCGCATGATCCAACGACAAGGATCCACACAGCTACTACCAAATTGAAAAAGGCGGCCCACCTGTCCAAGCGAAATGTCGTGGTACGTCACCCCTCTCTCCATGTGGTGCTTGTCCGCGAGCTTGTCGACATCGGCCGTAACATTAGCCCCGGCCGACAAGATGAAGTAGATCGGCGTGGTCGGGTCCGAATCTCGGAAAGCCTCCGACAAAACCTGCAACACCCAAACGATATATGAACATGTAACTGGATCTCCGGATCGGAGCCAAAGCACGTTTGTGAGTTTATGTAGACCGAGGCAAGCTAGCAGGGGGGCCGTGCTCATTTGTTGCTTGCCTTAGAATTTTTCACCATTGACCACACACCCCGTTCGATACGGATCACCGCTGGGGTGAGGGGGGGGGGACGAGTGCTACGATGGAGGTGCACCACGTTTTTTCTAGTACTACCCCTCAATTTGGGTTAAGCTTAAGACCTCTCCCAAAAACTGATTTCGAGAAAGTAAAAATGCTACCGGATAAAACTCCCATGGCCTAGGTATAACAACGAGAATCCCGCAAAAAAAAAGAGGCCGATTTCCGACGATCTTGGGTTAAGGAGTCCCTTCATTCAGAAACCATTTTTGCCAAAAAACGGTATACCTCTATCGTAGCGGTATACACATTTCATGCGTAGCCTTAGTTTCAAGCCTGTATACCCTCGTTTCTCCACAACGTCCGGACGCCGCCGTGGGGGTCAGTCGCCTATGGATTCTGTTTCTCGTGACTCAGAAGCACTAAAATTTCTCCTTTTTTCGGCGACGCCGAGCCGCTGGCGCGATCGGCTACCGTTTGTTTGTGCTATCGGTTCGCGATACACATCGGCGCGATTTTCGGGCTGCGCGAAAAAAACTCTTTATCGTCCGTAGGGTTGGAGGACTTAACTCCCCGGTTAAAGGTGGGGGCGAGGTAGCATAGTTAATACTGTACTGTAGTGGCTTTAGAATATCGGTGCCGCCGAAGCCGATTGACTGAACGAAAATACGTTTTGTCCGTCCGCTTGATGGTCGAGTGAATTCGACCAAGCGAGAGCGAACCCCAATCAGCGCCCTCTTCCGGGAGGCGAGAGGGTCAGCTGTATATATAGCTGATACAACAAGTTTCGAATGCACCGGAAAACAATACGCAGACACGTTTTGATTGCCAAATCAATCGAATCGTGGGATCGAATTAAATGAATCGGGTGAGATTTTCGACAGTTCAGGTTTCGGCGCTGCTTATTTTGCTTCGCGCGCGACGACTTTTCCTACTGTTACTATAATTTACATCACCATATGCGCGTGTACAAACTGTTTACGGCTGGCGTCAAGCCACGAAAGCACAAGTCTATCTACGATGATATGCGAAGTATACAAACTTCGAACCTGGAAGCTGTTGAGCTTGGCATCAATGTCGGCGAATGATGGTCCGTCCGGCAGGTTGTTTCTCACGAAATGTGCGATCGCCTGCTCATCCCACGGCAAAAAGCGCGCGTGGGCGTGATGTTTGGGTGGGACGCTTACTCGAACGTTGTGGGAGACAGCAGTACAACAAAAGTCAGCAAACAGAACATCGAGAACAATCAGTCGAGGACAACAGGAACAACAAGAACAAGAACAAGGACAAGCAAACACACCTGCGTGATACGATCCGGTCGCAAGCACCTCACGACAAGCAGCTTCAGGAACGGCCTCTTGTCCAACTCCCGCCAATCCAAGGGAAGCTTCTCCAGCTCCGGCGCGGCGGTATCGAACCACTCGCGGAAACGCGGCGCCGACTCCGCAACGTCATTCGCCAGCTTCGAAAACCTGCACATAAAAAAACGAGAGCCAATTGCTGAATCACTGATATACTTCAGAAGTGCACACGCGTTTGTTTGGGCGAAAACCTGCTAGTATTAGACATAGTCATTTGGGCAGTACAAACGTTCGCCGCTCTCCGAAACACCCTCCCGCCTGGGGGAAAAAGTACTTGAATTAGTGTGCGGTATTGTTTTGAATAGTTGCTCCAGTTTCGGCGCGGCGGTATCGAAGCCCTCGCGGAAACGCGTCGGCCACTCCTCAACATCGTTCGCCAGCCCGAAAGCATCTGTCCACGTAGGACGAGCGATCGAAGTGTCACACGCGGCTTGCTGAGATGAGGTTCGATTGATTATCGAGAAGTTGGATCTCACGGCTGACGTGTCTCTCTTTGGTGTCTTTTAGCAAACTTTACGCAGGAACATTTTTTTTTGGATTTTGCATGACTATCTGAGACCCCTGCCAACTTAATCTCACACAAATCCAAAACAGTACGCACCAACAAAGGCAGACTTCGCTTACCTCTTTGAGGCCTTGCCAGCGTTATCGCACAAAAACCCAAAACAAAGCGCATTCACAAACATCGGTGTTGGTGTTAAACGCTTTACAGCGTAGTTTTAACTCTGTTCATACTGCGAAGTATTTTCCATACAAATTTCAAGCATTTTTCTCCCAAAGCCCGTTTCATCTGGTGGCGCCGTCTCACCCGTCTAGAGTGCTTAGCGCTAAGATCATCCTCCAGGCCGAGTCCGACAGCCAGTCCGCCGGAGGTGGGTCGTCCCCCGCCACCCCCCCATCCCCCCTTCGTCCCCCCTTGAGAAGGAAAGCTAGAGCCTCCTCTGAAAACGATGTCTCTCCTCCGAACGCCCCGAACTTTTTTTAATGAGAGAGTCATACGAGGTTTTCCCGGTGCATCGGTTGGACGTTCGAGGGGGCATTGGTTAGGGTTTGAGAGCATGTAAGGGTGTGATTTGCGGGTAATGGCTAGCTGTGTAGTTTTGGGGAAGGAAATCGTTTGGGCATGATCTCCACAAAATCGGAACGGTTTGGTCAGCGGTTGGTGGTCTGGGGGAAGACGACGCTGTACTCGTAGCGTGGTTTCAATGTTGCAGGGACATCACGCGCGTTGCTTCTTACAAGAGGCCAAGCTTTCATTCTAAATTGGCGTCGATCCCGCACCTTCAGAAGGCCAAAGGTGACTTGCGTTAGGAATATGAGGCGATGCTTCTCGAAAAGCCCCCTCGTAATCCAGGAGTACACCGTAAATCGAAGACTCCTCCTGGAGAGAGAGAGAGAGAGAGAGGCGGACAACGGCGGACCATCGGAAGGTACTGTCATCGTCATCGCGAAGGTTGTTTTGTACTGGGGCGAAGGTGCCGTGAGTATTTCACCGTTCGCGAAGTCCATATCTTGCTTTGTAACGTGGAAATATCTTAACGGGTCGTGCGTGGAATATTGCCTTCGCGGGGGTCGTGAACAGGAAACATTTTTCACGGGTCGGGTCACGGGTTTCCCCAAATCCCACATAGAATCTGGTCTAGCCGGGTTACCCCCTTTAGAGCCCGAAACCCATTCCCCGTACAAACTCCAAGTAATGTGTCCCCTAAAACGGTTTTCCGGTTGTGACGGGGTTAAGAGGTTTTTGAATGTCGCGGGTCGGGCCGGCTGCCCGACCCGCGAAATGCGACCCGAACGGCCAAAAAGCGACAATACTTTTTTTATCAAACGGCACGCATATTCGCGGTATAGGCGCGCGCCAAGTTGATTTCACTGTACCCCTCACTCGAAAAGGTTATCCAATGAACAAGCCCATGGCCTATGTATGGCCTAGTTTTTATTTTTTTTTGCCAAAAAAAAAAGTGGCATTTTATCAATTTTGGGTAAAGGAGCGCCGCCATTTTAGAAACTACTTAGGCCGAAAATCTTCTACAGGCTGGTGCACGTAAGCTAAAAACAAAATTTATTCCCCGGCGAACACCCACGCCGTTTTTTCGATCCGGACCGTGACATTTTGCACACGTCTTCTACGTGCCATTGCGAAGACCTCACCTGTCGTTTTTTTATAAACTTGTTTGAGAATTTGTTTTTGTCCGATATGTCGTCACTTAATTTTTTTTGGAAAATGTGGCCCACCTCAGACCAAACTGTTTGGACAACAAAAAGACAGGAAAAAACCGTGGGAAGTCAGGCCTCAGGATGGGCATGTAGAACACGTATGCCAAATTTCAGGGTCTATCTCTCAAAACCGGCGTGGACATTTGGACGTTCGTGCGTAAAAACGAGTAAGATGCGTTCTTTCCTTCAAATTTCTAGATTTTAGTGTAGGATCCAGTTTTTTCTCTAGATTATGCTTAATAATGTTGAACACGGGCAGGTCAGATCTTCGATTTTTTGCGCGAAACTTTCTACAGACATGCCTTGGAGTGTGTCCAACCGGATCGTGCAAAATGCCGCAAAATTTGTTTTTTTTGCCTCTGCTTGGAAAAAGCCTGAATATTGTTAAAACGTTAGAGGCCTGTCATTGAGGTTCGCTCCTAGAGACTGCCCGAGACAGTAAAAAAATAAACTGGCCAAGTCACCCTCTTCCGTTGGTCATGGGGTCAGTATGATACCAAAGATTGACTCTTTGTCTAGACATTGCAGGCGGCTTTCGTGGGGGATATAATTCGTATTCTCTACGTGAACCAGCCTGTATCTCCATCGTAGCACACGTCAAGGTGGGATTCTTGGGTGTGGTATGGGGCTCTTCACGTTTAGACCCTGGGAGACATTGAGCACTCCGTCTACCGCAACATGGCTCTGCCGTTTTCCCGCAACATAGGCGAAGCACCTGATGAATCTGATATCGGAATATATACCGTGGTTTCGAAATCGTGGAGCCCGAAAGCGCAAGCCTAATGTGTCGAAGCCGAAATAATCTTCTTGAACCCCTCCCTTAACTGGCGATAGCTAGAGCAGGAAAACATGAACACCCGGTGCGCTGAACATATATTGTTCGGTTGGTCCGGCTGAGTAACCCCTCCTGTCTATAATGTGGGCCGGTCTTACCGCCGTGCTGGTCACAAAGGACAAGCCAGGAAGGGGTTCAGATACGCACAAGGTCATCACGTAATGCGTGGAAAAATAGGACGTGAGCCCTGCCAAATTCTTGGACGTGGTTCTGCTGGGAGAGAAGAAACAACGGTGCTCCGTCTCGACAGGGATATGCCGTCAGTGTGGTCACATGCCAAAGACAAACAGCAGACGAGTACACCGCCGGTTCGTCTCGAAAGGGATGCGTAGTCGATGGTAAAAGAAAAGCAGGAAACAAATGAGCCCCGTCTCATCGCGCTATATACCGTAGTCAGTCGCGGTTGTCGACGTTGACCGACAATGGCATACACGTGGTGGATGGGTTCTTTCATTCAGGGTCCGTAGAGGGTAGCTATTGAGGCTATGGTAGAGAGAGCAGTTTCCGCTGCAGGGCCAATCGCGCTCGTGGCTTAAGCCAGGCAGCTAAAGCGGGGTGGTTGTGCCTGTCGGTAGGTTGGTTCTGGAGACGAGAAACGAGCACCGTTGTTGTGTCATTCGTGGACAGTAGAGTCATCCATGGTGGTAGAGGTTGCAGTTGTTGGACTATCTAACAGTGTTTGTGTCTGATGGAGCCCCTCAAGCGAGGAGCTACCGGTTAGAAAACAAACAAACTTACTACTGGTGTATTGTTTGTTTTGAACGATTAACAGTGCATGGAAGAAGGTGCTGGGCGGGCTGCGCGAACGAGTGTCTTTGAAGCCGTGTAAAGATCTCAGAACCGTGTGCTGCACCCCTGGCGTTGGATGGCTCAGGTGCAGCATCTATCTAACTGTTTCTCGGTTGAGGAGGAAAAATCAGGCCATCGGACTATCAGGAAGGCAGTAAAAAAGGCAAAAAACGCGGGCACAGGCGAGACAGAGGGGACGTTGATTAACTCGCATGATGAGACTGTGGGGACTACTCCAGCGCAATCCAACGGTATCGAGCTGTTCCTGCTGTAGGCTTGTGCGCCTATACCGATCATTCAAAGTGAACGCTGGATAAGGTGGGGTCTCCTGCCCCAGCGGGGTGACCTCGTCTAGGATAACTTTACCACTGAGCGCGCTCTGAGGGTCGTGTCTATCCAAGAACACGAAATAAAATCGAAAGCAAAAAAACACAAATGTAAAACGAAGTCGCGCCAGTTAGAAGGGGTTTGGCCGGTCCTACTACCCCGGTCGAAGCATGCCTCCGAAACAAAGCATGTCACGTTTGGATTTATAGCATAGGACACACGGATGAAGCTACGATAGCGGGGTCATTGTTTTTGGCGCGCTTTTTTTTGCAGTAGCTCGGAGTCACTAGCGCGAAAGACCTTCCCCCTCCCCTGCCTGTGCCTTTGCGGTTTTACGTATTTCATGCTGTTGCAATCTTGATTTCTGAATCTGAAAAATGGAATGGTAAGCCATGCTGCGCAAAAGGCAAACGTCGCCTCAAGTGTGTTCGTCCGTTAGGGACAGAGGCACTCGTACGAGTGGCCAAAAGCCAGCGGTCAAAGTAGGGGTACTGAGCTGTCTGGGCATTTTTTTTCTGTTGAGCTCTTCAAGTGTGGCCCTCATTGGAACGTACGAAACCTTTCACGAGCATTTTCTGGTTTAGGACTAGAGGGCGTAGAAGCGTTGGTCCCGGGTCGCGCGAACGACTGTCTTCGAAGTCATGTTTTGAGTGAGATGCTGGGCCCCTTGTGCTACGGAGCTCAGAGACTCCTGCTGCACCCAAAATAGCGTGGGATGACTCAAAGGACACATGCTGCGGTAGACGCGTCATTTTACTTTTTTTAGAGACTTATTTCACCTGAGGAGTTCAACACCTCACTAAAAAGCTGATTTTAGAGTAAAACACCTGAACCCATTGCCTAGATATACGGGAAAAAACAAAAAAGCTAAACAAGAAAGATGTTCCCAGTGTAATGGGTCAAGGGGCCCCCGTCCTTCAAACACTAAACTTGCGGAAAACGTGCTACCTCTAGCTTCAGCGGAGGAACGCCATCTACTCCGAGGGACCTGCCTCACCTGAGATTTTCTACTCTTTGCGGCTGGTCGTCCACCGCCGGTGTGCTCGAGTGGATTGCCTTGAAGAAGAACCTGAGGATGAGCAGAGACCAGACGATTATGCTAACTACCAGTCCGACGAAATAAAACATAAGCTCGATAGGAACAATGCTAGAAAAATGTGCAAAGCACCAAGAGCGTGGGGAGGGGATGCGAAATAATAATCCCGGTTCAACCAATGGATATTTCGATCATTTGGACCTGTCTGCATGGGGGTACACTTATCAACGCGTCTTGGGGTTGATGACAACAGTACCACATGGCCTCAGTTCCATGGCGAGCTTCTACTTGTTGTTCTTCATATCGAGCTCATGTTTGTTTTCGCCCTGGTACATCTTCTGTGACGGGAGGTGTACCTGCCGACGCAAAGAAGGAAACGCCGATCGATACCGCAGGCGGCGAGCGGCTCGAATGGTGCTCTCGAAGGCACCCATTCAGTGTGAAATTACTTAGTGAAGGAGTCGAGGATATACTGGCACGTGAAATCGACGGAGCCCATAGCAACTATATGGTTTATCTATCTCGAGCTCTTCAAGTCGCAACCTTGTAAAGTCTTGTTTTTTTTTTGGTCAGTGAAGCACAGATTCATTCGTGCGACTGGCTCGAACAAAGTGTGTGAACAAAGAGAGTATGGAACTACAATTCGTAACCTAAGTCTAATAGTAGCATGCGTCACGTCTAATTTAGAATGGTGGTGTGCTCACAAATGTACAAATTCATTCGTGCGACTGGCCCGAACAAAGTGTGTGAACAAAGAGAGTATGGTACTACAATTCGTAGCCTAAGTCTAATAGTAGCATGCGTCACGTCTAATTTAGAATGGTTGTGTGCTCACCTAGTGAAGGAGTCAAGACTGTACTGGTACATGAAGTCGACGGAGCTAAGCTTGAGGAGCATGAAGTACATGAGGGAAGCCTCCGCCGCCACCGGCCGGTACACCTCTCGAGCCTGGCCATCAAAGCACGATCACCGTTTGCAACCAGAACGTTTGGTTATGAGGGCTTTAGAGAGCGGCTGGTACACGAAACCAACGTAGACGAGTGGTGCGATAGAGGTAGCACGTTTTTGGCCGAAATATTTTCGGAATAACGAGGGCCCTTAACCAAAAATCGCCGGAAATACGTCATTCTTGTGTTTTTCAATCTGAGCTTTATTCGTATACCTAAGTCGTACCCGGTAGGTTAGATCATCACGCTGTATTCTGAATTTGTTGTTGAGGTATTAGTGGGGTATTCGTCCGTTTGACCATTTGCAAAAGGTTAACCGGTAGCTCACCCACACTAAGCCTTATAACACCCCCCCCCCCTGAAACGGCGGGATAGCAGGTCGGCCGGATATACGGGCGGACCTCCTGTGAATTATCCAAGCCGTTTCATTTCCTGGGTATACCGGGGAGAGTGGTTTTCAAGTTCGACATGGGCAAAGTCTAAAAACGTTTATTACAGGTGGATGTGGGATTTGAACCCACGACCCCAACACCCATGTTCTGTCGACGACGCCATTTGTTAAGGTATTAGTGGCGTTTTAGTCCGTTCGACCACTTGCAAAAGGTTGACCGATAGCTTACCCAAACTAAGCCTTATAACAATGTTCTCCTAATCAGTTGGCGGGTGAGATTAGGACCTCCAGACCTCCACAATCGCGCAAGGAGACCCAGAGAAAAAACTTGGTGCACCTCTATCGCACACCGTAGCTTGTATCATGTCAAGGTTTTGATGTATCATGTCAAGCTTTCGGAGACTGTCTGATACGTTACGCCAATAGGGCGAAGCTCGACCCCGTAAAATCGGGCAAAACAAACTTAGTCTTGGTGTCGGACTCTGTTTCCAGCAGTACAGGTCATGCGCCGAACCCTGCAGCCACGCACTCGGTGAACATCGCGCGGAGATAGAGTGTGGGATACTGTGTTTCGGTAGTAAAATGCTTAGTCTATGGAATATGAACTATATGGGAGATTCCTCCGCCGCAACAGGCCGGTACACCTCTCGAGCCTGATGAAAAAAGAAAAAAACGTATACGAGCGACCGTTACACCTTTTGGTGAGGATTTCAACTACCAATGGCTGTATACACTGGTACATGGAATCGATTAATCTCTTTATAAATGAGCTCCATGGTTGCGGGGCAACGCCTTGAAGCTACGGCAGCGTGAAACGCTTTGTGCAGGACCAACATGCACGGGAAGGCATGACCGCAAGAGGCCCGTAGACTTCTCGACCCTGGTAAAACTAGCACGACCCTCTGGCGAAATCGTGCTGGGAGGGCTTGAATTGTGAGACGCTGGAGTGGTACACACGTCAGACTGAGCTGAACGTAATAGAGAGCATTGAGTGCTCAGCCGGCCGGAACGCTCAAGTTGTTCGCAAAAAAAATGTTACATCGTGGGGTGAGGGTCTCAAGCACCATCGGCTATATTTGTGCGTGAAGTCGACGAACCAAGCGTAAGTGTCATAAACAGCATTGGACAACCCACCATAGCAAGGTTCGAGTAGTTAGTGCGTCCCCGCACAAAGTAGGAGAGTGGACGAATTTCTGAACCGCTTAAATTAACGCCAAGGACATATCGATCCAAGTCAAGGTTTACAGAGCGTGTCTCCAACGAACTGGGTTCGGGTTTACAGGCTACACTTCTTGCCTCGTTGATGCCCGCCTCTGTCTCTTTCCCCAGGGTGACGGCCTCGTTGATTTCTCGCGCGGTCTCTTTCATCTCCTCCAACCCCTAAGCGAAGCGGGCGGGATACAATAGGAACAGGGGTTTTCGGAAAAAATGGGAACGGAGCCTTAAATGAGAACCAAGCGTTATCTCCAGAACCATGTGGTGTATCAGAGAACCAAAATGATCCTGCGAACCCCCTTGGCCTGCCCTGTGAGAGGAGCTTGTCAGAACGGTCATGCTCCATCTCGTGCCTTCGGGTGGGCGCAAAGAGCGATATACGCTGGCTATATTGTGATTTCTCTAGATGCTGACTACCGTGGCGATACCAAGGACTTCCAGCCTAAGCGACAACTTATACGAAAGCTGATGTACAGCCCCACAGGACTATCAACTTTTTTTCTTGCAGTTGTAGACTACACAATTGGTTTGCTTTCTAAAACAATCGTCCGTTCTCATTTTAAGGTCCGTTCCCATTTTTCCGAAAACTCTGTTTTTAATAGGCGAAAGAAGATAAAAACTTGGGTGGGAGGGGTAGGATCGTTCAGCCGGTAACGCACTCTCGGGGTGGTGTTGCTATTGAGGCTGCTTTGGATCAGGGCTAACTTAGGATCGTTATTCTGAGGGCCTCTTCGTTTTAGTTTTTCAGAACCACTTGCAACGTACTTCTTTGCGCTTAGTAGGTTTGCGATATCCACGGCCATGGGGTATTTGTTTTTGCCGCGTCAAAACAAATAGGTTTTAGAAGTGCAGGTTTCGAATAGTTTACGGAGCCTGAGCCCGGTATCACCGTGCAAACGGGGATAGCTTCCTACCGTGCTCTTAGTCCCTGAGTTAAGGGGGACACCTTTGGATGAACGCCGTCAATCGAAAATGGTTGGGTTTAAACTTGTGCGTTCTCTGTTGTGGCGGGAATACAGATGGCATTCCATAGAAGTCGATCTTTGCGAACTGCACCCACTACCCACCCACCTATCCACTCAACCATTCACTCACCCACCCACTCACCCAACGACCCACCCACCCACAAACCAAGCCATCCACCCAACACCCATCTACTCAAGCTACTCGACGATGTCGTCACGCCTCAAGATAACCCCAACGCAACCCAACCCACCCCTCCCCAACGCAACGCAACGCAACGCAACGCAACCCAACCCAACCCAACCTAACCCAACGCAACGCAACCCAACCCAACCCAACCAAACCCAACCCAACCCAACCCAATCCAACCCAACCCAACCCAACCCGACCCAACCCAACCCAACCCAACCCAACCCAACCCAACCCAACCCAATCCCACGCAGCCCAACACGACCCGACTTTACACAACACAACACAATCCACACGAGTGCGGGACGCGCGTCACGGTAGGTATGCCACCCAAACGCAATCTGATATCCTCATTTTGTGAGGTCTACACCCCACCCAGCGATTGACTTTGACAGGCCGACACATGATCCGATGGGCAATTAATAGGGGCTAAATGATAACGTTGAACAAACAATGCACGTCGAACAATCGATTGGATCCTAATACATCGGAAACGTGTACGCTCGTCCGCAGTTAAGCATATTTCTCACGCCGGGAAGATGACTGGTCTTCAACCCTAGGTGATATGGATCTTTCAGGGAGAATCTGCTTGGTATAGCGCGTGTTTCCGGGTGGTAGCCGAACGACCTGCACGATGTTACCCATGCTTTGGGGGGTTGGGTCTGTTCCTTGTGCAGATCCTGCAAAGCACCTCATACAGGCAGATGCATGATAAGCTGTAGTTGATCTAGATGGTAAAGTTTCAACGCGTCGCTGCCATAATACGCAGCGCCTTGCGTGTACAACAATTAGGATCGACGGCGATTCTCCGGCTTGTGGAACTGCACGTTACACATTTTGTGCGTTGGACTGTTTTTTGTAATATACCTGTAACTATGGGAATGGTGAATCGCGTTGAATATCAATTTGTTCCTCGAAAACCAGTGTTTGGCCGGGGTCTTGGATTCCTCAGGCGACGAGGAGCGAAATAAAACTTTGGACGCACCACCCGTCGTTTTTCTCGAACCTTTCAACTCTTACCGCAGCACGACTCACGACCCCCCCCCCCCCCCCCCCCCCCCCCAACACACCTCGATTAGGTCGACGTCGGCCAGGATATCCGCCGGAGCGTCCGCCAGGCGTTGCAACAGCTGGTCCTCTAGCCCTTCCAACTGCATCTTGTACCGGTTGGAAGCCTGGGATTAAACGGGCGAGACAAAAAAACATTAGAAATGCTTAGGCTGTGAGTTCGCAGGATGTCACGACTCTTTACTACTTGGTTCGTGGAGCAGGAGCCAGGCACGTGCTACTCACGGTTGATATGCACCAATATTACTTTCAAGCTGTCCATGTTGGCGTATGTGACGATACGCCCTGGCGGGGTCGCAGAGGCTGGCGCTGGCAGCAACTAAGCCAGCCGAAGGATCGTGCAAGATGCACGAAGCAGAAAATACTGCTGTATGTAGTAAAGGGCGCTTTCGGCTAAGAAAATAACCACCCGAGAACAATGGATTGCCGGGTTCAGAGTTCAGCAAATATTGAAAACTGACGTGGAGGAATAGAAGGAGAACGCACGAATAAACAGCGTAGGGCTGCTCTTGGTCCTTTGTCGCTTAAGGTACCTGTGTTTTCGAAGCCTTGCATCCCTGCTACGCTACTGTGATATCGAAGCTGTTCCGTTGATACTCGCAAGACTCCTGGCACTCTCGAATCATCCAGAATCTATACTTTTCTGGAGCCGTGTCGATGGAATTCTTGTTTGCACCGGAATATTCTCGGACTTTCCGCTCATATGGACCTTCCTACTCTGGAATAGAACAAAAATTATTCTGTCGTACAAAATACGAACGTACGTACGTATTGTAAGACAATTTCCAGAACGGAGCGGCACAACCCTGTCAATTTGACGCGGTGGGTTAACAGCTGCTGCGACTACGCGTACATCAATGAACCCGCCTATGCTACGAAACACAGCATCGGCAGGTGCTGGTTGAAACCCCTATCCTCAAATCTTCGCTTGAGGAGCTCCACATCTCACCCAACAACAGTCCGCTTAACTAACCCATGGCGTAGGTGAACAAACAAATACCAAGGCAAAGAAAAAGAGATACATTTTCTTACGATTTTGTTGATAGGATAAGGAGCCCCGTCATTCGGAAAACGATTTAGCCAAGGAGCACTACATCTATCGCCGCACCCGTCACCAATTGCATGATTTAATGTTCAATAACAAGCATTGCACAATGAGCTAGTCAGATGTACGGACGCTGCACTGCGCAAATTGCAGGAGTTTTATTGTTTGTTATCATCTGACTCCAAGGCCGTGTAACGAGGTGTTTCAAAATCTCGCGGTTTGAGTCAGGTCGGTTCACGACGTGTTTGGAATATCACGGGTCGGGTTAAGCCAAACTGACCCAACCTGATCTTGAAAATTGGCGCCCTGATCCGACCGGATCCACGAGGGTTGACCCGACCCGTGAAACCCCTTGGTAAATTACCACAAACAACTAAGTGAGATACCTAGCCACCTAGCAGCTAGCCGACGGGGTGTAGTCAGTCGACGCACAGCCAGCACACATAGCTCGTGTACTCACAGCCCTAAACAAATGCAGCTAGAAAACGCTTGGTATATTATAGATGATCCAGTCAGTCGAAGTCACAGCTAATGTATTCAGGTCATGAGAAAAAAAAAACAGAACGAAAGCCACGCCAAGAGACTGTACCGGGGATAAACCGTTGGACCTACATATGATGTGGGCCTGAAGGGGGGTTCCTTAACCGCAAGACTATCCCGGATTTGATTACCCATGATCTCCTGACCCTCCTAAGAGTGTTTGGTATTATATTTAGCGTTTTGGTGTGTTTGACTAGCCAGTGGGGCTGTTTCTCGCATTGTGCGCACAGTAACGTGATTCTGAGAGCAGGACCCGTTTGTGTGTGAAGCGCACACAGAGACCCTTGCGCGCATTAGGAACCTGGGTAGGCTTAGGTCCCCGCCGTTGGTAGTTACTCGCTCCAGATAGTTCGTACGATACGAATTTCTTTGAGCCTTCCCCCGGTGGTACCGGTAGGGGTTGAAGTTGTTGGATTGACAAATGATGTACCTGTCCGAATGGGCTCCTCACGTGAAAAACTACCGGTTAGTCATTAGTCACGTAATTTCGCGAGTACACATTGTCTTAGGCTGAGGCATAGCAGCTTGGTCGGGTTGCTGCGCGAACGAATGCCTTCGACGTCATTGTTCTGGTGGTGAGGATACATCGACCCCGTCCTCATGTTCGGAGCTCCGGGACTTTCTGCGGCACGCCCTACCGTGCGATACCAAGTACTTTATGCTGTTGGAGTCGTCCCATGGCATGGTTGCACGGTCTGGGGCGAACGAGCATTTCTCCTTACAGGCTTAGCTACTCAACTGAGGAACTACCGGATCGTAGTCTGATATTGTTGCCAGTAACAGTCGTGTTTGGACTACCTCGTGACCAAGGTGATAGCTGGTCGGGTTACGCGATTGGATAAGTTGGAATTCGTCCTTCGGGTGAGACGCTTGACCTACTCATGCGTAGGAGTTCAGGAACTTCCACTACAGCCCTACGCTGAAGAAGAATAACCAGCAAAATGAATCAAAGTGTGACGTACAAGTACGACGACGGCAGTGGTACCTTGAAAGCTCGATAACCCCCGCCTCCCTCCCCTTGTCACATAATCCACCTTTTAGGGACAACTAGTATGCTACCTACTGCAAGCTAGGAAAGGGCGCGTTGCGAGATTCCAAACTTATCTGGGCGGAAAATCGTAAAATGATGGCGTTGAAGCCAACGAATGCCATGAACCTAGTCAACAACAAGAAATTCGGTTAGACGTGCCGCTTGATCCGTTTTGGCTACTGTTCCGTCGGGTTGAGTTGACCTTCCGTTACGGCATTCGTTTGATTCGGCATACGTATATATGCTTCCTGTTTGTTTTCCTACCCACCAGATTTTGGTATGCCCCAAACCCTCTAGGAAAACCTTGGCAAACCGTTTTGTTGTAACATGAGAAGGGTTGAAGTCACCTGTACGAGATCGTTCTTAGTCTTCTCCAGCTCAGGCTGCTCCGCACCGACCACCGACGCTAGCAGTTGATCCTCCAGTCCCCTGCACGTATCATTGACCGGGATTGCGTCAAAAAATTCCTCAACATCAGTGGAGGCGTATTTTACGTTTCTTTCAGTGACTGCGGAGTTAACGAGGATGCACGCCGCGAGCATCTCCTGTATCTCCTTCCGCCCACCACTCCCATTTCTCCAACACCCCTGATCGATTGCTTCCTATCGAATCTCGAAGCAAGCGCGAAGACCCCAACACTCGTGCATTGGTTGCCCCGCAACGCTGTACCTTGGTTGCCTCTCGGTGACAATGACACCGCCGAGGGTGCATGTGGCATAAACCTCCGACATGACCGTCCCTTCGTTACCACCGGCTGTTCGTAACGAATGCTCCTCGTGTTACATGCACCTCCACCTCTCCACCATCCCTGCAACAAGCCGTGTTCAGCTACCCTACCTGACCTAGTTCCCTCGACCAACCCGCGGCAGATACTTTGCCCAAAGTTACCCCATCGTACAGGCAACAGTGACATTATTATATGCCTCGTATACACCGAGTGTCACCCCATGAGATACACTAGGTGAATGCTTTGCCTCTCTGTGGCATTGGAGTTGATGAGGGTGCGCGTGGCAAACGCCTTTAATGCTAAACCCACCCCGCCCCTCAACTGTTTTACCTAGATCCACCACCCCATCGCGAAACTTGAAGCAAGAAAGAAAACATCAACACTCGTTCATCGGCGCCAGCTGAAATACTGCCTATACGAAGCCCGTGTAGCTTGCCTTACAGTAACGGTAATATTTTCCGAGGATTCACGTGGCAAGTACACCGAGTGTCACCTTCCCACCATCGCCCACGCCTTGCAACTAGCTTTGATCGCACCCCAAAGCTTGGATCAAGGGAGAAAAACAGGAAAGGTAAACCCCGGTATACCGTCACTATCTCAGGTCGTCTAGGTGGATGTCTTGCCTCTCAGTGACGATGAAATTGATGAGGGTGCACGTGGCGAACACCTCTGGTCTGTAGTGGGGGTTCGAAAGGCGGGTCTGGAGGTACAGCCTGAAGGCCGGGTCGTACTCGCAGTCCTCTCCTCCCATGCGCAGGAAACAGCTGCTCCCCTTGTGGATCACCGCTCGCTGTAACAATTTAGAAACAAGAAGAAGAAACAGACACAAGAGGCGCGCCACCGTTTGTTGTGGAGATCGCGCATGTGTCGGATATCCTATCCGCGTTGAAGACGCCCAAGTTCTTAGTTGGCCCTTGACCACGACTATACCCCACCCACTCGCCCAACCACGCACCCGCCCAACCACTTGCTCCTTCACTTACGCCCCCCCCTTCCGTTCTTCCTCTCTACTTACCCATCCACCAACCCACACAACCGCCCAGGTGTCAAATCGTTTTACGTGTAGCAGAGAGTAACGAGCGTCGTCGATGTCTCGTGAACGTTTCTCAAAGAATAATCCAAAATGTTCTACGCGATTCTTCGAAGATTTAGCAGAAGAGGCTCTCCCCAATCCCGGGGAAGCACGTTTTTCGTCCCCACCTTCTGTTTCTAGCAATACCTCGGGTATATGCTACTGTAGGGGGGGGGCGTTTTTCCTTCTGAGGGTGGTAGCTCGAGGAGCTCTAGACCTCACCCGAGCAGACGCTTTCTACGACAGAGGGAGACCTGTTTTTGTCTCAAACGGTTTCTGGACGACTCGGGCTGCTTAACCCAAAGTCGTCGGAATTTTGTTGTCATTTTTTTGTTCATGCACCATATTTTCGTTGCATGTACCTAGGCCATGGGATTTTTCACCTGGTAGCGGAGTTGGTTTTCTCCCAATCGGGCTAGGGGATAAAACAAAAAAACGAAAGCTCCTCAAGTGAGAAAACTTGGGGGGGGGGAAAAACCGTGCACCCCTACATTTTGCAGGCGCCAACAAATGCATGGCCTTGGCATAGAAAACGTCCATGTTGAAATACCAAAGCGGCGGCAGGCGGTCAATCTTGGTGGCTTGCTTTTCAGTGGCTCGGGTCACGGGCGCGAGTGTCCCTCCTGTTCCTTTGCGCGGTCTTCAAGCTTTCGTGCTCTGTAACGTTTTGCGATATTAATCCACAAAGAAACGCATAGCTGTGCTGCGCCAAAACCATTTTGCTAACGTGTTTTGTCGGTGAAGTACACATTCACTCGTGACGATGGCTCAAAGCCGGTAGTGACACACAGGGGGTGTATCATAGCATCGTCATACGATCATCACAACATTATCACAACATCCCCCCTGCTAATACTGTAGCCTTGGTCGCAACAAACAAAAAACAATCCGTCCGACGATTTTGGATTGAGGAGCCGCGTCAGTCAGCAACATAAAGCAAATAAACCGCGAAGAGATGCTGCCTCAATCGTGGCACATATCCCCCACAAGATTTGCTGAATGATTTCACCTGTAGCACAGGGTTAAGGGCGGCGTCGATGTCCTGTGGGCAGTTCTCGACGATCACCGAATCGCCCTGCTGGATGGCGGCCACCACCTTCGTCATCCAGCGCGCCTGTCCATGCACGGATGGATGTGTATGTGTTGCTACAGTCGCGATTTATGGCATGCCATTTGTGAATTTTGACGATCAGTGCGTGCCATTTGTAAATTGTGACGGTGACTACCTGGAAGGAAGTGGTCGGACAATCACATACGCGTGGAAGGAAGGTCGACGGGCTAGCGTCTACCGACAACAAACAACAAAATTATCGGGCAGACACAGAAGCAAGAGCACAAGACCCACGTCTACAGCACGCGCCCTCCAGAGCTCCGATACAGTAGCAAAGAAAAGTAGTAGTCGCAAAATACAGCTGTAGTCGCTAGCTGTGCTATCCATCACGGTATGTAAGCAATGAATTGGAGGAGGTGACTTCTTCTTCACCCGCCGTGGTTTCAATCATACTCCGTCGGGTTCGGACACAAGGTGAAAATGGACTCCTGGTCTATTGTGTCTAGCGTCTCGCCTTTCTAGTGACTGTGCACTGTACCCTGAGAGGGAAACACGGCACATGGGGTTAACGTCTATAAACGATCGCTAAGCAGGACGGCGTGAAACCTCATGCGAGAAACGGTTTTGTAGCCCCACACTGTACCTGATACGAGGTTGAGCGTTCGGGCTCGTTGTCGTTTGTACCGTGATGCGGAGTATATTTGAGTTAGTGTTTGGGCGTGTTGTTGTTTGTACTGCTATTCGGCGTATGTTTGAAGCCTACCCTCTTGACCCCAAATACCATTGGGTCATGTTATATACGAATCATGCTCACCTCTCCCATCTGCAGCACATGCAGAGAGTGCCCGCTCGCCTCTGTTGCGACTTCCTCATGCCTTCGCAGCCATCTGATAACAAACGACACCAGCAAAACAATCGCGGGGGGTGTGGAAATATTTAGCTACCGTAAATATTTTGGACGGCTCCGGTTCACCTTTTCTTTTTCTTTGGCTTCGTTCTTGAAATCTTTTAATGATCGATATCTGTTTTATTAAGAATCACTGGATGGAATCTTTTTCTTATTTCTTCTTCAAAATATATTTGTCACTATTCACATCTTAATGTTATGATTGGTAAAGGGCGTAGGTTACCGAAGGAGTCATGCCGCTGTAGACGTGTACACCGACAGAGGTATCACTTTTCGTCCGAACGGGTTTCAGAATGACGAGGCTCCTTAACGCAAAATCGTCCGAATTTTTTTTTTGTTGCAAGATTCTCGTTGTGTACTTATCAAGACCATATGATTTTTTGGCTGGTGAAAACGTTTTGTTTTTCTTCTCTAAATCAGTTTTTGGGAGATGTCTTAATCCACCAAATTGAGGAAATCCAGAAAAAAAAAGTGGTGCACCTCTATCGTAGCACGCGAAACGTTTCTCAACATGATTCTGATCGATCTGGTTGGTCGAGCTCCTCAAGCATGGAGCATTCAATTCGCATGGTAGCTTTAACGAGTGCGTTTGTTTTAGGACCACCAGCACATATAAATGTTGGCCGGGTTTGCTTGCGCAAAACGAATGCCCTCGAAGTAATTCTTCGGGTGAGGTGTTGACCTCATCATTTTGTTACGAGCGCAGAAGATTCTGCTGCACCCTTATTGGGGTGGGATGACGAGAACATGCCTATGCCAAGAAGTCAAGCAGACCGAGGACGCGGTAGGGGGAGAAAAAAACAATTTGGTATAAGAATTGTGATCCAAACCCTACGGTAGCTATATTCGATGACCACACGAACGAAAACGCCTTGGTTCCGAGAACCGCCTGATCGGGGTTTTCATATTACCCCGATGCCCTTCAGCTGCGGGTGGATCATCAAGGACTGTCTCTGACACAAGAGGGTTCTGCCACCGTCCTCGAAGAATTTTTAGCGCCGCTAACCGTACCACGCGCTACCCCCTTCTTGGAGGTTCCCCTCTTGCCGTGTATTCAGTCCCTGCGGGTCGATCATCAAGGGCTATACTTAGCTGAAACAGATATACCCCTGCCGTAGCAAGCGCGTATATAGTTCCTTACCTGAGCAACGTACAAGAAACAATCGTTGCGCCGGTACCGTATCATGCGCCAACCGCCTCATGGAGGGCTTCCGTGTCACTCACCTGATGCCTTGGAGCTGCGGGTCGATCATCAAGGGCCACCTTTGACACTGAGTGATTATGCCACCGTTCTCGATGCTGATCTGATCGGAGGGGAGGCGCTCGTTCTGCCACTCTGCCACCTTTGTTGGGGTACCGCAGATAAAAACAGGCAGCAATACGTCGCGTAAAAATTGGCAGTGTTTACCCGTCGATGGTAGCAAACGTTTTTTGTTTGTTAGGGTCTTGGGTGTTGTTTTGGGATAGCCTCCCCACGTCCCCGATTTGTATGGCGCCGGGTAAAGATGCCTACTACGTTCTCGATGCAAATCTGGTTCCAGGGAAAGTGCTCGAGTGGCCACTCTGCCACTTGCAGGACTAGCGAGAAAAATGACAAAGCGTGTGCATTGCTTGCATGGTTTACTGCCCTTTCGTTGCCTAGGTGAAGAGGTCAAACAAAGAGTAGGTTTGGTTATTTGATCTACACGCCATCTCGGGGCCACGCGACCATACATCCTTCAGCCTACTAAAGGAAAAGGGCGGCGAAAAATCAAGTTGGGAGAACTTACGGTCCTTCTTGATGACACGAACGTATCGACCAATTGCATACGGAGTCGGGTAGGTTTACTCGGGTATTCACCCAACGCGAGGGCATAGCTGTATGAGGTATAACACACCACACCAAAGACGTTGAGCTTCCAAAGCAATTGTTCAAAAGGAGTGAAGCGTAGCAACGCCCGGCGGCATTCAAGCTCGGGTCATCGCCGCCGCCGCACGGCGCACGATGGTACGGCGTGTTCAAAATAGTCATAATACATCGCTGTGTTAGTGGGACCAGCGCAATACAACGGGGAGCGCCACATCTTGGCAAATGCAGCATCCAGGGGAACACTACACTCCGGCAAATATGCGAGAAGTTGTGGGGACGTTGAACGGTCGCGGGGTTAATTGTTTACTTTTGGGGAAACTGAACAGGTGCAGGGTACTTGAGCGTTTACGCGGAATCGGAACATTTGCGGGATAACTACGGATCGATGCACGTGTGCGGCGTAGCTGAAAGACTGCGGGAAAACGTAACAGGCGCGGCGTAACTGAACGCTTGCGGAGTAGCCAATCAGTTGCAGCTTACATGAATATTTCGGGGAACCGTGCGGTTGTGGGCGAATTAGTTGATCATTTCGCAGGAATGTTGATAGTTACCGGGGAGCCCATAATTTTCCCTTAACCGTGCGTTGAAACCGAGCAGGTATGGGTTCATTGAACAGTTTCGGGACAGAAGGACAGTTGCGGTGCAACGCAATAGTAGCGGATCAACATTCGCGGTGAACAAGGAAGCTTCGGGATAACTGAGTAGACGGAGTAACCAACTAGTTGGCGGAAAACTGCATTGTTGAGGAGCAGCTGAACGCGGCCAGGTCTTAGCACAGACGAGCTTGTACTTGGAAAGTGTTAAGACTCTGTTCTTCGCCGTGGTTACCTTCTGGGTACTCATATTTATACTCTAACAGTCCTTGTACGTTCGGATCGTGTGTGAGACGTTTGCCACAAAGACAACGTCTCTTTCGTGGCCATGATTCAAGTAGTACCAGGAATGCATGAAGCAGACAAACAATCCACAAACAGGCAACACTCAAAGTGCAACAAAAATAAAACCAAGATGCCAACAAGCAAACACAAAGCAAACCAACCAACCAATCGACCGACCGACCAAACCGATCGACTAACCAACCAACCAACCAACCAACCAACCAACCAACCAACCAACCAACCAACCAACCAACCAACCAACCAACCAACCGACCAACCAAACAACCAAACAACCAACAAACCAAACAACCAACCAAACAACCAACCAGCCAACAAACCAACCAGCCAACAAACCACCCAACCAATCAAGTAGCCAACCAACCAACCAACCAACCAACCGACCAACCAACCAAAGACCCAACCAACCAACCGACCAACTAACGAACCAACCAACCAACCAAAATACACACCAACCATTCAGCCAACCAAAAAACTAACGAATCAACCAATCAACCGATCAACCAGCCAACCAACCGACCAACCGACCAACCAAGTATCCAAACAACCAAACAAAATATCCCATTTGGCTGCACGTTGGCTAGAAACAGTAATTAGCAGTGTGTCACATAAGTTATAGTATTCGCCCCAGAGATCTGGTGGGTTTTGTTTTTGCGGCCAATCGGTGGTACAACCTTCAGTTTGTTGACTGCAATTCAGGAGTTGTCCTTTGCATTTTTGCATAACGAGTTATCGTTCGGAAAACTGTGATCCGCACCTTGCTGTCGCTGGTGAGCATTTGTAGAGGGTCAAGCCCCTCGCGGAGCGGGATAGCCTTCGCCGTCAAATCGGGAAGCCACCTTTGCGGGCGGGCAGGTTGCACAACGAAAAGAGGGCGTTGGTTCCATGGCATAAAGTGCGTGGTACTTACAAAAGGAAGGAGGCCAGAAACACACGGACGGGTGAGCGAGGCGCTTTCTTCTTTTTCGACAAGGTACACGGTGGGTAAACGGACGAACGTTGGAGCACCTTCAGGAACTTGAAACACCACAAGACGCGCGGGTGTTGCCCTCGTTTTGTTCGATATCAGTGTGATTTTGGCGCTGAAAAATGAGCTTCCACAGGCTAGCCTTTAGAGTGTGCCGACGTTCTGTGGATTTAGCGTCAGCGCTAACTCCCCAAAATGTGTCCAAACGGTCTCCCTTGTTGCCCATCTTCTACTAGGTCGACGAAACGCGGGGACCCTGGCTGTCCGTGCAAGAAAGGACCCGAATAACGATACTGTGGGAATATGAGCACCGTTTAATCCAGACGCTTTGGACTGACTGACCCCCGCCGCTGACTGACGCGTCCTACCATAGGTGTTGTATGTATTGGCCAAACAATTTCTGATTGACGGGAAGCTTTGCTCGAGAAACTATCCACTAGGGTGATCGCTGTTATATACCCAAACTTCTTGTGGGTTGGAAAACCATACACAATCAACGTTGAAAGCGATCGACATCAATAATCCAATGCCAACTAACGTACGAAGAAAAAATGGGTTCGAAGTTATAAAAAAATGCAGGAAAAATAGTGTTAGCCTACGGTTTCGCAGACGTTTGGTGTGTTAGCTTGGGCTTGGATTGAAGTTTCCGACTGTTTCAATCGTATTATTGCTATATATTGTGTTACCCGACATCGGCCCAAGCAAATGTGATATCCCGAAAACACCTAATTCTTTCGATACTTTTTGTTGTATACCTACGCAATGGGTTTGTTCGTTGGGATGCAGGTTGGGTACATTCTCAAAGGCTCATAAGTGTTAACTTCACCCTCCCCTCCTGTGGCATGCCTCATATGTGGAATACCAGCAGGGTGTTTACGACTTTCAAACTCGGTCGGGTTGGAAAAAAACGTGACAAAATGCTTGAAACCGAAGAATACAAAAATTACCCACGGCCAACCAACCCAACCTACGAGAATATAAACCCAGAAAAGCAAACAAAGCATTTGTTGGGTTGACCTCGAATGGTGATGGCCGATAGTCTGCAGTACGAGTCTTACGCGTTTTCCTACTCAACTGATACCTAGCCAAAGCTGGTACAATCGCGAAAACTTCAATCGCAAAAACACCCTAGGCATTCATAACCCATGGGACTGTTTTCGGGTTGACTACTCAGACTTCCTCAAAGTCAGTTTGAAGGTGAGGTGTACGGCTCGTCCAGCGAGGTAGACGCCACAGACGATGTAGGTGCCGCCCCAACCGTAGCGGTCGAAAATGTGTACTCGATTCTTACTACGATAGCCCCCCCCCCAAACCGGCGATTTTCTTTAACGAACGTTTCATGGCTGCTTGCTCGGCACAAGGAAGGATGCTATGAAAAAAAGCATCCTCAAACATTTTCATGTTTATCAAGGTCTACTGAGCGATGACGTCGGGGTGGCAAGGGGCACCGTATTTTGAGAGAAACGGCCGGGGGCTGTTTTCAAAACCGGCGATTTTGTCAAAGAAACTTTGGGGGGGCTACCGTAGAACGACTCGTCAAGGTAAGCGCACGGGCTACCATCACCGCTCATATTCGAGTTTGAGCAAACGATAAAGTATGGGTTCTGCCAATTATATTTTCCAATAACGGTAGAGTGTGGCGCCTTACCTGTTTCTCCACAGCTCTTGTCGATAGTCCTTGCTAAACGCACCGGCGTAGCTGACGAAAGCGGCTGCCAGCAGCACGTCTCCGACAATGCTCGAACCTCTATTAGGTTAGGAAGTTCGTACCGGAATAGCGGAAACACGAGGTGCAGAAAAACGGGGGGGAGAGAGGGGAGGGGGTTGGTGTGGGAAAGTGGGGCAAGGCAGAGAAAGGGCAGTAGCACGGGAAGGGCAGCGAACGGGGGGGCCTCAAAATAGGGTCTGGCACATAGGCTTTCCTCTATTAATACCCGATAACTGGTATTAGATATTGTTGAACCTATCACCTACAGAAGCAACTTGTGAAAATATCAGATTAAATGATGCGCAAAATTCCTCGGCTTGCGACTGTGCATACTCAACTACATAAAGCGGGCTTGGTGTATGAACCATACCTGATTTCCCCAACACAAAACGACTATTTCTGTGCACAGAATTTGGACATTACTGTGCACAACCTGTAACCCTAAGACGATACTGCAACCCGCGGCGCACCGTGGTTGCTTGGTAACGCAGTCGGCGTTACCGTCACTCCTGGCCTCGTTATTTTTATTTGGTGAACTCCCGAAGGGCTTAGCCAAAGTGTATATTCATTTCTGACCTTGTCTGCAATCGCTCGACTTCTTCTCCCCATCGCTCATTCTCGCTGGCCAGACCATTCGTTAACCTGATCACGCGCGGTGACGGTGCGATAGGCATGACGATGACGATAGACATCAAGCGATGGTGGGGACCAAGGCTACGTGAGGGGCGACGTGCGCCCGTGTATCGTTTGAGTTTAGCCATGTTTAAAAGTTCATCCCGCTAGCCAGCGTGGCTTCAGTACCTGCACCAAAGACGGACTTAAAACGGAATTGCTGTCTACCCAGCCAAACACACACTTCCAAGGAGGGGGCACATGTTCTAAAACCGAAACGTGCATCGCCATTGTCCGCGCCGCCCCTCGCAGGGACCTCCTGATCCCTGGCCTGTAAATACACGTACTTTCACCTGTACGTTGGGACCTTCAACAACACAACAATCATCATCTGCCTGATGACGCACGATACCGCAAATATGCGTTGTTTTCTCTCCGAGGCTCCTTCCCTGAGGAAGTCAATACCACCGCACTCCAAAAACGGATAAAGCGACAAAACCGATGAAGCCCGATGGATAATCCAAACGGCCTAGATAGTCATATTAAACCGTGTATCCACGGAAAAAGCTCGGACAACGTTGGATGCACGGTTCCTCGGACGGTTAACCGCGTCAGTAAGCCAAACACCTCCCTTCAGGGGTTACCCTTGTCCTAGCACGCTTCCTGACAGCGCTGTGCCGTGATCATCTCTACAGTCATCCCACGGTAGGGGTTGAACTTTTTCGGTCAAACGTTCCCTAACAGGTTGAGCGCCTCGGTGTTGAACTCTTAGTTAGTATGGCATTTTTGCGAGTGCATTTTTTGACTTTAGGACCAGCGCATACCAGGTAGAGCCGTTCGTATCGTTGCGCCGAACGAATGTCTTCGAAATAATGTATCGGGTGAGATATTGAGCGTCCTACGTTAAGAGCTCAGAAGCCTCTTCTGCACCGCCAGAGCGTCGGATGACTCCTTACCGTTCCGCGAGGCCCAACCGCTCTTGGCAGGCTCTGGCCTGGCCTTCCACTTTCGTCTTTTCCTCGGTAGCCGCCATGAATGACTTCTCCAGCTTTCCTAGATGCGCCTTGATGACAGCCAGGGCGTCTTCAACCTACGATGGAATGGAGACGTGTCAACACACAAAGCAATAGCTAGAGATTGGGAGTAGGCGTGGTTGGCCTGAGACCAAAGACAAAGCGCATTCATCTCGTTGTGATTCGGAGGGGGGAACGCCATCTGTCAAACCCGTACCCGATCTATCACGCCACTGCAGCCTTTGCCACGGCGGCACCGGTGTGTCTTACTGCCGAGGTAGATTAGCACACGACACGAAGTTGTTCGGGATCGCCTAACCCTGATTCTACTGCTATATATACGGGCACATCATTCCAAGCATATTCTCCCCTGAGGCAATGCCTGTGTAGTTCTATAAAATGCAAGCACACGCTCCACAAAAATGCGGGTGCAGCTCCATAGGGGACCCTTGTCAGAGCTACAGCTGCGGGCACGCGCTCTGTTCACCTTCGCGAGGTCTGCAATCGCCGCAGCCTTCGCTGCCTGGGCGGCCTCCAGAGCATCCATGAGCGGCTTCACCTTCTTGTAGATCTGTGTGCAAACATACCGGTTGGAAGTTGATTTTGGTCGTTTTCAGCTTTAGTTCCAAGTCTTTTGCTCCCTATAGGGGGTGCATTCATCAAAACGATAATCAGGGAGCGGCAGAGATTCACACAGTAGTAAAAATGCATAAAAAGTAAATGTTAACGCCATACCGTTAGAATCGGTACATGTACACAAAGGAAATGCTAAAAAATGGCTGTAATCGTGTAAATATCACCCCCGATTCGCTATCCCTACCTTACGTCTTTCATCCCACATCCCAACGCCCGACGCGAACATAGAAGTTGATCGTCATGGTTGACATCTCAATCGCCTCCCATCACACTAGCATCGCGCTGTACTGAGATCTGAGCTACGTTATACGGAGTACAGACATTTGCACTGCCGCGTTTCCGTCAGTAAACGCAGGCGGTGCTAAACATTCGCTACACAACGGACTTACATAACCCTTGTTGGTGAAGAGAAATAGAAGAGACCATCATGGAGGTCCATATACCGCGAACGATAAAGGGCAACGGCCAAAGGTCGTGGATAGCACACAAGTTAAAGGTCTCGTAATATTGCGTTGTTGCGTTGCGCTATATCGATGATGACCTGACCTGGTTGAAGTTGATAATGTTGATCACCCAGTTGCACAGATTGGCCGCCGCGGCCGATTTGGTCTTCATCACGGCGTACGTGAAGTCTGGTTCCAGTAGCAGAGGCTGAACGCGCTTGACGACCTCCTGTGCAAACCGCAGTCGAGAGAAACGCACATCGACGTCGTAATTGGGTTAGACCGACTACTACCGATGCGTACGTTGAGACTACTGGGAGACTGGTTCTACGGCATCCCCCCCAAAACCATCGATTTTCTTTACCACGATCGTTTCATGACTGCTCGACACAAAGAAGGATACGATCGAAAACGTAGTATCCACATATGATCTTGTGTGCAAAGGTCTGTCGATCGATGACCTGCGGTATCGAGGGACACCGTGTTTCAGGAGCTACGACCGGGAGCTGGTTTTGAAACCGGCGATTTCGCTAAAGAATAGTCGGGGGGGGGTTCCGTAGAACGACTCGGGAGTCACCTAGAAACGAAGGCAAAGTTACCCGTATCGGGTACGGGTTTTCCGCGGTACTCCACGAGCCGCTCGGTAACTACACCCACCCTCGCCAGCAGCCAGAAATGTTTACCTAAGCCCAATCCTAACCTTCTAGCGCGTTCGAGACCCCGAGGGTTAACTATATTGTAGCACGGGTTTGATATTGCTTGCTTTCGAAGCCATTTTTAAACTGAGCAATAGCAACCTTACGTTCCCCCTAACCTTAAGAAAAGCTCGTTCGGCACCCAAAACGCTACCCTTACCCTATCGCACGTCCATAGAATGTGCCTTCCTAAGCGACGTCAACTACGACGATTCACCACCGGCTGCTGAAAGAGTTGCACTTTCCTTGTACCAGTAATATCAACAACTGTGCGAGCGAGGCAAAGTCCTATCTCCCCAGGTAAAAGATCCTCTAGTGTAAAGAAATGCATCCCCTAGTGTAGCATGCGATAGGCTTGTAGAAATCCAACCTCGGGCACGTCCTCTCCTCGGTACTCCTCCAGCTGCTCCTTGAAAGCGTCAACCTTCGCCATCATCTTCTTGGCGTTCTCCCAGCTGAAGTTCTTCTTCTCCAGCTTGATCATGATAAGCAGCGCCGTGGTCACAAGATCTACCCCGGGTGGTGGCTGTGTATGCCGCATGACATTCGTAGTAGTGGTGGTAATGGGGTGGTGGGTGATCGATGCGGCGGGCGATAGGATGAGTAGTGATGGTGATCGCGATGGAACGGCGGGGTGGTGGGCGCGACAGGCGAAGGGGAAGTTTTGCATTATGTTGTTTTCTAGATGTTGTTCGTGAACACGGGCGCCATTGTTGCAATATCTGCCACAAAGGGAGGCTGCTCCGACGCGCGACAGTGGGGGGGGGTGATGGTGGGATGGTTGGGGCGGGGGGCGTGGAAAGGGTGGCGATGATGGTGGGGTGGAGATGGTGCGGTGATGGGAGCAGGCGAGCGGGGGAGGTTTGCTCTCATTTCATGCATAGCCGTGGTCTTATGGCCATTGGACCGCCTCGCATCACCAAAACCACCGGGCCTGGGAGCGTCGTCAGATAGGCATTGCGTAAGTCGGGGGGGGGGGGGGGGGGGTATGTAATAGTCGGAACTTCCTCTTTTCGGCCTTTCCCATGGTTGCGAGGGCCGACGTTACGAGATGCCTCGCAGGGCGTGACTGCACATGACCCGCGATGGTAGACGTGGTGAGATATGGGTGCCAGGGGTGCACGATGGGATGGGTGGTGACGGTTGTCGGAGTTAAATGGTGGGATGATGGGGCCGGCGGGAGGGGGCTACATACATTTTTCTTTTCAAGCTTGATCATGATTGGGAGCGCCGTCGTCACGGGATCTAACCCATGGGGTGGGAACACCGGCGCGCAACAGTGGTGGTGGTAGTGAGGTTGGTCGTGGTGGTGAGATGGCTAGTGCGGGGGGGAGGTGGGGTTTCCGTTTATGTTCACGCAACGGGAGGCCAACGTTGTGCGTCCAACCCTCACTACCTTCTACACCGCCAGAAGGGGGGACGGGGCGTCGTTTCCAATCAAACTAAATGAAGCCAACGACAACGTCTGTACGTCATGACCTGACCTTGCTGAAGCTCTTGAGCTCCGTCAAGCTAGCTTTGTCGAGACAGTTTACGGCCTCCTGGGCCGCCAAGAGTGCCGGCTTTGCCACCGCGAGTTCCATTTCGGCCTGTGGCCCGAGATGCAAAATTACAGCCAGTCAAAACACTCCGAGGCACAATCACATTGATAGATTGATTGCCCTACCTCTGCAACTGAACCAATCGAACAGTTATCGTTTAAAATCGACTATGCCTCACAGCATCTCTGAATGGTCAAGCAGTGCACTGGTTCCTGGGACGCCGTTAACTCCTGTTCGGCCACTGCGACTTGCACCTCCGCCTGGGACCCATCGTGCAATGCATGCCAATATTCCTATTGTCCTTAGTAGTTGCCGTTTATACTGTAATCAGCGCCGGTTTCGCGGCCACAAGCTTCACCTACGCCTGAACGAATATGCAAATCGATTATCACTCCCACTGTTAGTAATGTTTCTGTCCTGCTTGGACGCATCGCTTATATGGTCATAATCAAAACTGATTTGGAAACCGCAAACCTACATCTTCCGCCTGCGACCCACCAAGAATACGCTACTACCTCACGACAACATCGATTGATTGCCCTTGGTAAGTTTGGTCCAGTGGCAGGGCCAATCGGGCGATTCGCTTCTAAACCCGAACCATCCCTTGGATATATGTACACCTCTTGCACTGATCGTATAAGGTATTTTTCCCGGCTTCTGGGGCAATCGAGCTACTATCTTCTGACAGTATATCATGTAAAAACATAGCATGGATTGACTATCGAAAGTGTTTCCGACGCAATGGAGCCAATCGAGCGCTTCTCTTCCAAACGCTCTTCATGTCACAAATCTAGCATGGATCAACAGTCCGGAGCGATATTCCCGGCGTCAAGGATAAGTTTCTGAATATCATCAATACCCCTCTCGTCTCGAACAACATCATGCACCATTGTTGTTGTCAAGGACGATTATTCACCAGGAAATAACGCCCCGCGCCTCTCATCAAAGACCGATCGTTGGCCCCACACAGCATGGATCAATGTTCCACGGTGACTATCTCTGAGGCAATTCCGCCAATCGACCGGTTTTCCTCAACAGCATCAGAAACGCAGGCACTTCCACAATTTCGCCCGATTTCGGTGAGAAAGGGAAACCAACCATGTTGACGCACATGCTGTCACACAAATATCAGGTTGTTGACGACAGGTTTAGGTTTTAGCTTAATGCGATTTATTCGTTGGGCTGTCGCCATTTGTGTTTTCTTTCCTTCGATCTATTCATTGTTATGAATAGGTCGTCAGACGGTTGTAGGTTTGGTGCATGTGTCTTAATTTCGACCAACTCCGTGGGCGTCTGTCTCCTGAAAGAGTGCCCGACGGCGCAGAATCTCGAAGCCCATACCTTACGAAAACGCTGAAGTCGCTCCCCTCCTCAACACCAAGCCTCGAGTATCTCTTGTCCAGGGACTACCGATCACTGGTCCACAATAGTTATTCCCCGTCCAGGCTACGGCAAGGAGCTTGCCACCATTTTCAAAGCCACTCATGCGAGTAGCTTTTTGTACATCTATGAAAAACGATCGTAAACATGAATGTTGGCTAAGCGCAAAAATCCCTTTCGTTCGAATTCGTCCATATCGCGCAAACCGACGAGAAACATGCCTTATGATTGAAGATAAGTATGCCACTAGCGCAATGCCTGATCGTCACGCACCGTTACTTGGCCTAGATCTCGCGCTCACCTCTATCTCAATAGTTCGGGCGTTGCTGGCGGCAAGGTCCGCTTTCGACTTCTCGATATCCGCGATCGCCTGAGGTTCACGGGGCATTTGTTGAGCAAACGTGTTCAAAGAGGTGGTACGAGGGTCCGTTGGCCATGCCCCCTCCTGATTGTCAGTAGGCGCCCTGGTAGGGTTTGTCTTAAAGGAAAGGTTCAGGCTTGAAAACCTACCTCCAGCGGCCCACGCTTTCGTCCTTGGTGTATTTGGGCTTAAAAAAAGACGCAAGCTACGGTTAGGGCGACGTACCTACTGTTGATCAAGCTCCTTGCTTGAGGAGGCCCATACTTGACATCAATCTTGTTGGCGAAGAAAAGGGAAAGTACTCGATGGGCAACCCCATGGCCTGGAGTAACATAAAATCAGCACAGTGAAACGCAACTAGCGTTTTAACGATACTGGGGGAGTTTCTGGTGAGGCCCGCCGTGAAACAGTGGACCTGGGAGCGCCTGTTGTACACTTTGCATCCGTATGTAGGCGCTGACCGATGCTACTTAGTCTGACGGAGATGTCTGTTGCGACGATTGACAACAATAAGCCGTCTCAGTGAGCCCCCTCTCGATAACGGCTCCCGTACTAGTATGAAGGGTGATCCTTCTGCTGTCCAATAACTCGTCGCGCGTCAATTTTGTGGTTTGCGTCTGTGTGTCAAGGCCGAGACAACTTTGTTTCAAACAGGTTGCCTCTTGACACTTTCAAAGTCGATAGTATGCCCTCGCTGCGAGCAGGTATCCCATAGCCTGCGCCGGTAGCCAATCCGTGCGACTTGTCACCACTGAGGAGCTCGAAGAGTGCCGAGGGAAATGCGGCCGTATGCGCACGCTGTTGAGGCTTGTCATGGGTGATCTGGAGCACCCCTGCGCCTAACAACCGTCGTACAGCAGGTCATATGACGAAACGGTACGATATCCCGCTACCGACGCTGCTGCCGCCGTTGCAGGCTTCCCCTTCTGACAATCTATAACAGGGTGCTTCCTATGTAAACACCGGTTGCCCCTCCCGACAACCAGCAACAGGGTGCTTTCTACATGAACATCTGCTCTGCAGCCTTTCGTGCACCCGCTGGCGCTCGGCCTCCGACAGTGTACGTCACGTCCAAGCGAGACTGGTCACACCCCCACGAGAGTATCCCCGCCCCGTCAGTGAAACCATTGTGGGCTCTGAAAGTGCAACCCCTAAACGACGTCGCAGGGACGTTTCGCGTAGTGGCGTACCTGCTGGGCCTCGGCCTCCGAGCGTTGGACGCCCATCTCCTCCAGGAGCACCTCCGTGCCCTGCTTCTTTGCTTCCACGTCCTTCATCTTAAGCTTTAGGTCGTCCCGCAGAGTCTACAGTTGGTGTTCCACCGCGACGAAAACATATTTTTGCGGGGCGGATTACAAACGGTGATGTACTGAGAGGAAATTAGTTGCTTGTGTAACGAACGCTTCGAAGGATGCACATCACCGGAAATATACCCGAGTGCCGGATGACTAGAGGTCCTTTATCTTCATGTTGCGGTCATTTTATCATCATCTACCTGCATAGTTTCCCCCATCGCGGCAAAACATGCAATGGAAACGTGGCTGCGGTGACCAGGGAGCCTCGGTGCAACATCTACGTTAATATTTTATCTCCTCCGTAGTGGTTTTACAAACCCAGGCATGTTGCATCGACCAGGGGTTTTCGTATTTTGGTCCCCATGCTCTCCAGCTATACTGGATTGGAATTTGAGTAGGTGTTTTGTTGGAGTCGAATAGCAGTATTGCCTCCTGGGGTCCAGGAAAGCTGCCCATATAGAAAGCGAGATTGGAGTTCCAACGGCTTAAAACGCTGACCTGATCGTAGGCGCATGTCCGTTGTGTCAGGCACTACTTTTGCATGGGTACTAATTGTTTTTTTTAAACAGAACCGTTGCGAACGCAACTGAGTTAAATCGACACACGACGCGCATGAATATACGTGGAAGGGCGGTGAGCTTAAGCATTATTTTACCCCAATCGCCGGAGGGTAAAAAAAATAAAAAACAGAACCAAAACAACATACATGGGCTATTGTTCGAGGACGAGGAGCTAGGAACGTCTAATTATGCTAAACCATTCGCCAGCGAAATGAAAATGTCTGAGTAAACTCCTGCCCGTACGTCGCCATTGGCGTTTTTCAGGGTTTCCGGGCTGTCTGCGGGGCGATTGAAGTTAACGTTCGGCCCCCTCTGCTTTCAAGTTCGGTACGTTCAAAACAACAGATAGGCATGCTTTCTACTTGAAAATATCTTACAGCAGTCCTGCACTGCCTAGAAAAACGCTAGAGTAATGAAAAGTTCGAGAACACAAACCTACCTGTACGTCGCCATTGGTCTTTTTGAGGGTTTCCAGTCCATTCGCGAGGCGGTTGATGTTACCATCCAGTTCGCCCTGCTTCTTCCTGAGGAGTTCCTTGTAGAAATCGATCAGCTCCAAGAAGCTCTTGGGTGTGGTGTAGTTGTACCTCCCCTCGTCCTCCAAAAACCGTTGAGACACCTGTGTGAAAAGTCAGGCCCCACGCAGCAGCAATAGTAAGAGGGTTTCGTTTAACATCGAAACATTTTGTATCAAGAGAGCTCCTTAACTGAGGTATCGCCCGGCCTCTGTTGCCTTTCCTGTTGCTTGAGCGTCGCCATTATGGGCAATTCCAACCCCACCGAAACACTGGATGTTCACGAATCATCCCCCGGAAGCTGCGTGTACGATGCTCTCGCTGTGCCTCTCGTGGTCCTGCAAGAACCACTGAGAAAGACGCCTGTGTGCAAAGACGCGTGCTACGATAAGGGTAGCACTTTTCGTCTGAACTGGTGTCAGAATGACGGGGCTCCTTGACCCAAAATTCGTCGGGAATAATCCATTTTGTTTTCATGATTCCCGTCGTGTACCTAGGCCATGGGATTTTTCATCGGTCAGCAGTTTCATGTTGTTTCCAAAACAGTTTTTCGGTTAAGAAGGACATGCCTTAACCTCCTCTTAAAAGTGAGGATTAGTGTTAGAAAGACAAATGTGCACTTCTATCGTGGCACGCGTCCGAAAAAGACCATGTCGATTGTGTAGCACGGGCCATTGGTCAAGCCACGTGACAACGTCACCGGATAAATTGATCCTGGGGAGTTCGTCGAACCTCGAAGACTGCAAGAAAGCAGCGTTGATCTTCGGAGACGCGTGCTACGATAGGGGTATACCGTTTTCTGGCTATTTGGTTTTCCAAATGACGGGGGACTTCAACCAAAAATCGTTGAAAGTTCACGATTCTTGTTTCAATCTGTTTTTTTGTAGACCCGGGTAATGGTGTTCGTTCCTCGGGTTGCGCGTTTAGTGTAGGAGAAGGTCCATGGGTAAAGTATCGGCCCATGGGGCGTGCTCAGACATGCCCGTCGTGGTAGACCATTTACAACTGCCGACCGAGGCTTCGGTATTGTACAGCAGTATGATACACCGTACCATATCCCCTTTTTTCGCCACGGCAGCTAAGCCACCGAAAACACGGGGGCATAAAATTCACTTCGGTGTATTGCTTGGTTGGCGCAGCAGCGTAGCAAACAATTCCGCGCGCATTCTTATGGAGAAAGCTTAACGAACGAATGCGGAAACCACTCGCGCGAATGACTCTCTCCCCGTGATGCTTGGCAAAACCAAGGCCTACAAAAGCCCCCCCGCCGCCTTACACAATTCGTTTGAGAGCACGCTACGGTAAGGATGCGCCGGAATTTTTTGAGGTTCCTCATTCGAGGAGCTTTATACCTCTCCCAAAAAACGCTTATTTGGAGAAACCTAAGACTTCCACAGGACGAACAATCTCACGGCCCAACTGTACAGCGACAATCATCGTGCAGAACAAAATCAATGGGGCGTATTTTCCGACGATGTTGGGTTAAGGAGCCCCGTCGTGCAGAAACCGTTTCCGCCAAAAAACGGTATACCTCTATCGTAGCACGCATGATGAAGTTCCTCTGACCAGCCTTCCTTTCTCAGAACCCAGTTTCTGACGGTCGTAGGTGTGGTGCACTTTTCTGTACAGTATGCAACACCGGGTGGCACCCTCACGTTCTGACTAGGCTGGAATCATGGATTAAGGCAGGATGTGTCCTACCAGGGGGGGGGGAACCGAAAAAAGGAAAAACGGAGCTACACTTCTAGAAAGGTCCAAAACGAAAAAAAAATCGGCGCATTGTGCCTTTTGTGCGATTGGAGAAAGTGGCGTTCTTCACCTCTTTGTTCACTTGGTGTTTGCAACACCCCTGTAAGTCTCCTCAAAACAGAACATGTGGGTGAGATTGCCATTTGTTGTGTTCTCTTAGGTACCACATTGTTTTTTGTTTTCAGCGCAATGTACGCTATGCTTTTAAGGTTAGTCCAAACCTCGAATCTGAAATTCTTCCAAGGCAATATATTAACGTGTCCTACCGTACTGTACCGTGGGTTTAAACATCCTTCTCCTTACCTCTCCAACGGAGCCGTGCACCTCAGCCATATGATGCGCAATGTTCTCCTTCGTCTGAAATCGAATCGAAGGCGGTGGAGGCGCGCGGGGGGGGGGGGGGGGGGGGGGGGGGGGGGGGGGGGGCGTTCCGTTAACCATTTTATAACCGAACCCACACTTTTTCGGAACGAACTAGCTGGAATTTGAGTGGGAACCCATCCTGCGATAGAGGAATTATGGCACTCTCGAAAGGAAAAGCATTTTTTTTAGGACGACGTGGCTCCTTTACCCAAACCAGTCGATCCGGAATGTCATCCTTGTTTTCGCATTCTAAAATATTTCGTACAATTAGGCCATGGGTTTTGCCATCGAGTTGCACACCCATTTTTGCAGGTAGAACCTCAAGGGAGCTAGGAGCCTCAGAAACACAATGGTTGACCTCTGCCGTACGCAACACGCGTCCGGGATATGTTACGGTTGAGACTAATCGAAGGTCGCGGAGGAGGGTATGATTCCGGTGACAGCCCCACGAAAGGTACCCCCGTTTGGATTAGGGAGAAACGATTTGGAACTACAGTAGTATCAGACAATACTTGTGGAGGCCCTGCTTTTCACTTTATAACCAAATCTTTTCTGAAGGGCAGTGCGGCTCAACGCGAGTAACTGTTCGGTTTCGTGGAACGGTTCCCTCGATTTTCAGCAGTGTTTTTTTTTTCGCCCCTAAGGAAGGCCATTTCTTATATAGTCGATTTTGTCAGTCGACAACGGCCGTTTTTGACTGAAGCCCAAATCGGGCTTTCTTACACAGTCGAAAAAGGGCTTTTTCGACTCAGCTTTTTTCGACTGAGTTTTCCGACTAGGGGGTCCAGTCGAAAAAGTCGAGTTTTTCGACTGGACCTGTCAGTCGAAAAACTCAGTCAAAAACGTTTTAGACCTGTTTTTTGAACCCATCGCATCGCTCATCCCACCACAAAACACACACCCATACGCCCACACACCCACACCAGGTACCGCACCGCAGTATCATCCAACAGCGCCGACGCTGCCTTGGCTATCACTGCTGTTGCTTCTCGCCGCAAGTCAGCGTAGCGCACTCCTAGCTCCGCTCGCCAGCAACATGTATCACACGACAGCAGTAGCGCGCGTTATCGACGCCATTTTGCCAAAAACGGCTACGCCAGCTGTAGCTTTGGCGGCTCTCGGCTGAGTGCAACGCGACGAACGTAGCTTTGGCGGCTTTCGGCTAAGGCCAACGCCACCAACCCGCTTGGACGAAGGTTCGTCCCGCGTGGAGCACGCGTTGCTCGCGAGGAACGCGCGAAGCACAGAGCTGCTAACCGAGTTTCGAGCGCTATACAGCAGTACTCCCTCACACCAACCGCGTCTATGAAGAGCACAAAAACAAGAAAATCGGCTCGACTGACGATAAGAAAAAATACCAGAAGAACCCAGTCGGAAAAAAGTCCAGTCGCAAAGGGCCGTTTTCGACCAGCGGAATCCGACTGTGTAAGAAATGGCCTAAGGAAAGAGCTTATACGTAGGGCTGTACGTTACTCTTTCGATTAAATGGTTGAGCGCGTAGAGCCCCTCATGCGAGGAGCCTTAGAAAAAGAAATCTCAAACACTACCGTAACATGTATCCGAAGTAGTTTAAGTTCTGCAGTCCCCTGTACGTAGACTTTGCTAAATGTCCTATACGATTCAGAGTATATGGGTCGTCATAGAGAAGATTGACCACGGTCTACTCTTTTAATCCTTCTGTTCATCATGTGTCCTATTCACATTTGTTTCGTGTGTTTTTACTATCGCCATCGATCGCAACGCACGTCACAATCCTCTCCGCACAGAAAGCAGAACGAGGCATTTGACGAAGGCAGCAATAAGTCCTCCAAAATCCGATTATGATTTTCCAAAAATCTTCTCAATACTGTACATGTCACAAACGTCTTCTTTTCCCACAGGGTAACTGTTGCTAATAACCTGCGCTGGTGGAGGCTTTGCCCCTACCGTCAACTTGTATGAGCGCACTTCCCAATCAAGCCGTACCTCATCATCCCCGAGCTCCATATCTTCGAGGAAGCAAAGCGAAACCTTGACGAGGGCATCTCGAGGCCACGGCCGGAAGAGGTCGATCTGCGTGCAGTTGATGAGTCCCGGGAACCTCCGACACCGTGAGCGGAAAGCGTCCCCCACAGGGGAGAAGCACAGCACCACGTGCAGGTTTGCCCGAACTCTGAGACAGCGAGGCAACAAGGAGGACAGGGTTTAGCGCGAACACCGTCAAAAAGCACGATATTCAGGATGTTTTTCTTTTGGAGCTGCACGGATATTATTTATAGGTTTAAGAAAAGCACAATACTCTGAAGTATATGAGCCTATTGTTGCTGAAATACACGTGACATTTTGTGGGAAGGACCACATCGATCTGCGGTCAGTTAATCAGTCCGGGACACCTTCGAAACCGAGAGCGGACGTGCGTCTCCCACGGGAGAGAAGCACAGCATCGCGTGAAGATTTGCCCCAAATCTTGCCCGAGGCAAACGTAGGTTTGGCGAGGTGTGCAACAGTGGCAAGCAGGGGTCGGCCTTTAGTACTTCCCCCCTTTGAGCGGCGCTCGTCCTTGGTATGGGGAAAACCTACTTGAACGTTGTGTGGAATATTTTTGTTGAAAACAAACGGTAAAACTCGGACATGAGGAGGTCGGTGTGCGTGGGTGTGGTCAGCCCCGGGAACCTCCTAAATCCCTGGGCGGAAGACGGTCCCACACGGGGGAGAAGCACAGAACCACACAAAGCCATTTTTGTCGAACCCTACTAGACATTGAAATCGTGAAGTTGTAACTCCAAACCACAAATCATTCCCCTCAAAAACTATCTCAGGTCTTGGCCGCGTCAATCACTTGTCAGGGTCAAAACTCCATGAAAAGATCATTATCGCGCTACGTAAGCTACGGCCTCTTTAAGAAATAACATGGTTCGGGCCCCTTACCTGTCGACGAAGAACTGCATGAGACTGTCTCGGACATCGGGCACCCCCGCCGATTTGGCGGCTAACTTGATAGCCTGGAAGATGGCGTCGAACTCATCCTTGGTGAACAAGTCAGGGATGACCCCGGACGTAAGGAGATCGTTAACGTACACCAGGAAACGCTCGTCTACAATCTGCCCAGACAACGAATCAAGCACGCGACGACAGAAGACAGGAGGGTAGGGTAAGAAGGAGGTTAACCAGGTAGAAGAGGAGGAAGAGGATTCGCAAGAAGAGGACGGGTGGGGGGTGGATGGGGGGGGGGGGGGGAGCAGAAGGAGGGCGGGGGAGGATAACGGTGGAGGTCAGGAGATCGTCGCCGTACACCAGTAAACGCTAGTTCACGATCTTCTCGGGCAAGAAACACGTTGGAAGTATTTAGGGGGTGGGGTTAGAAATGGGAGCAGGAGGAAAAACTGATGCGAAGAGGTTGAAGGAGGGGTAGAAGAGGGGGGCAGTCATGGATTGGCAAACAATATAGGTTCTTGGCGGTGAAAACGTTGGGGTATGAACGGACATGAGGAGCGAGCAGTTCGTGGCTGATTGGGTGATTAATGACAGCCGAGCGTGAAGATACCGTTCACGTGCAGGATGAACAAAATCTTCTCCGGGCGATGATCAGCCACGCTTAGTCGACAAAGCTGCTGTTGTGTCGCACATTATAAAGCCAACTAAGAAAAAAATAAACGTCACGCACTTTGATGGTGGCGTTCAGCTTAACAGGTGTACAAAAATCGCGGATGAACAAGCAGACGAGTTCGTTCACGTTCGCCCGGGGACGCTTGCCCGCGATCTACTCAAGACAAAACTTTGGGGCACATCGACTGGGGTGCCGGAGAAGGAACAAGATGTACGGGTTATGCGATACAATTTGCGATACACTATGCAGCACTGGCATGACTATTTTCGACAGTTGAACGACAACCAGGCGTCGGGAGATCGTTGCCGTACACGAGGAAGCGCTCGTGAACGATCTGCCACGGGATGAACTAGTCACTCGTTACCAAGACAACCAAGTCGTTGGTGTTAGGACCAACGGGAAGATTAAATAACAAGGACAACGATTGAGCAGTAGATGCTCATAACAGAACCAAACAACCTACGACCTGGAACACTCCAGAAAACACTTAACTAGAAACTCTGACACAGGGGTCTTTAGCGGAGAGTGCACAGTCAAGTCAGAGGAGCGAAAACCAATATCCCCGGCACAACAGAAGGACCACCCCCGCGATACTTTAGTAATGCAAAACAATTTTTCAAGAAAGAAACAATAAACCAGGCAGCGTCTCGGCACATTTATGCACAGGAGCAGCACGCGGCCGCACTCTTCGAACGAACTTGTGAGGCAGTACGCCCGAAACCCACGGAACAAAAGAGGGGGGAAGCCGGCCCCTGATCTGTAGGTGATATCTGGCCGGTGCCCGAGAAGGTGCACCGAACGTTAGGGGAAAGCTTCCTACCATCAGGCTCTCATTTGTTTAGCCTATATCGGTCCAACACGTGGGTTCCATGTTCTCACCCGTACGCTGCCTACATTCTGATTTTGATCGATACGGCCGCCTGCCGAGGCAACTTCTTCGCGTGAGTGCGAGTTTTCTCAAACAAACCTGAGAGTCAGTGAGCATGAACACCAGGGGCAAGGCTGGCTTCACCCCGGTCTTGCGGTAGAGCTCTTTCAGTTCCGCCCGCAGGTCGGCCACTCCGTAGTCACTCGTTACTGCAATCTCCGACACCTGTGCCAACGGGGACACAGGGTGACAACATAAGCCATCCAGAGAATTATGATGCCACCCTGCCCCGCCCCCCGCCCCTCCCCGAACCACGGAGAAAGTATACAACCCGCGATGGTGTCATCGGGTATAGCCACGATGGTTTACTCTATCGACAAAATAATCTAACCTGGCCTTCATTCCACTGCAATAGCGGTCGATCTGTCTTACTGCGTAGGGCAAACGTTGCTAACATAGCGATTGGATGCGATTTCCTTCGCGATTGGACGCGTTTTCCATTTCTTTCTGAAGTACTCGCTCTCATAATCCGTTACCTGCGTGGTTCTCTACAAACGATGTAAGTGTTGGTCGCCAACATGGTTGTTTGCTCGCTGTCTGTCGGCTGTACCAGAGCCAGCTGGTACCCACCTGGCTACGTTTTCAAGTATTCTACGGTGCGGGACAACTATACCGCGCAAACTTGACGGAATCGAGCAAAGCACTGTCATTCCGTTGTTTCGTCCAAACAGCGGATACATCACAAATGCGCTACAGACCCCAGAAAGACTCTGTCGAGTCCCCCCCCACTCCCCTATTTACGACGCCAGGCGCATGAACTCGAGAAGATATATGTATATATATATTGTCCAACTCGATCGTGCTGACAGAATTTCGTATTGGACCTGGTGGGACGGACGCACGAATTTTGTTTTGCAGAACCGAAACCTACAAGGCTCAAAAGGCATCCCTGTGTTATACTAGAAACCGAAGTTGGAATAGATGGGTAGACCCAAGAGCCGAACACATAACGACAACTAATCAAGGCTGCGGCATGGGAGTTGCTTGTGGGGCTCACGTGTTTGACTTCACTAATTCTTTGAGATATCAGACGGTAGTGCGTTTCGGGATCGCTGTATGAACCGCCGTAAAAAGGTAAAGCATTGGTCAGCATCGTTTTTAGGCGAGGTACAGAGCCATTCGCGCTGGTGGCCTGTACTCCGCACCCGACGCGTGCTAGGATGGGGGCAACGCATCTTTGTTAGAATGCGACACGCGCTACGAGAGAGGTAGCACGTTTTTCGCTAAACCGTTTTCCTAATGACAGTGCTCCTTAACCCAAAATCGTACAAATTGCATTGTTGTTTTTGCAGTTTGTTTTTGGGGGTACCTATACCATGGGACTGTCCATCTGGTTGCACCTTTCGTTTTTCTCGAAATCAGGTTTTATGTTAAGAAAGGAGTAAAGCGAAAAATCCTTTATAGGTTAGGAGCCTCCGAAAAAAAGAATGCACAGATACCGTACCATGCGTCACTTGGTTCAACGTGATGGGGGTTCTCAACCCCGAATCCGCCGAAAAATATCGTCACTGTGTTATAATAGTATTCGTTGTGTGCCTTGGGTATGGGATCGGTCATCGCGTTGCACTTCATTTTTTTATCAGAACTACTTTGGAGAACCTCTTCCGTAGCATGCGTCCCGTGCTACCACCGCCTTCGTCGACGAAAAGTTCCATCAGGCAAACCCACGCGTTTTAGGGAAATTTCATAAATATGTTGAAATATAGTGTGTGTTCACGCCTTGTCGAACATTATGTCGAATCTCGGCAAGGCCATACAACAATACTCGGCACAGCAGAAAACTAGTTCCTCACCTCGCAACCAGAAATATGAGCGGCGAGCTTGCAGAGGGTCTGCTTGCCCGAGCCACCCACTCCCAGCAGCAGCGCGTTACCCCGCGGGAACTTTCGGTCCGCAACGATGATTCATACAGAGGCAACGTTCCGAGAATCGTTCCGAAATCGCGGCGTGAATAAGAAAGAACATTACGGATTTAAAAGCGAGAGTCAGCAGGTGTTGTTGGCGTATACGGCGACAGAGATAAAACGTTTAGGTCGAAAAGGTTTCTGAATGGCGGGGATCCTTAACCTATTGGAAAATCGTCGGAATTTCAACGTTGCTTTTTGGAATTATTTTCATGGTATCGCTACGGGAAACCTGTAGAACTCAGAACGGAAAAAAAAATGAATCGTAGGCAATGGGTACTGTTTACCGGGTAGATTTTGACATGTTTACCTGCAAGGTAAATCAGGTTTTGGGACGGGGTATAGAGCACTCCTCAAGCCAAGAGTTTCATAAGGAAGTGGCCCCCCTCTACCGTAGCATGCGTCCGTTTAGTAAAGTCACGAACGCGAACGGCGGTTGAGGCATCGGCCGGACACGTGCAGACGCGTGCTACGATAGAGGTATCGGTTTTCGTCCGGATCGTGCTCCGAATGGCGAGGGTCCTCAACCCGAACGTCGTCGGAAATACGCCATTTGTTTTTGAATAGTTCTCGTTGTGTACCGAGGCCATGGGATGTTTCATCCGGAGGCAGTTTTATTTTTCTCCAAATCAGTTTTTGGGATGGGCATGTCTTAAGCGCACAAATTGAGGGGTAGCATTAGAAAAAAGTTCTTCAACTCTATCGCAGCACGCGTCTGTAGCTCGGGTTACTACGGGCTTTGGTCAAGTTTCCGAGGAAAAGTAGATATGGTTGTATGTGCGACACGCGAAAAGCATGGCACGTGCTGCTCGTGTCCACTACTTGGGCCCACTGCAGTGTTAAGAAATCCCCCTACGAATCGAAAATACTGTCCACGATTGGGTTTGGTAGCTCGGGAGAGAGTGTTTATTCTGGAAAAACCTTAGTTAAATGGCTCCGGATATTCCAATTTTGCTGTATACATCGGCCTGCGTTTCTCATTGCCCCGTGTTTTATTCCATGCTCTTCCTCGTACTGTGTTATAGACGGACCCACAAAGCGGCACCCTTGTTCGCTCTTGTCGTTTCGCCTGTGGGTTCCGAAAGGATTGCTGTTAAACGGACATCCGCCGCGAAAAAGAACTGATCATTGGGCGTGGGAGTAGATCGGTTTTCTCAGCTAGGCCATACAGCTTTTGCCGAGTGCACTCGGTGTACGAAAACGGGTACCTAACGGTGCGACGGAGCACGTAGCGACAACGGGCATTCTCCTCCCGGATGGATTTGATGGTCCGGAGTTGCTTCGATCTGCCACTACATTAGTGCCATGTTCTTTCGTGACGTTCGCGATAATAAAAATATTTCCTAACATGTGTCCTGACACGTTGCGCTCTACCTGTTCTTTCATCATGGGCACCTATAAAGAAACTCATCCTGGCCCGACCTGTCCCACCGTCTTGGAGCTAAGCTTGTTTCGACGAATAGGCGGTCCACTCTAAAGCGCCAAGGCGATTTGCCGTGAAGTATACGCACAGGTGTGAACCGCGATGGAGGAAACACACTCACCTGCAAGATTCGGCTAATTCTGGCGACGTGATGCATCGCTTGGTCGAAGAGAACCAAGTTCATCGTGGCGTGCGTTTCGTTGTATTCCTGGAAACATATCGTGGATGGAACGTACGGGTCGAAAAAACATAGGAAAAAAACATTGTCATCGTCGTTGTCATCGTGGTAATCACCACCATGAGGATCGTCACCGTCGTCTTCATCGTCATCATCGTCACCGTAGCCATCGCGTTCTTAATTCGCAACAGCCCCTTCAGTCGGCTTCAAACTGCGCGCCATTAAGGGAAAAAGAAGATTGCTGCATGTAAAAGCAGATGGAAAGTTATTCGTCTTGTTCACGTGGCGCATGCCTAGATCGAAGATGGGCTTGTTTATCATAGCACGTGTTGTGCCTTACTCCTGTTCATTCTGACATGTCAAAAGACAGGAACTCCCCCCCCACCAACATCACGTCCTTGTGTCAAAGATAAAATGTCGGAGTAGGGTTCATGATGCGTGGCAGCCGTATGACTTCCGTGCAACGGTTTCAGAAAATGCTACTTCTCCTCACGCGTCGATACACGCTACGACAGTAATGCACCACTCGTTGGTTAGGCTCTCCAACAGAAGGACTCTCTATCCCAACGACAACACGACCGGCATAAACAAAAAAAATGCGTGCGCTCAGCCAGACAAACAGCCACAGCACGGCCTAGGCGGATATCGAATAGCACAGTAACGCAACCACATAGCCTGTTTTTTCTTATCGATCTTTCGGGTGGGTTCGGTAGGTTAGGAGCCCACGCCAATTATAAATAGTTCGGCCAAGAGGTGCTACACCTGCCGGATGAGGCGCCAAGTGACGCACGCTGCGGTAGAGGTGCACCGGTGTTTTTTACTGAGGACGCCTGGTACGTACGGTGTAGAGGTACTGTCGTACTCTTTGACGTTTTAGTTTCTGAATGACGTGTCCCCTTAACCCAAAAACAGCAGAGTTTTATTATTTTCTCTTTTTTTTTTGTTCTTGTAGGTACGTAGGCCAAGGGATGGGATTGTCCATCGGGTTGCACTTTTCGCTTTTATCAAAAGTAAGTTTTTTGGGTTGAGAAAGGAATAGATGTCCTCCATAGCTTAGGAGTCTCTGAAATAAAAATGATGCACAAGCATGAGTCGGAGGCGGCCCTCCCTGAGGTATGGAGCTCTATACCCCACAAAATATATGTTTGGCGGTAAACTTGAAATCCAGCTCGACCAACAAAACCCATGGGCTAGGAATGAAAAACCATTTTATAATAGAAAGCACAAAAAAAAACTTTGAGGTGATTTTTTAATGAGGAGTCCCGGTCACCAAGAAAATGGGATGGTAAAAAATATGCTACCGCTGGCGTCGCGCGCATTTCAGTGTTGCTACACAGCCTGCTTCACGCACCCCCCCCCCAAATTCTCCCCTGCGAATGCCACTCGCAATATAGTCAAAGGGTTAATTATTAGTATGGTACTGATCCCCATGACCAATGGAAGAGGGTAAGAGGGCTACATGGCCATTTTCTTTTTCAACGGCCTCGGGCTGTCTCTAGGAGCAAAGCTCGTGTCGGTCGATGACAGAACTTCATATTATTCAGTAACATTCAGTCTTTTTTCCAAGCGGAAGCGAGGAAATAAGTGCGCTGCATTTTTCACGAACCGGTTGGAGGTACTCCAAGTCATGTCTGTAGACATTTTCGAGCAAAAACTCGAAGATTTGACCTTCCTGTGTTCAATATTGAGCAGAATCTAGCGAGAAAGCTGGATCCTGCACTAAAACCAGGTAATTTGAAGGAAATAACGTCTCTTACTCATTTTTCCGGACCAAAGGCCAACTGTCCACGCTGGTTTTGGGAGGTAGCCCCTGATATTTTGGAGACGTGTTCTACATGCCCTAGCCGAGGCATGATCTCCAGGTGTGTGTCTGCTTTCCACACGGAAACCATTTGATCTAAGGTGCACCACATCTTCCAAAAATCTTAACTGACGAAAAATGAGAAAGGACAAAGAAACGAGAGGTGAGGTCTTGGCAATGGCACATAGCAGACGTGTGCACAATTTCACGGTCTGAATCGAACAAACCGCGTGGACATTCGCCGGGGAATTCATTTGGGCTTTTTTACATGAACCAGCCTGTAGTATATTACTGTTTCGAAGGAGGAATCCTGTTAGTTTACCGCTCTAGGTTCAACAGCGGGATCCAATGACGGCCGAAAACGCGGAAATCCACCACTGCCATACCTCGATCTTCGCCTGCAAATCCTCCTTTAAGAAATCCATGGACGGCACTGGAAGATAGGAGTACGGCGAGTCTAGGTCGTAAGGGGGCACCGCGAAAGACGTGAAGACGTTGGTTTCCTCGAAGACCTCCTTCTGGGCTTGCTGAAGACGGGATATTACCAGGAAGCGTGCGTGAGAGGTATGTTGCGAACGTCAGTTGTGCTACATCCCATGGCGTCATCGGAGATTGCGTGATACGACAGGCAGATGTAGCGTAGGCCGCCCTATTACCGACCGACGGGCGTCCTTAACTGAGGAACTCCCGAATGTTGGCGAATGTTGGACATATCACGATCTAGTTCATCTGTGCAGTAGATCCCAAATCTTGCATTTTGATGGTCTACATATATATGGAGGGCCATATATACCCCCTGGAGATAACCCAGGAGATATCTGTGTGTTAGATCACGCAGATCGTACGGCGCCCGCCTGGTAACGTGGAGAGGGCAATACAGACCTTCCCTGCCATGTGTAGGTAATGCAGATGGAATCGGCGATCTTTCTGACGACTGGAATGTTTACACCATCATTCATTGCCATGAGATTGCTCATCGGGTTGCGCGTTCGCACGTACGCTATAGCAGAGGTGTGCCACGATAGGCACCGCAAGTTTCGGCTAAAATATGTTCTGAACGACTGGGCTCCTTAACTCTCTATCGTCGGAATACCGTGCTTTGATTCGCAACCGTTTTCGGTGTACAACTAGGCTGTGGAATTTTTCCTCGGGTTGCGCTTCCGCTTTCCCCCCAGCTTTGTGTTTGAGGTCAGATACCTCGTCAGGTTAGGAGCCCCAGAAAACAAATGGTGCACCTGTACGGCACCACGCGTCCAAAGGCAGTTGGGTTTCGGATTCGATCTAGACCTAGTAAATGAAGAGTCATAAGTCATAAGGGTGGACGTCTGTGGTAGCATTCATCCGAAGGACAATACATGCTCAGACGGGGGAAAGGAAGAAGAATGTACTGATAGTACATGGGTGTTACTGGCAGGTTGGAGTGTGTTGCGTCTACGTCGCCCGAGGATTACGGTGAATTACGTGAACACGTTTATATCCCGGGATAACTCCTGCCGGGCTTGCTGCCGACGGAAACGTGTGGCGGTACTACGCAGAAAACGAGAGAGAGGTATATCGCACGTGTTTACTGTGCTAGGGCTGAGTATTATGAAAAGCGCGTAATGTCAAGGCAATGATCCCCCCCTTGGTCTACTTTGCGTTCGCACAACTCGTGCCAAAATGTCTCTACGCGGTGATAAGAGGTTCTCTTTGCCCTGCACCTCATCATGTTGACGGACGCAAGATACAATAGAGCTAAGAAAGGGCTACCTGTACTCTAGCACGAGCCATATGTCGGAAGGAACACAGTTCTGCTTACATCAAGCCCCAGGTGTTTCTTGGCCGCGTCCTGCATGATGTCGTCGAAAGCCTTTACTTCTACGTCGGACATCAACCTGCCACAGCAGGGGGGAGAAAAGCTCCGCCATCGGTGCAAGCAATGGATATGACATTCCAAGATGAGATGACCACTCACCTAGGTAGCGTTAGTCTCGAGTTGGGCGATGCACATATCCTACCCGAACGTCCGTGTTCACGGTTCATCATGACATACGAGCACGTTTACGTTGGACATGTGTCTACCACAGGGGGGCGAAAAACGAGCCCGGTTTTGGGCGACGTTGGCTGGAGGCATGAGAAGTGCTTAAAACCCGGTGGGAGGATGTTTTTCACAAATGAGCGCCGAGTTTCTTATTAATGGGAGCCTTGAAATCAATGGCAAGTTGCGCGGGTTTTTGGCTATGTCGAAAGGCTGGTATTCGCTGTTCCCGCCCCCCGGAGTAAGCTCTCCGTCGCCCCCCTCCCAACCTTCTGTTAGTTATATGGTGCTATCCACCATGCCACTGAGCCACATAGCTTAGTGGTTTAGTGGAAAGCACTGAGTACCTAACAAGGTTTTCGGGTTCGTTAAATCCCACCAGCTTTTAACAGGGGTCTCCGGGCTCTTCCCTCGCCATGGACTAGTTTCCAGGAATACGCTATCATGACTATTCATAATGTCACCAGCGCGCACGCTCGAAAAAGACAAACAAATATGAAGCCGGTGGGATTTGAACCCACGACACACGCATTTTAGTTATATAACACTATCCACTATACCACAGAGTCACGTGACTATGTATCCAACACCTTCTGACTGGCCGCGTTGCTGCAGCTGTCGAAGCTTTACGCAAAAGGAAATACCATACAAGGTAGGCGTGGTTTGAGTGGTTTGATTCGCTGCCGTGAGTTCGATATACGCCGTAAACCAAAACCGACTTCTCAGAATAAACGGGAAATAAAATCGTAGTAAGCATGTTCACATTTGGTTTACTGGCTGACAGATGCCCATGGGGGGTGATATTTGCCGCCAACAAATGTCCTCTATAGACGTGTCAGCCGTGAGGCAATGCGTTAAACAAAATGACATCCGAGTACACAGTGTACAGCGTATACTCAATGCCGTGTGGGCGCCATTCCCCCGCAAAAACAGCACTCCAAGCCACAGGGGATGCGATGTGCCATACCTGCCAGGGGACATACAACATACTGTCGCACTCTCATGTGTGGGCTGATTTAGTTGTACTCCGTTCTGTCGGTTTTGTAGATACTGAACAGACCCCAGAAACACAGTAGATGTGGTATACCATGCCACCGTTTTACACCGCTGGTTCGCGTTTTGGTATTTAAGAGCACTCCCAAAAAACAGTAGAATAATACCTCTATTGTTCACCAGGGTTTTCGCCTTTTTTGCATTTAACAGCAAGCCGAACCACCGTACACATGGTGTGCCCTACCGCCTTACCTGTCAGAGTATACCCTTTCGCACTCGTGCCTCCAAAGCCTGGCGAGCCAAGTGCGCGATGTGCAGCTTTCCGGTCTAGCCATGCACAAGCCCTTGGTTCGAAGCGAGACACAGGGAGATAGGAAACTGCTAGTTAAGCATTCGGGGGTCCATGAAGCGGTTTGAGATTCTCATGAAACACTCGGAAATCATTCGTGCTGCCATAGTCTGGTAAGAGCTAGGCGCACAACGTGCAGCACTAGCAATGCACTGACCCTACACGTTTGAAGAGAAGCACAACCCGCAACATACAGTACGCGATATACTGTAAGATGTTGAAAGAACATCATGTATAGACTATATGAGAAACTGAGAGATGCGAAGTCGTCGATCGATGTTTGTTGAAATGGGAAAAAATTCACGCGCGCCTCCCGAGTCTGGCGAGCAGGATGCGCGCGATGTACAGCTTTCCTAAGGCAGAGCCATGAACGAGCCCCGGCTTCCATAAGAGGCATAGCAGTACCGTAGTGCAGCAGTAACATCGCTACGATGGCGGTGGAAGCAAACTGTAGAGACCGAAGTCGAGATGGCAAAGCATGTACGCCAGATAGTTCACGAGAGACACACACGCAGTGATTGTGGATCGCTGCTTGCAACGACTCACAGGGTTCTGTGTTTTTTAAATTCCCCGCTGCAAGAGTCTTGACAACGTGAACTTTCGTAGAACCATGTGTATTCCGAAACGTGTGGGTGAAATTTACCGAAGGGGTCGTCTCGTCTGAGCAAGGCAAGAAACAACCCGCAAGATGAAGCCAAAGCAGAATTGCCCCAAGCGGGTTTCGATTCCGACTGACCCTTCACGTAGGCCCCCGCCCAAATAAAAACACAGGGGTGGTCCTTGACACATTCCACGGTGGCGGTGCCGTGCGCCACTTGTCGTTTGAAGCTCCCCACATGAGAAGGCATATAAAGGTCGCCTTAAAACTGATTTTGGGTAAACCGAAAGTCCAAGGTCCCATATAGGTAAACGACGCGATATTTTCACAAACGATATTGAAATTTCGACAATTTTGGGTTAAGGAGAACCTCCATTCAGAAACCGCTCAAGGACTGCAGCGAAAAACAAAGGGCGTGTTTTGTTTTTTTCACAACGCCACCGCCTCACCCGGCATCCGTCCTGATTGTTCATCCCAGAGAGATGACGCGTGCCATGATAATGGGGGATTATTTATTCTGAACGAAGCTTTCTTAGGTGCAACGATTGAGGTGCACCACTTCTTTTCTGATATTTCTCAATTAGGGAGCTTAAGACCCCGACAAAAACCTAGTTTGGATACAATAACAACTGCCGCTACCGGATGAACAATCCCATGGCCTAGATACACAACGAAAACAACCAAGCAAAGAAAATGGCTTACTATTTCTTTTCTTTCAGACAATTTTGGGTTAAGGAGCCCCGTCATTCAGAAACCGATTCAGACGGAAAATGCTACCTCTACCGTAGCAAGCGTCGAATGAAGGGGACTCTTCAACCCAAAACTGTGAAAAAAATGTTTCGTTCTATTGTTTTGGCAAAATTAATCGTTGATTGTCCAGCAACGCCATCATAAGAGTGTTTATTATTGGGTACATAACGCTTCTTGATTTTCCGTAGATATTGTTTTTTGTTTTTCGGAGAGATTCTTGAAGAGCGTCCTCAAGTGAATCTCAGGGAGCCTCGGGAAAACAACGTGGTGAACCTCTATCGCAGTATGCGTCAGAGACGACATATTTGTCACATATTTTTGAGATGGGCAGGTAAGACGTGGAAACACCTAGAAAGCGAACCAAAACAACACATGCAGCCTCACCTGCACAAGGCAAGAAATGTCCCTCAAGTTAAAGCCGTAGTAGAATTTTACCGCGGTGGGCAGGAACTTGGCGCACATGACGCGGTGGAGGCAGATCGTCGCCTCCAGAAGAGGTGCGCCGAATCGACGAACCTCGGGGGAAAACGAGCTAAGGTGTCCACCTATCACCGCCCCGTAAATCTGCGTTGGGAACGGAATCGGAAGATGATATCGAGTCGTCGCACCGAAGGTGTTACGCTTTTTTGTGCCAAACGTTTCTCAACATGTTTCTGACCGGTTGAGCTACCCAAGCGTAAATCTATCGGTTCGTGTGGAGTCGCCACCTCGCGGTACGGGTTGCAGTTCTTGGGTCAAGTAATGTTCCTGGTAATGTTCCTGGCAATGTTCTTGGTAACGATCTTCGTAAGTGTTCCTGGCAATGTTCCTAGTAATTTTCTTGGTAATGTTCCTGGAAATATTCCTGGCAAAGTTCCTGGCAATGTTCCTGCCCCATTCAGCTCCGCAAGTGTTGGAACTACCACGCATGCTACTATAGAGGTATACCTCTTTTTGGCTAAAATAGTTTCCGAATGACGGGGTTCCTTAACCCAAAACCGTCGTAAATAGTCCATTTCGTTCGAATGATTCTCGTTGTGTACCTAGGCCATGGGGTGTTTCTTCTGGTAGCGGCTTTGTTTTTATCCAAATAAGTTTTTGGGAGAGGATTTAAGCTCGTAAATTTAAGAACTTCAGAAAAAAAAAGTGGTGCACCTCTACCGTAGAACGCGTCACTACCGGCAGCCATTAGTTAAGTAATTTCATGAGCTCATTGGTTGTTTTGAGGACTAGCGCATAGAAACCTTGATCGGGTTGCGCGAACGAATGTGTTTGAAGACACGTATCGGGTGATGATGGTGAAAATAGTCAGCTAGCTCCTCATGTTAGGAGCTCAAGAAAATACTTAGATTTTGGTGCACCATCTACCGTGGGATGGCTGTGTGGTCGTTTCGCGCGTGAAATGGGGTTTAGGGCTGGTGGTTGCGCGGACGGTTTGACCGCAAGACGAACGGCGAACAAAACGCCTATGACTGGTGACGTGGCACAACATGTATGCATCGCCCATCATCATCAATGGCGTCAACGTCCTGTTAAATGACCGCAGCAAGCAATCGTTATCGGTTGTTTCGATATATGCTCCACATCGTTGTTATTGACTAGTTATACTTGTGCATTGGCATTTCGCTTTGAGCACCGCAGAAACAGTCGGGTGTCTCGTAGCGTGTCGTTTACAGTATAGCCTAATCGACGCAGTACCAAACCCAAGGCAATCTCCAACACCTACCGTGGTGAGGTCGTTATCCCCAGGGGTTTGGCACCCGAGAGTCACAAAATGTCGCTGCAGCCGTGGGTTCACCGAGAAGGAGCCGCTCTTGTGGTTCATCGCGCCCAAGAACTGCACGTCGACAATCTTCTTCCTCAGTCCGAGATCTGAGCGATCGTACCACCTGACGGGGATCGAGACAACGTTTTCAAGCAGAAGATGACAAAGAGGATACACCGGTGGACATTCGTGCTAAGATAAGATAGGGGTTGCTCGTTTTTTAACCCCTTTAGAGCCCCAAAACCCCCTCTTATACAGATTCCAAGAAATTGGTTCCCTTAAACGGGTTTTCGGTTGTTTTCTTCGGGGTTAAGTAGTTTTTTCCATGGACGACTGGGCTCTTCAACTTGTGACACCACCCATAATCGGGAGATAGACCTTTAGCTGTGTTTTTTGCACCAATAGTATTCGATGTGTGTCTAGGTCATGGGATTCTCAATCGGGTAGCGTGTTCAGTTCGAACCAAAAGTCAGGTTGGTTTTGGGGAGAGGTATAGAGATCCGCAACGGAGAAGCCTATCGAATAGTCTGGTGCACCGCTACCGCCGTACTACATGTCTGGATAGAGTCACTCTACGCTATCCCCCCCAACTTTTCTTTAACGAACACGCTGGTTTCGAAGTCAGCTCCTGGCGACATCCCCCGATTTACGGTGCCCCTTGCCACCCCGCCGTCCTCGTTCGATAGTCCTTTGCATACAAGGAAATATGGATTGCTTTTTTTCTCATCAGATCCTTCCTCGTGTCGAGCAGCCACGAAACGTCTATTAATGAAAATTGCTGGCTTTGCGGGAGGGCTATTGTAGAATTAGTCGAAGGTCATAGTGCCATACTTGTGCACATAATTCAGGCAGGGGCCCAGTGTCAGCGCTGAAATCGTCCATGACATACACAACGCCGCGGGTTATACATTGATGAACCCAAGTGCTGGAAATCAGCTAACTTCCGCATTCGAGGGAAACGGTACAAACAATCTCAAATATACAACGTTTGGCCAAGGCCATTGCACGGTAGGGGGGGGGAAGTACCCCTGATGTCATCACCGGCATCGACCCACACGCGCGAGGGATTCTGTACCACAAACAGAAACACACTGCAGGCAATTGGTTTGGCGTAGGATAGACCACCACTCCTTTGCGATCGTTACGAAAAATGTAAGTACCACGAAAGCAATGGAAAAGGGAGGCCGCTCGCGCGAGTGACACCGAGCCATGACCAACTTAATCCCCCAAAATCCAGCGACCCGGACCTTAGTCTAGATTGTGTATGTCATGTCGTGTCATGTCGTGTCACGTCATGTCATGTCATGTCATGTCATGTCATGTCATGTCATGTCATGTCATGCCATGCCATGTCCTGCCACGCCATAATGATTTTTCAGGTACTTTTTGTTCGAAGCGCACGATTAGACTAACAGGAGATTATCTGCGATAGAGAGCGCTTAACAGCGGGGGAAGGATCAGTCGATGCGAATGGACGGGGGACGAAAATTCCGTACCCTTTTCGCGGTAAAACCGAAGGCGCGTACCGTGAGGGGAAGGGAGGTGAAGGGCCTTCTTAGTGACCCCAGATCTAAATTACGTCTCCGGAGGGAGAAGGAGAAATATATATATAGCGAAAGTATTAGAACGAGTGAGCAAGCCAAGTATTGAATACGACTGGTGGGTGCGCCGTTGGATGTAGGCCAAGGTTGGTCTGTTTTAGGGGCTGGGAATGGATACAAAGTACCTTTGAAATCTCAACTTTTTTCCAGGTTTCGGATTCTCGATACCCCGTGCTTATCGTGTATAGCTTTGTCACGCCCATACCAACAGTTCATACGTTAAGTTCAGGTTTTGACCGAGATACAGAGCCACTCGGGCGAGAGCCTTACACACGGTACAGCATGCGACATCTCTTATTACGGCCAGGCAGGAACTCTTGTGTGAGGCAGGGTATGTCCTAGTCTATTTCCAGCACGAAAGAGGCTAGGTTGATAGTTTTCCCTAAAACTCGAGAATTTTAATTCTGAACCGCCAAAATTTTATAATGCTGTTTCCGCGTACGATATTGGAAGCCCCCCGCCCCTCCCCCCCCCCCCCACACGCACCGTAGCCTTAGTAACTGCGCCAATGATATCGGGGGCATAGCCGTTGAAGTTAGCAGAGTTTAGAACAGCTAAAAGGTCAACATCGATTCTGGCTTTCTCACCCGCGGTAGTCCATGTACTGCCTGAGAAGCGCGATTGGTGTCTGCGTGCCGTACTCCTCGATGAAGGGCATGTTCATGTCGTCCACAAAGTAGATCAGGCGCTTCAAGCTCGGAGGTCCGTACGTCTTGCCGCTCCGCTGCATCGCCGACAATAAAATGAACGTAAGAAACCCAATAATGACGTCGTCGTTTCACGCTAAAGTAGATCAAGCATTGCGGTTGAGCAGAGAGCAATGCTAACGGATAGCGTTGCGCCAAGATCTGACGAGGTCTCCTCTCTGTAGGAGCTGTGTACTTCGCTCAACACGTACATTCTACTCTAAAGTATACATTGGGCCGCTGCTAGGCCCCGCATAATACAACTCCACGGTAATGCCGCACAGGATAAGATACTACTCTTAAAAACAGCACGCTCGATGTTTGGGCACTACACTAGCGGCACGGACTTTGTCAAGGGGCTGCTCCAGTTGCCGCTGCATCGCGGCTGCGTCTGTGTAGAAGCTGGTGTTGATCGTGCAGGAGAGCAGTGACTCGCTGGCGTTGTCTCTGAGGAAGCTCTGAACTAGCGAGGTTTTTCCTGTCCCGACGGAACCAATCAGCATGACGTGCCTGCGGCAGTTGTTTCAATTTTGTGGAAGACGAGGTGAGCCAGGAGAGAGGGGGTAATAGGCTCGTACAGCATGGCAAGGAGCTGTAATCAACCCAGGAAAACTGGTTTTCAGCGTTGTCGCGATATTCGTTTCTCCGACAGTAGAAAACAACAGCAGTGTATCATCCTTACAACTTGTTCGGGCGTTGTCAGAATAGACGACGCAGCCTCTGACCGCAGTTCGACCGTACCCCTTTGCGCCTTATTACTTTCTTAATGAGGGAGGGAGATCCCCAACCCCACTGTCGTCGGCCTTTCGTTGCTCGTTTGAGCTCGTGTTTCGCGTTTATACCTATCGAAACCCCACACGCTACGGTAGAGATGCACCTTTGCTTCTCTGAGGCTCTTAACCTATTGAGGAGGTTCTATACCTTCCTTAACCCAAAAATCAACTTTGACTGAACAAAACTGAAAGTGCAAGCGGATGAAAAACTCGGTGGGGCCTAGGTGTACAAATAGTTCACTTCATGCCGAAACAAGGTTGAGATGCCCACCCTTTTGTGGGGCTAAGACGCCCCGTCTTTCGGAAAATGGTTTGGTCAATAGTGGTACCTCTGTATCGTAGCACGCTTCCCAGGTCACATGGTACTCTTCATCGGGATAAACGTTCCTAATTTTTCCTTTTGAGGACAAAAAAATACGTTCACCCTCATTTAAAGCATGCGTCAATACTTGTTCCGATGGATTTCCCGCAGCATGCGCTGTTGGCGCACGTTATGATAGGCAATACTGTATAAGCCCCACGTTTGAGGGTCCCCGCATATGGGGAGATCCACGAACGATACCGTAACCCGCACTGTGAGGAGGAACTGTTTTGGATTTTGCTGGCAGCGTTTGGTGCCCCTGGTGTATAACGATAGAAGCGTGCCAAGATAGACGTAGCACGTTTTCAGTTCTTTCGTCGATGGGTCACTCCACCAAGTGACCCCCCTGTTGCTTTGCTGTTTTTATCTTTTAGTTGCGTTTATATTTTTGCAATATGAATCCGCAGCGGGATTGTCAGATGCGCTGCACCAACACTATCATCCCCTAAACTATGTTTTGTTCGCCGTGAGGTATAGTCACCCGTGCGAGCGCCACAAGCCTCGTATCGAAAATGGGGGTAGCGCCGACCCCCCCTCGCTCCGTGCCGTAGCCTTGGAGCTCGGGTCCCACGTTCGGTTTACGCACAATCAGGTGAAGGTTTAAATGCGAAGCGCTGCCACCGAGGAGCCTCAGAATGCAATATTGGTCCACCTGTACCGCAGAATGTATGGCCAGCAAGATATGTACCTCTTCATGTCCACGAGTAAGCCGGTGAGGAAGGTCAGACGGATCAGGTCCATAGTTGGTACCACCATTGAAGCAAAGGACTGCCCGACCGACGGCACAAACGTAGGCACCTGATGGACCCCACGGAGAGCGCGGCAGAGCGGCAGACAGCGATAAAAAAACGAACTAAGAAAAACAAAAACTGCCATGCACAGCGTTCAAAAAGGAAAAATATAGCGTGTACTCGGCCAGCGCTTGGTGGACCTCATGAACATGAACAAAAAGCGGCGGAGGTTAGACAACGGCTGGAAACTAAAGCACACATGGTGTTCTCACGGCGATTGAATAAACAAATACCACAAGAGGCGTACCAATCGTACCTCGAGTGATTTTTAAATACACAGGAGAAAACGTAGTACTCATAAATCCCCATTTGAAGAGCATCAGACTAACCGGGAGTTCATTGCTTGAGGAGCTTAAACAGCTATAAAACCATTTAACCCTAAAGATGCAACCCCCATGGCGGGGTGAGCGTTTTCTTCTTCCTTCTTGGGACTATTGGTGAGCCGTCGTCGCTGGAACTCGTGACGTACATTGCAGCATGTCAAAAGGACGACAACCATTGGAAAAAGCAAGTAAGTCGCCATACCTTATCGGACCAGCGCACCACCTCACCACTCTCCGGGTTGATGAAGTAGTCGAACACGAGGCCCTGATAAGGTGTTCACAACAACGCAGAAGTGAGAGGCAAAGATACATAGTTAACATGGGCGTCGCTATCCTGGTAACCATCTGAACGATTCCGATCTCTTGACACTTGTTCAAACATTGACTAATCAAACAACGTGTTTTTCCCCATCTCGGCGTCTTTATACTGTAGGGATACCCTTCGTCGCCTGCCGCCTACCAATGGAAACGCTACAATACCCGGTGGGCTCTCGAAAGGAGGAATTATGAACGTGAACAAGCCACTGTTTACGCGCTCTCCACAATAACACATCATGCCTGCGTTGCATCTGCGATGAATTGCCACATTTATCAGCATGTATCCGCGAACCGCGACTGGCCGACAGACGCTACGGACATGCCACCGGCACCAACGGTAGAAGCCCCGACTCAAGACCAAGTGCTAGTCAAAGCGGTATTGCCCCGAAATCCGCGAAATGAAGCCTAGCGCTCCGACAATACGGCCGCTAGGGACGGCCACCACACTAAAAATCTACTATCCCGCCAAACCAAAACCGTCCCGCGAATTCACCCAATTCAAGATGGGGTTTCCAACCTAACCTCGAAAGATGGCTTGCTTCTTCAAACATATGGCCACGATCAGTGGCTACCCCGAACCAAGGCCAACGGCCCCGTTAATACTCAACTACCCCACAAGTCAGGAAATGCGGCTGTTGATGTTCTCACATTGACTCGCACAATAAAGTCCGTGGTGACAGGGTAGGCTCCAGTCACCCTGGAGTGCAAAAAATATCCCCATGCAAAAGGGGAAAAAAAAAAGAAGTAGAACACGTACATACCATAGCTAAAGCAACGTCTTATACCCACCAAAAAGCAAAAAAATGAAAATTGAGAGCATTACGACCGTCCTATCGTACGGCCAGCAGCCATCTATCAGAAATCACGCCGAAAAAGTCCGAAGTCCCCCCAAAGTTGAGCAAAGGCTCCGATGATGCGATCAGTGGCGGCTGCCACCTCGTTCAAGATCAGGTTATACGCCATAAATAAACTGAGGTGGAAACCATACGAACCTGGTCGGGCAGCGTGTTGATATCGGCGGAATACCTATACTAGCTTTTCTTTCCACCTTGACCGCGGACGAGTGTAAAAAGGAGCATTGCAAAACTACGCCCGTGTTTTCGAGAACAAACTACCTGGCGACAGTGTGGGACTACAAAACAATATGTATAATGGGGTTGTGCTCGACACCAGAACGATAGCGATTAGCCTATCGTATGTTGAAGATGAAACAGCCACGCATAACAACCAAACTGGCCCGCAAGCGTTGAATGATTGATGTATCGGGTGCGTGACGGTACGCGGAGGCGCTAAGTTCGAGATGTCATCCCTCCTCTGGGAGCTTGCTCCTTGACGGTCTATCGCATGATTGAGTGTTCACTCCGAAATTTAGAACCAACCGTCGACCACGCCATCAAAGGCTTCGCGGAAACCCGATACAGGAGCAGCAACGAAACATCCTTCCCGCATGAACCGCACCCTGATCGTTCCAAACCCATGGGCCCCCAATACAAAGGTAACAGCCGAGCCATCCCTCTATAGTGCGGTAGGTCTTGCCATTATATAGCCAAAAAAAAGTATACTTTTTACCGGTTGAACTCCTCAAGTTGTGAATCTAGCGGATAGTACAACTAACTTGTAGAAACGTTGGTCGGGTTGCTCTAGTGAATGCCTTCGAAGGCGTGTTTCCGGTCAGATATTGAGCTCCTCGTTCGCGTTAGGGGCTCAGAAATTTCTTAGAATCTGCTGCACCCCTAGTGTGGGATGACTCAGCCCGCAAACCGAGGTTTGCGTCCGGCGGAAACGTGGCTACCTGCTCCGGTATCTTCACGGTCTTGGGTGGTAGCAGCCTCCTCCATTCCTGGCTGAACGCGCGGCGGTCGTCACTCTTGGAGTCCGAGGACAGCGCACCGCCAAACGACCACATCGCCGCAAACAGAAACACCCGTTCCATGTTCTGTAGTTTACGCAAGCGACGGAAGGACGTGGGACAACCACCACAAGGAAACAGGGGCAGGAAAGGATCGGTGATAGCTGCGACGGGTTTTACCCTTTTAAGCTGGGGAATGCCACCGACATCACCAAACGGTCTCACCGCGTTAAGTAGGAAATATTGTTCCATGTTCCAACAGTATACCAGGTATGCACTAAAAGGTCGATTTGGGCTGGTCGGTGTCGCTTGCCTGGGTAACTGTGCGATGGCTGCAACTGGCTTTATTTCGTTTTTGGGACCTTTCTAAACGTTTTGTTTCCCACACCGTGAGAGCATCCGTTTTATATTTGTAAACAAAGACCATGACTGGGTTTACTTCGTTTCGGGTTCATTATGTTGTGTCTGATGTATCTGATAGGTTACAAAATTAAGACGCTTGTGCTCTCGGTTTCAATTTACCCACACCGCCGGGATTCTCTGGCCAACCACATCAAGGAGGAAGACCTTGTACATGTGTCATATATCGGGAATTTGCGCGGGTTTAGATCATTTCCCGCGGGTCGGATCGTGTCAGGGTGACCCGTGAGATTTGAAAACCACTTCACCGGACCCGACCCCCTCCATGATGGTTCGGACACCTCCTGACCCGACCCGGCCTTGACATTTCGGAAACCATCCTGACCTGACTCGTGGGATGGATCATGACCCGTGAAAATACCAAGGCTACGGTAGGGGGTGTATCCTTATATTAGTTAACCGAGTAGGTGTTTTCCATGCGAGTGGCCTTGTGTATTGCTCAGACCGATTTAAACCACATTTTGCTGGCGCAGCGGAACATAAATGTGGACGAGATTTCGTTGCTTAACGCTAGTCTCCAAAACTTACACAAGCTAAAGACGGCGAAAGAGACAACGTAGACGATCGCGCTAGCGTAAAATATGCCCCCCCCCTAACGTACCGTTATATGAAAGATAGTGGTGCCATCAGAAACGTGGAGAGGCAAGGACAGGTGCTCACGATGACGGTGTGCCTTTGGTCACGTACGTATTTCCGACGGAGAGGAACCTTTGACGCAGGGCCTACCCAACGCAAAATAATCCGATGTGTATTTTCCCAGGTGAAACAAACATACCAAATCAAGGTGACACCCGCATCTTTTGGTCAAGCAAGTCGTGTATCAGCCAAGGGGTGAACGTGAAACCAGCAGATGTCTCACGTCAGCTGTCCTCTCGGCGAGGGCGGGAAGTAGACCTTCCAGCAGAAGACACACCGCCTGTCATGTCGTGGCCACGTGGTGTAAAAACCGCACAAAACACAGTAACATATAACGGAGAACGAGCCGCGGGGGTAAGCGGCAGCGGGGGGGGGGGGGGGGACGGGGGACAACGGGTTTATTTCCTGGCTTGTTGCATATTGTGTGATGGTGTCAGGCAGTGGACGGACCCATGATACGCGCTCGCTAGCCTCGGACAGAGAACGTCAGTTTAAGCAAAATATAAGAACTACCGTGGCTTCGGCGCGCTCGTCTACGCAAAAAAACCGGCCGCCCCAAAAGGAAGATATACTCACTGAAAGTGTCATCAAATTTGTTACGTTTCGGTATGGCTGAGGCAATGTCACGCTGACCCACAAGGTATATCTGAGGAAATGCCACGCTGACCCACAAAGCAACAAATTACAACCATGTGAGAGATGTATCGCTTAGATGTCACGTAGGTGTAAGGGGAGGGGAGAAGACCGGGTGAGGACCAACCAGACAATCGGACATTTTCCCATCAAGTCTTAAGGATGTTGGGGCTATTTTGTCGCGCGTGTGTAACGGCAGAGGTCGCATATTTTATCTGAAACGATTCCAGAACGACGGGGCTCCTTACCACAGAATCGTCATATTTCGTTTATTTTCTTTTTGTGTAAGTTTGATGAAGTACCTAGGACATGGAGCCGTTCATCCCGTAGGATTGTTTCTGTTCACTCAAATATAGTTTTTCGGAGAGACAAATAGCTCGTTCAGTGAGGAGCCACAAAATACAACAAAAACGTGCACCTCTAACGTATCATGCGTCTCGTTTGCTCAAAAGATCAGTAGGGATTATTCCGGTAGTGTGCTGCACCTGCACCATGCTTATGGTTGGGATGGGGACCAACGGTCCCAGCTTGCCCCTCTTGAGCATTTCCAGGATGGCCGGAACGTACCTGTGAAACAAGCCTGCCAACATGCGGAAACACACTTGACTGAGGATAGAAACGGTGCTTTTACGTGAAACCATTACTAATAGCGTATTAAATTGAGAGGATTAACGAGACATTTGTGAAATCCAAAACAGACTCGACTGAGAATGGGACAGAGACAAGTATGCCAAACCAAAAGCCGACGATGATGAGACGACTTGATGGGCCGTGGATTATGGGGTTTCGCAAGATAACCTGCGAGAGAAGCGCGCGAGAACTGGCTGTGGAAAGAGTCAATGGCGCTACACCGTATGGCTTTGTCCTCTAAAGTCCCTTAGACCCCGAACTCAAGGACCGAAATAACAGCCAAGTAGCAAGTATGATCTTTTCGAACCGCCGTCGAGTATTGTTACCGCGAGAAAAGACGAACATGTTCGTGCGGCGACGCCTGCTACTATAGAGGTAGCACTTTTCGTCTGAAAAGGTTTCTGAATGACGAGGCTTTTTTCACCCCAAAAATGTCGCAAAAGGATGATTTTGTTTTCATGGTTCTCGTTGTGTACATGGGCCATGGGAGTTTTCATCTGGTGTGTAGCAGTTTTATTTTTCTCCATATCATTTTCTGAGAGAGGTCTTAAGCTCCCAAGTTTGAGAAACCACCGGAACAAAAAGGGGTGCACCTCTCTCGTACAACGCGTCCGGCGCCCGTGGCGTACTATGCTTTGTGTTTCATTTGAGACACCAACGCCCTGGATGGGATTTGGATCTACTCAATTGAGGACCTGCATGGACACTAGGTGTTACGCCTGACGTAGGATCCGTAAATACAATCTTCATTCGATCCGCCTATTAATGGTATTTTTCGTGTGGGTTCGGCGTCCGCACGTACCTTCTAGAACGACCCTCTCGCTTTCAAGGGGCCTTGCCTGAACCCAGCTTTCCATGTACGGGTGCCAGCCAATGTCAGTCTGTTCGAACGCGAGGGCGAAGGGGGACGCACACGGAGACGCAGTTGCATTCCCGAGTAGTTAGCCCGACATCCGACGATTGCTACGATATAGTTAAACACTTTTTTGGCTATTCTGTTTTCCGAATGACGGGGCTTCTTAACCAAAAATCGTCGAAAAAAAATTAAAATAGGATGTTTTTGTTTACATTATTCTCGTTGTATACCTAGGCCATGGGAATTTTCATCCGGTAGCAGTTGTATTTTTCCCCAAATCGTTTTTTTGAGAGAGTGTCTTATCATCCAAATTGAGGAACCTCAGAACAAACGTGGTGCACCTCGATCGCAGCACGCATCACCTTTTAGCACGAGCTTCCAGTTTTCTGAGGTCACCATAGTTTGTCCCGGAGCGCAGCACCCTACGAAGTACCTCATAACACCAAGAATAGTCGGTGTCCCACTGTGAGGAGGGTATTGTCATCTGGTAAAATATCCCCATCGTAATAGCACATCGACTGTATCGGACTAGAACCGCCTGTTTTGCACCTTCTAGATATTCCCAATGCTGTGCTCGACATCACTCACCTCGTTGACGAAGAGAATACCCGCTCGGCTGACCGTCGCCGGCGTGGCGTTCTTGAGCGAGTGTATCTCGAAGATCATGCGCATCGCCGCCGTCAGGGGAATCCGCTCGTTTGACACGAGTGTCAACACCTACCGTCGTAGGTCGTATGAAAACAATAAGGCTATCGCGAAAATTGTTTGAGACATTGTTAACGATATTTTTCACGTCTAAGGCAGACGAGACGATGGGAAACGAAATATCAAGGAATCGTCGACGTAGAGGGGTCAGTACACCTGCCCGTTTTGGCACGCAAAACTCATCATAACGGGGCGAAAATAACTCAAGACCTCAATTTAAGTTTTCGCGTCCGAGCGAGACAAACGTGTACTACACAGGTACTCGATATTCAAGTAGATGGTAATGAAAGGGCGAAAACATGAACTACTTTCTAGGTGTTCCATCTGACAATGTATGGCATGAGCTTCAGCGTCGACAGCTGGTAACTCGACAAAAGAAGAAATAATCTACCAAGGTGGCATATCTAGCAATTTGTAATATTGCTTCAACTTTGCCCGCTGTGATCTGGTATTTCACCTGTTGGTTTCGGTTTAGGACCCTATATTGGGCTCGATAAGTTATATGGAGGGTAGGGTTGTTGGCAAAGAGCGGCACGATGATTGCGGCATTTCAAAGCAGGGAGGGCGGAGACGTTGACCGGTGTTGTTGGTGACCGAAAATATCCCTTTGCGCGATAATAGAGCTGGTATATGATGCTGTGCTATGGTTCGGGTGCATCACGTTGTCCCCGCGGTTCCTGCCCACGTGGGGAGAACTTGAATAACCTAATAGACACGTCTTGACAAAACAAATACTCAAAGGAAATATCAACGAACAACCTCCATGTCCTCGGTATACGCCTAAAATGCTTTTGCCCAACAACCAAAAATTCGGACGATTTGGGACTAAGGAGATCCGTCCTTTGATAATTTGTTTAGCCAAAAAGTCCTGCGCCCTATGTACAACGCGTGAGATTGAAGGAAGCGTTTTTCAATGAGTACGGCTCTCCTCATGCTAAGCGCGTGCGACAAATGGTGGTGTGTTTTTTACGGTGAGCTAAGGGTCTACCTATGACCCGCACCTTGTTGTCGTCCATAACGGTGTTCATGCTCTCGATCCACACTGCGTCGATGTCGCCGTCGAGGATAACCCACTTCATGGTCTGGTGTGGACCGAACGGCGCCCACTCCTGCATCAAATACCATTAATCGCAAAACGGCATGAAAACACGTGTAAATTGTATATATATACAGACTCTTCCCATAATTTAAGGCATGGTACATAAGTTTCTCATCTGTGGGGAATTAACTCAACGCCCACAGAAGGAGATACCTCCGCTGGCATCGCACGGTAGGGGTTTGGACATTTCGGGGCAAACGTTTATGACCGATCTGACCGGTCGGGCTCCTTGAGTGTAAACCTACGTCTTTGTATATAATATATACGAGTATATTTCGTTTAGGACCAGGGAATAACGCGCGCCACCATAGAGGTGCACCACATTTTTTTCTAATACTACCACTCAACTCGGGAGCTTACGGCCATTCCCAAAGCCAGATGTGGAGAAACATAAAACTGCTGCAAGTACCGGATAAAACACTGCAAGACCCAAGTACACAACAAGAATCATTTATGTGAAATGGCCTATTATTTATTTTTTTCCGACGATTTTGGGTTAAGGAGCCCCGTCATTCAGAAGCCATTTCAGACCAAACGTGATGCCCCTACCGTAGGATGCGTCCAATAGACGTGTTGGCCGGCTTGAGAGGAGGAGTGTCTTCGAAGTCATGTTTCGGGGGAGATATTGAGCTCCTCATGGTAGGAGCTCAGAAATTTCCTAGAATCTGCTGCACCCCTTTCGTGGAAGGACTCTCCGGTGGGGATGGTCGACATATGTTCTTGTTTGGTGGGTCAATTTTTATCAACATCGCATCACCATCGCCAACGATATTTACCTGATGCGTGTCGCTTCTGTGGACCAAACGGCGCCCACTGCTGCAGGCAACATCGTTTCCGCATGTCAACGTCATTGGCGAACAACCCCTTAGGGCCTCAAAATCAAAAATAAAAATGTAACAGCCACGTGGCGACTAAAACGTCGGTCATACCACTATGCCCACGATTCGAAGGCACGAATCTCAGAACGGTTTGCTTCACCCCAACGAGGTGCACGACACGCGAGCGGCATGAAGCTACTTCTTCCGCTAACCTCTCGAAACATGCGACGATAGAGGTTGCAGCCATCGTTTTGTGAGGTTCCTCCTAAGGTGAGGACGTGTCTACCCCGCCCACAGCCTGATTTTGATAGAACCAAAACTGAACGCACCACCGGACGAACGAAACTGATGGACGATGATGCTAAACGTATAAAACTAATAATGCTGAAGAAACCTTAGACATCATTCCTCCGGTTTTAGGTTGAGGTAGACCCGTTATTCAGAATAAGAAAGTAGACATAAATGGCCACGTGTGTCGCAGCACGCGTGCTTCGTTCTCCTTCAACGACTAAAAACGCCGCGACGCTTCTCGTGCGTTGACCCCCCACCTCGATCCTAACCGTACCTTGCTCATGTTCCTCATGATTATCGACAACACCCCGTCCTTCCACTCCTTGCCGAGAGTCATGTACCCGTAGAGCTCGTCCGATGTAACCGCCTGTTGTTGAGATCGAAAACGGGTGTTTTGACAGCGGTCGGTGTCTGGTAGGCTAGCTTTCCCGCAGTTGACGTATGAGCTCTTCGTTTTCACTACCTAGATACCAGGTACATATTTTGACGAGAGGTACCAGACAGACCATAGATGGTCCTGGTCGAAATCGAGAACACTTCATTTATTAGGTCGGATTTAACTTCTACAAGGTAGGTTGGAAGGGGCGGGGTTTTGAGCCTCGGGGCCAACTTCAACGCAATGACCGAAATATTTTGTTTTGTGTCAAGCGCTAATCAATATACCGCACCTTGACCCTCGTAGCTAATCCCGATCGATTGGGAAGGTTATCGGAAGGTAGATGTTACAAAAACGAGTTCGTGTGGGCTATCAACTATGTTGAAACATGCTAACGGTAGAGGTTAACTATTTTTTTTCCTGAGGCGCCTAACCCGATGACGAGATACCTCACCCAGAAAAACAGTTTTTGATTGCAAAAAATACGAACCGACGAATGTCACGACAGCGGGGGGGTGTATTACCCCCTTTTGGGCACTTTTTGTTTCAGTGACTCGGTGTCACTCGCGCGGGTGACGCCCCCCTTCCCCTTGCGGTGACAGTCTTTCTTTCCTTTCGTGCTGTTTAACGTTCTCGATATTAATACGAAAAGGGATGGGTAGCTACGCTGCACCGAAAATATCGCCGAGAACGTGTTTTTGTCGGTGAGGTACAGAGTCGCTCGCGCGAGTATGGCATGATAGTGAACACCCGGTTGATAAATTTGTGGGTACCCCCGCCCTACCGTATGATAGCCTTGGTCAAACCTGGGGGACAGCTCCCATGGCCTAGGAGTACACAAGAACAACAAATATTACAACACGAGAACGAATTCCCGGCGACGAGTTCGGGTCAAGGAGGAGCCCCGTCGTCCAGAAAGACAAGGTGTCGAAACGGTGCTATCTCTGTCGTAGCTCTCTTCCGGACGAAAAGGGAACCATCACCTTGACGGAACTTTGCCGAGGGGAAGATGCGGCGAAGCCTTAGTGCGGATTACCCACGATTTCGTCAGATACCCGTCTCAAAGGGGGACGCGATGAAGAGTACGATTGGACTGTCAAACCAGTGTTGTTGTTGATGTTGTCAAACGTGGGCTACGTCCTAGGCCCACAAATTCAAGGTTAAGCGTTGCGAGGGGAACGACAAACAAGTATAGACTGCGCTCGCTCGCTTCGCTCCCTCGCTTGCTTCCACACCTTTGGATTGACGGTCTCGGCCACCGTGGAAGGCTTTGCTTCACCCCGGTTGTGGCACGCCATCAGGGTCTTCCAAACCGTTGTCTTTCCACAACCCGCGGGTCCGAGAATCATCACGCTACGCGAGGGGTACATCGCCACCGGCCGTACGGGAGGCAATACGGGCGGCATAGCACGTTACAGGGATGCTTGCCCAGCACGTGTTCATCTTACGTCGTAGGGGCGGGTTACGGTTAAGATCAGGTGCTGCTGACGGCTGACACCCGAACCATAAAAACGTGGCATAGACATATGCATCAGCACTTTTGAATGAAAATGTGCTGATGCGGGAGGGGGAGGCAACAACGTACACCCCTAAAGTGACACGTCCCACGACGGGGGTAGCTTTTTGCGGCTAGAATACCTCTGAGCGACGGTAACCCCACGGGAGAGAGACTACCAGATCTAGTTTCAAGACCACCTATGATGTACTACGATCTTCGTGAAGCGGTTTGACCGGAGGCGTGTGTATCGTATTGGGTACCTACAAGGTATTATATCCGGGTAATATATCGGAGTATAGAGCTACGAAGGTGAGGAGCCTGAACGCTTGCAGCTTCGCCTCTACCGTAGCATGCATGTTTGCTTCGACACAAACAAAGCATACAAACGTTTTCCAGACTCATTTTCAGCAGTGCATATCCGGTTAAACGACGTTGTCGGAGCGTCGCACCTGTGCCTAACATCGAGGAGCTCTTGGAACTGCACAACCTTTACCACGAAGTCGTGGTCTGGTTGCAAAGACAGCTCGTCCACGCAAACGCTTGCACAGGCCTCAGAAAGCACCTCATTTACCTTTAAAGACGGTTCAATATACGCGTGTGTGTGCGTGGTTGCGACGAGAGGGCGTGGCGCGTTATCGGGAGGGGGAAACAAGAGTGGCTTAGGACGTGGGTGGGGTTAGTGCTGGGTGGGGGACGGGGGGGAAGAGGCGGGGGAAAGTGTGGTCGTGACGGGGTCGTGGTTGGGTGGGGAAGGGGGGGCGGTGGACGTGGGTCACGGCGGGGGATGGATCTCGAAGCATATCTTCCTCGGGACGATGTTCAGCTAAACTGCCTGGAGCAGCTGTAAGTTTCGTGATTGAGCTCAACCTAGCTCTGCGACTCCCGACGCCACATTGAGGTTCAAGGCATGCTACCGTTAGCTGGCGTACCGGATTGTTCTCACTCACTTGACAAGTTCAAATAATTCTTCCATTAACTGATTTGGAGAAACAAATACCCAACTCGATGAATAATCTCGTGACGTAAGATATAAGAAAACGATTCCGAACAAGGGTAAGATGGCACGTACTGAATCTTCCGTTTAAGGTGCGGGAATGAATCTTAAAATATAGTTGGAGGGCACGCCTATTGGGGGATATTCTAGTACGAGGTAGCCTGTTGATTGAGGTGAGCTCGATCATTCTGGAGAGAAAGAAGGACACGGAGGGTAGCACAAGAAAAAAACGGATACAGCAGGGCACAGGAAACTGTCGGGTTACTGATTAGCACGTGCGGAACCGCTGCGGTTGTAAGGTGGGCGATTGGAGGCGGAAGGTTTAAAGATATATAACAGTACAGCGGTCGCGTTTGACGCCTTTTTCTGCGATGGGCTGGAGTCACTCGTTCGTTCGGGTGACCCCCCTGTTCTTCGCCGCGGTGTCAAGCTTGGGTGGTACTTTTCTAGCGATGTGAGTCCGCAATGCATTGGTTGGCTAGACGGCGCCAAGCATATGGACAAAGTTATTTTGCGTCAGTGCGGTACAGAGTCACTTGCGCGAGCGGGTCATATCCAGTACAAACAATGGGGGGGTACCCCTCCTACCGTAGCCTTGGTCTAAAATACGAAACGTTTCGGCGATTTGAGGTTGAGGAGTCCGCCATTCAGAAAGAAAACCAGCCAAAAATGAAATGTTATCTCTGTCGAAGCACGGTTCACGGGTATCATGTCGAGTATAATGCCAAACGGTTCCCACACCCTAACCAGAGACAGGCAAGGCCTTTGCGCTTCCCGGTGACGGACGCACCTTGGGAGCTAGGTCCATCGAAGGGAATAGATCCGCGATTAGCCTCAGGAAAATCGGCGTGTCAGCGCTAATAATCTGCAAGACGTTGAGCGGCGAACAGAGCGGGAACCGACGCGCGTGAACCACGTCAGCATGAAAGGTGAACAACGTATCTGTTCGATCAGGCGCATATGCGACACACGTCGGGGGTCCGATGCGCGAATATTCCACAACGAGGTGTTGGTGAATGGTAGACGTGGACCTTTTTGGGCTCCTCGCTTGAGAAAAAACAACCGTGCTACCCGATGAACAATCCCATGGCCTAGGTATACAAGGAGACAAAATTGATAGACATAAATGTCTGACAATTTTGGGTTAAGGAGCCGGGCTATCCAGGTCGTAGCGCGAATCTTTGAAGAAGAACCGAAAGCGCAACACATACGCCCAAGTTACACGATACGGATAGCTGTGACGGGCAAAAAATGGCCATTCACATATAATGGGTAGAGCAATAGTTGTGCAGTAGAGGGGGCCGTCGGGAAAATCTTACGAAGCCAAAAGGTGAAACCCCTATCGGAGCCAAACGTCGGGTGCCATACGTACCTGGTACGTAAGGTTGCTGGCTACACGGGTGGTGTATCGTGTTGTGTGAGGACAAGAAACAATTCGCCGGCAAGTCGGACCTCGATTTAACATGTACAAACTCAACAACAGAACAAGTAATACCAATTAATCACCAGTCGTTCATCCTGGTACTGTACTCTCGTATGTTGTTCAGTCCCTGGTATTCTCTTCTTAGTGTTGCTCTGCCCTGTAAAACCGTGTCAGGGATGGTTTGGAGGACGCACGCTACCGTAAGAGCGGAACCATTACGTTTTCGAGGCTCGCAACAACTTGAGGAAATTTATAACTCACCCAAAACATGGTTTGGGTAAAAGTTGAGAGTGCTATGGCGTCACCTAGGTATATAACCAATAATACGGCGATATGAGGAAGAATCTTCCAACATTTTGGGGCTAAGGAACCCCGTCGTTCAAGAACCGTTTCACGTAGAAAATTGCTACTGCTGTCATAACAAGCGTAGTGGGTTTTCAATACAGTCGCAAACCCTCTCTCACGAAAACCGCCCCCCTTCCCCCCTCATCGCTGCCCGATAGCATTTGATTCGTTATGCCCTTTGCACAAGGATCGCTTCCATCGAAACAATCAGAGGTCGCTATGCACGTAGTGTTCATTTCGCGATTTTTTCATGTACATATGTACATGTGTACTGGCGACGATTAGTATTCCTGTCCATGTGTGACCACTACACCTTGGGGGTGTTGAAGTCTCTTAGCGCTCTCATTAGAACAGCCTCCTCGTCGATGTCCGGGTCGCAGCGCTTGAGCTTGCCGGCTACAAGCAGAACGGACTTGACCGCTCGCAGGCCCCAGTCATAGTGGAACTGCAAACGTGAACAAAAACGCTTGCGGTCAACGTCGTCGTCTGCTTGGGTTGGCTATTTTGTTGCCTAACCGAGTCATCATAAACCCTTCTACATTACATCGGAGAGAGAAGATAAAAAAATCCCAGCATTGTTGTTATAGTAAACGTAATCCGGATCGCAGAGCTCGACGTTTTCGGCTACGAAGTGGGCGGGCTTGACTAGTCGTAGCACGCGTCGGCAATAGATTCAACTTCGGGATGTTACTTTCGGTTATGGCGTGGACTACCGCGATTATTCTGGACCGCGCATGGACGAATTCTAATGCAGAGGGGCATTATTTTTGCTATGAGGCTAATCACTTGAGGAGCTCTGTACCTCCCCCAAGGCCTTGATTAGCGGTGGGGGGAGGGGGGGGTGGGGGTGGGGAGTGCTACCGGATAAACAATCCAATGACCCAAACAAACAACGAAAAACATTACACACCAAGAAGGAATGGTGGTTTTGACGATGTTCGACTACGGAGTTCCGTCATTCAGGGCATTTTTTAGCCGAAACAGGTGCTACGTTTAACGTAACATTTGTCTATGGCACTCGTGCATTCGTTGGACGGTTAGGCACGTCAAGATTCAGCTCAACCTGAGACAGGCCGTAATCCTCCTTGCCTTCAATCATGCCCGGATTGTATGCACAGCACCCGGGGACGGCCCCCGACGAGGAAACAAAGACGCCAGAGTACTCACTACGCCAGTACCAATGACGAACATGGCTACATGGCTACGACCTGCTGCAGACTTCGCCATACAACACATAAGTAACCGAGCTTGCCGGCCTTAGGACACGCACGCTCTGCGTCAGGGCTAAGCTTATCGATGTAGACGGGAGCTATGTAAGCTATATCAGGGCAACCTGAACGGCCAGCCCATGGCCCACGCATTCAACACACACTATCGAAATACACAGAATATACGCCAAAAAAACTGTGATTTTGCTTAGTTGGGGAGCCTCGCCTGTAAACAAAATCGGGCTCCAGAATGAAACGACTTCCGTAGCAGGCTCATTGCCGCATGATAATGTAGAGTTCCCCCGTTTTATTTCCGAGGCTTCCCGATCGAGGAGCGCTACACCATCTCCCAGTATCTGACGTGAGAAATATTGAAAACGCCAATCCGATGAACTATGCCATGGCCTAGGTATACCACGAAAATCCATGCATCAACAAGAGCGAAATTCCGGTAAGGAGCCCCGTCCTTTAGGGAATTACTGTCAGCCAAAACAACTAATATACACCTATCGAACAACGCGTCCATTACCTGCTTAGACAGGAGCTCAGAGGAGAGGGAGTACAGAGTCACGAACTTCACCGCCAGGGCGCGAGCTTTCACGAAGCCCTCGGCCATGAGCATGTTCTCGCAGATCGGTCGAAGATCGGGGCGGATCATCGCGCACGACCTTGGCAGAAAAGACGCAAACGGAACGAAAGGAAACGAAATTGGTGCTAGTGGTGGACGGCACCGTGACGCGCAAAGAAGCTTGTAGGCCAGGCTTTCCTCGTGTTTCCTTACGTGCATGGTGCATATCGCCCTCCATCCCCTGATCAACACATCGCACAAAACAACCAGCGTTTAATCGTCCCTCCGCGGACTAAGGACTATATCCTGGCCTTCAATTGTTATTGTTGCTCTGAAGCTGGCTCATGGCCATAATATAGTCCGTTTCCATAGACACACCCAAATTCCTCCGTCGTGGACGGGTATCCACGAATACCCAGACTCGCCAGCAAGAGGAAACGGCAAAACAAAAAACAAAAACCCAACCCAACCTAACCCAACCTACCCGATGCCCCTGACTCGCCCACAACGGGGGGTGGCGAAACACTAACCAAGCCTCAACCAGCTAGGCATATCACCCTGACATACCTGAATAACGCTTTAAGGTTTTCAGGTAACTCCGTCCGGCCCGCGTATCCTGGGTTCATTGTGATGAAGAATCCGCATGTGGGGATCATGGAGACAGCCTCTCCGAGGAAGTCGAAAACGCCCACCTTGATGGAAATCATAAGAAAGGGTTGCGATAGTTATGAGGCATTCAGGGGGCAGGGTGGAGGAAGCCCAGGTTCATTCCGATGGATTGCCCGAAGACGGGAACCGTCGAGACCGTCTCTTCAAATATATTGAGCACACGCACCTTACGAAACGTGCCATACTTCCACAAATGTTCACGAAGGCTTAAAGCGAGAAGATGATAGGTGGTGCTATGTACTTAGTTACAGTAGTCATGCAATGAGTTTTGATAGCTGTGTGGCGGGATTAAGGAAGAGGAATACAGAGATAACCGTTCCTGCGAAGTCGAAAACGCCCACCTTGGGAGGACCTTGTCAACGGATTTCGGTAAATATGGGTTTTGGTCACCATGGTGTTTCGACAATTGTGCGGTGCGATGGTGTTGGGCGACGACAGTCGGGACCGCTGAGTACTCATATCTTGGTTTTCGATAAGTGAGCTTCAAGTAGCAAGTCGGGACGATAGGAGACAGCATCGCCGAGGGGAAGCCGAGCGCGCCCATCGGAACCATTTCGCTGTTTGTCCGATCTGCATGAGAGACGCACGCTACGCTGCAGTAGATGAGGTCCGAAATAATTATCAGGTTCCCAACAAAAACGAGCTTTGTACGGCTGCAACTAGCCTCCAGAGGCAGCGTACGGCTCGAGCTACGGCAAAGATGGAAGCACATTTTGGAAACAGTGTTTTTGCAAATGACAGGGATCCTTGACCCGAATTCGTCGGACTAACATTCTTGCTTTCATGACCTTTTTGTTTATATACCTAGGCCACAGGTTTGGACGCGTGCCACGATGAAGATAGCACTTTTCGCCTGAAACAGTTTCTGAGTGACGGGGCTTCTTATCCCGAAATCTTCGGGAATACGCCCCATTTACTCTTGTTTGCATGATTCTCGTCGTATCATTACCTAGGCCATGGAACTATTCATCCGGTAGGCGTTTGAAGTTTTCATAATCAGATTTTGGGAGAGGTATTAACCTCCCAAATTGAGGAACCTCAGAAAAACAAGTGGTGCCCCTCCGCTATCGTAGCACGCGTCTTTCAAGAATATGTTCATCGGGCGGGTTGCCCTTTCAATTTTTCTTCAGCCCAGGTTTTGGTATGCGCGGGGTGTCCACATAATCCAGTGAGAGTCGCAGAAAATGTTGGTGTGCCTCGACCGTAGCTTGCATCGTACGCCAAACCAAATGAGCAAGTCCGTAGACTATTAATAGGCGTCTAATCTAACGAGTACGAGCAGCGTTATCAAAAACATCAATGCGATATTGAGGCTTCCAGCCGTGGTTCCTTGGATGACGAGCCGCTTCAGCCACACACAATGTTTTGTTTAAAGCCCAACTCCTCTACTGAATCAGGACCCTATAGTGCTGCAAACCGCATGTACAGAGCGCAATCGCTCCAAAAGTGGCAGTCAAAATCCACACCTTCACGTTGGGAATGCCCGCGGGCAGGTGCTGGTACTGAGGCTCCCGAAGGTCAGGGTTCGAGAAGCGCGTAACGGCGTCCTGGATGCATTTGACTTGACTGGCCACCACGGAGAGCACCTGCATTGTACAGGTAATGCTCCGATTGTTTGCATAGTCGTCGCACATGTGGGAGAGAGATTACCTTATAATTCCCTCTCGTTTGAGGATCACTCGGACACGTTTCGGAGGAGTATTGGCTTCATAAATAGGCAGTATAATACTTGTTGATCATCTGGTATCCATCTCGCTGTGGTGATTTCGCAGGTGCTGATTGCCTAGTTCTAGTCTACGGTAAGTCAAGAGCAGATGTGTATATAAGGACGCCTGCTATGATAGAGATGCACCACGCTTTCTCCGAGGCTTCCTCAATTTCGGAGCTCAAGATATGTCCCCCCCAAAACCTGATTTGGAGAAACAAAAAAAAGGCAACCTGACGAACACGTCCATGGCCCAGGTACACGACGAGAATCATGCAAAACGAAACGATTTATTTTCCGACGGTTTTTGGGTTAAGGAGCCTCGTCATGCAGAAACCGTTTCAGACGAAAAGTGATACCTCTATCGTACCACGCATCTATGGTCAATGCGTTGCGCTGAGCACGCACTCCACGCAGTGGTCTATCCTGTGGGCGGGCTCCCTTCTTCGGGGTAGGAGGTGTAACTCAATGAACCACCTACATCTTACTATCGGTGGCAGGATACAACCGTTACAGCGTTTTGCAATACCTCACGATATTTGGTAAAGCCGACGTAGATTTCGACGGCAAACGTGAACGGAAAAACTGCCGATTTTAGCATCGGCCCCCTGGAGCAGTCCCAGCTGATGGTGTAGGAGAGATGATATGTTCCAGCTGCGGCGCAGGAAGCTGTGAGGCAAGCGTGAGGCATGAAGACACTCAGATTGCCTCACGTTTTTCGCAAGGGGCTAGATTCCATCGTGTTCGTCCTGTCTTGGTCTTGATACTATAATCAACAAACAACCAAGCCTCCAAAGGGCCAAGTAGCACGTTCCAGAGATATGAGAGATGAACGAGACACTGCAGAACCTCGGGTAACGTGTAATTTGTCTGATCCGAAAAAAACGGCAACCAAAACCACCACTCAAGTACGTACCTCGATTGATATACGGTTGAACTCATCGAAGCACCCCCACGCTCCAACCTGGCAAGGGAGGCGTCCGGCACACATGGGAAGAGGTGCGTCCGTGGACATTTCATCGACATGTCTGGCACGCCGTCGTGAGCACTAGCATCTCGCCGAGGTCAGGTTTGTCGGCGAGGCTCGCGTCAAGGAACAAGTGGTAGGCGTGTTATTAATCAAACCTTTGAAAAATGTTGGCGATTTTTGGTTTGGATCCGTTCCATTTCCGACGCAGATTTTGTTTCGTTTCATAGTGATCGCTGTTTGCGATACCGTCTGGGCGTCCGCTATCGCCTGGGAACGTGTATCTGCATCTTCGCTCACAAGAATGCAGATAGCAACCGCGTGGTACGTACGTAAGAGCCTCACATGCAATGGTTCTGGTCCGTAAAAGTGCCCTGTAATCTCGCATTTCATACACCGTTTCGCCTCCTAAGGCGCGATCGCAAAACACCTGCAGTAGCAGCGTCTTTTCGATTTCAAACTCTGTTTAGTTGAACAATATGCATAAACTCGTAGCTTAACCTACGGATGGATGTCAAAATAATTCTAAGAGCTAACCAACCCCTGCAAAGCTTGGGCTAGAAAATGAAAACAAAACGGTAGGGAAAATATTTTTCTTGTCTGATTTGCCTTATTCTAAAAACAAAAAAGGTGGGGACAAACGTTTTCTTGCCTGATTTCTTGTCCAATGTTTTATGGGGTGGATTGGACTAGGGTTGCGATTGTGTCGACGGTATCTGTCTTACTCCTTTATTTTTTTCCTACCCACCGCATACCCGGTGCACCGCCATAGCTCTGGGATGAGTTATTCATACGAGTGTGGAGAGTGCACGAGTCCCATGTCCTGCCGCTGGGCACCGCCTTTCGAAAAAGTGCTATCGAGGGTTTTGATTGTTTTCACCCTTACGCCTCTCACGACCCATTCACTCCACACTCCAACATACTCCAAAACGCTAGTACCTCGTGCAGGTATGTATTCCCTGTTTTCACGACGTGGCTGTGCTTGTGTTGCGGTTTGTCCTTATCACAGCGGTGGTTGATATACCTGAGTTAGACCCTTGAATATGTCGGCCATGGTGCGGTAGTTCATCTGATCCGAGCAGTTGAACACGTAACATGGCAGCCCTAGCCCTCTCGCCAGGTCCTGTCGTAATGGTAACAACATCACCGTTCAAGCGTTATATTTAAGGTCGCCTAGGAAGGTGAGTCAGCCGTTGGGGGCATCTGGAGGTTGGGGCGATGTATAAGCATGGGAAGGTGGCAACGAGTAGGTCGACGTTTTCTTCAAATTGGCATAGCCTACGCTAAAATTGGTGTATGACACAATGGGACACACAACATGATTCCCATGCGAATCTGAGTCCTCACACACCACGCTTCCCATGCGAATCTGAGTCCTCACACACGGTGTCGCCATATTTTGCGATTAGGGATCATGGAACACCTATCACACCTTCGTAGTCTCCGTTTTTCCTGTGCCCGCGGGGCCAGCCGGTGCACCTGAGTCGTCGTCACGAAGTGTTAGGGAACGAGGGAGGGGGTCATGGCAAGTGTACGTTTTCGTTGGCTTGGACAGCCGTTTTTCGAATGATATATAGTCGACGACGCTACCACAAAAATAAAGGTACGTTCAGACCGCTAGACATTGACCGACGCCTCTCCAGAACGGAGGAACCTGAATATTACAGTAGAGCCATCCCACGGTTGTAGGTCTTGCGCGTTTTAAGCTTGAAAATGGTATACCTTGCCGGTTGAGCTCCTCAAGTGAGGAACTAATGGTTAGCCTAATCATTTTACGAGTATATTTTGTTTCTGACCAATGCTACGATAAAGGCGCACCACTTTTTTTCCTGAGGTATCCTCCATTTGTGAGCTTAAGACCTCTCTCAAAAACTGATTTGGACGGAACAATATAACTGCTACCGGACGCAAAATCCCACAGTTTAGGTACATAACGAGAATCATGCAAGAAAAACGGTATCTATTTGGAAGATTTTGTGTTAAGGAGCCCCATCAGTCAGAAAACGAAATGTCAAAAAGTGCTACTTCTATTGTTGCAGTCGTCTTTTTTGCCAAGGGAATAGAAGCTTGGTCGGGGTGCGCGAACGAGTGCCTTCGAAGTTACGCTTCAAGTGATGATAGTGAGATATCGACCTCTCCTCACGTTAGGGGCTCAGAAAGTTCCTAGAATTTGCTGCACCTCTCGTGGAATGGCTCGGTATGAGTGATAGGCTACCATTGTTTGGTGTGCACAGTTTGGTTTGCTCGGGTTTCTAGCCTGATGAGCTCCAAACCTCTCCCACAAACTGGTTTTTAGTTTACTGATTATCCAAACCGATTAACAAACCCATGGCCTAGGTACAAAAACATATATACGATATATGTTGCTAACAATATCGACAGGCAGACGCGTTCGGCTGAAGGTGCCCCGATAGCCAGAAAATAAAACGGCCAATATAGGTCTGCCTCTATCCTAGTACACGACCCCGTAGACCGCGCTCTAGGCTAGGTCATAGGCCCACCCCATGTGATGTTTCATTGGATCCCGCGAACAAATTTATTTTAAAGTTGGCTTTCCAATAAAGCATATACTGCCGACCGATACAGTTCCGTGGATGCGACTCACCTCCGAGCATGAGCACAAAATATAGTTTAACCCGTGAATCATTTTTCCTCTACGATGGATGCCGGCCGACTGGCTCTGCGGAATCCTAACCCGAAGAAACCGTTGCCAACATCTAGACGCCCTCGGCTACAGCTCTTACTCTGTTGGTTTCACTCACCTCCCAGCATAAGTCTAAGTGCGGTGGTGAGGGTAACGTAGCAGCGGTCGGTGAGCGGCGTGATCACCAGGCGCCCGCAGTTTCCGGCGAACTCGAAGGAGTACACCGACCGAAAGTCGCAGATCTGGCGAGGTTACCGCGGCCCCATAGCGACAAGCACACGATCAAACCACGTTCGGGTTTGCGATTTGGAAACCATGATTTTTCAATATCCACATGTGGGGGAACTCCGATGTTTTGGAAACACGAGAAAAATCAAGTATACGACAAAAACTCATTGGGGTTTGGTTAAGGAGCCAATGACAATTCAACTTCCACGAGTGCGGGAACCACGATCCTTAGCAAACATGAGTCACATATAACACAAACGTTATGTGTTCCCCCTTCGCCCTTCATGTGTGTTGGCTTGATGGACGCGTCCGTTCCAAGGGTACCGCAACTCTGGCAAGAGCCGGGAATAATGGAAGCTCGATCATCAGAAAGCATTGTTCAGTAGGCGAATATGCTTCTGTCGGTTGTGGTGCAAAGAACCACTCCAGATAGAGGACTAAACGTATGCCATGACTGAAACTTAGGCTGTTTCCCTTGTGGAGGTTTGCATGCGACAAACGACGACATGCAGGTGTGTTTGGACGTTTGAAAGAATGGTAAAGTGTACTGAAGTTGTCACCCGACCACGACCAACCTTGCGCCGTACCTTTATTCGGACGCATCCCTCTACGTCGTCTTCGACTGCAGCGGCCGCTCCAGTTTGAGGTACTTTGCCAGCACCATCCTGCGCGCGTGGAAAATGACATGCTGAGTTAAGCGAAGGGAAGTACATCAACATGGATGGTCAGACTCCGAGCACGACGAAATTCTCATGCTCCCGCCCTCTAAGCGACGACAGATTCATCGATAGCCCCCTCCAATCCACCGGTTTTCTTTAACGAACGTTTCATGTCTGCGCGACACGAGGAAGGTTGCTATGAAAAAGAACAATGTCTTCAAATATATTATCTTGTTTGCAAAGGACAATCGAACGATGACGTGTGTGTGGCAAGGGGCACCTTATTTGAGAAGGTACCGCCGGAAGCCGACCTTCAAAACCGGCGATTCCGTAAAAGGAATGTTGGCGGGGGGCTACCGTAGAACTACTCACACATGCTACGGTGGAGGGGAGACGCGTGCTACGATGGAGGTAGCACCGTTTGCAATTTTTTTGCTGAATGACGGGGATCCTGAACCCAAACTCGCCGAAAATATACTTTTTTTTCTGCGCATGTATGATCCTCGTTGTGTACCAAAGCCGTGGGATATTTCATGCGGTAGAACGTTGATATTTTTTACAAATCAGTTATTGGGAGAGGTACGTCTTAAGCTCCCATATTGAGGAGCCTCAGAAAAACGTGGTGCACCTCCATCTTAGCACGGGTCGGGAAACCATTTCATTTTTGTGAGGCTCCTAACCCGAGGGGCTCTATACCGGTCCCAAAAGCTGGATTTTGATTTATGAAATCAACCGTTCTCTTCGATGAAGGCCCGATTACTTCATGAAGCTAAACCACTCAAGCACTCCCAACAAGGGAATGATGAAATCCAACGATTTCGGGGTAAGGAGGTTAGCCGGTCAGAAACCGTTTCGCCCAGCAAAGTGCTGCCTCCGTCGCAGTAGGCGACCCGAGAGCGACTGTAAACAGCTGCGATCAGGGTGTTCTGCGTGCTGGATGTGTACGGCTGGCTGGGGATAAAGACTGCCCGCAAAAGGGAAGCGTTTTGCAGTAGCGGGAAACTAGCACATAGCTCAGTATCTCCGACGTATAGCAACGGAAGGTTTCCTTGGCGGTACGTAGCCAGACCAGTCGATCCCGGAGGGCACAACGATAGTCCTGTACTGTAGTAGCCCAGCCAATTCTGGAGAGCACAACTTATTCGTGCACGGCAATTGCTCGGGAGGGAGGTGATATCGATGACGATTCTGTCGCATCACTCTAAAGCTTAGCGTATTTGGCGCCGGAAAAATACACGACACATCCGGGAACCATTGCCTGTCAGAAGCTTGCTACTCAACTGCTACCGGTAGGGAGCGCGCAGACTAGGAAGTGACACTAAAGACGAGGACCATGTCGAGGGCACCGCTCGTACGTAGGTGCCTTACTGGGAAAACGTTTGCGTGAACGCACGCACATGCCGAGTTCAGTAACACCGGAAATGTGACTTCCAAGCATAAAGCAAAATTGACGCGTGCTAAGACAGAGGTAGCAATGTTTTGTCCAAAACTATTTTCCGGGGGACGGGGCTCCTTCAACCCAAAGTCGTGGGAATGTTACCCTTTCTTTGTCAACCAGCACTTGTTTTCATACGTAGAGTAGGCCGTGGGTTCGTTCATCGGGTGGCTTTTTCAGTTCACCCCAAAAACACAATTGGATGAGATATAGAACTCCGCACAAACAAAACGGTGCACCTCTACCCTAGAGAGCGAATGCGCAAACAACAAATATACCGGTAAGAAGATTTTCAAGACCGTTCCACTCTAGTGCATTCCAGGTTACCGATCTTGCGAGTGTGTCGTAGCATGGCTCGCCTGGGGAGTCCAGTAGTACCGGAGTTGCGACTGCCAAGCGAAATCCAAGTTACTCTCAACCCGTCGATCGATCAGACCCTGCGAGAGACCGGCGGAAATTTAGAAGGGCAGACGGGCGGGTGAGCAAACCGACGGAGGGACTGAAATCCAGAAGGCGTACGGACACGAAATCAGCGGACAACACAGCATGGTGTGTGGCAACAACCTTATCGTTAGATGATTGTGCTGCTGTTTGTTCTGCCTTCGGTTTACCTATTTACGGAACACCCTAAAACGCTGACGTCATCAACGCGGTAGACCCTTCGCTGCCAACTTTTTTTTTCCAAGCTTGTTTTATCGGCACCATAAACGCGACGTTTGATTTAAACTGGCTCTGTCTGCTCCGGCAATAAGGCTATCCTCGCCCCGGTCTATCTCGACAGAGTTATTCCACGGTTGAGGTTGCACTTTGTTGGGCCGAGCGTTTCTGGTCGGATAGGATAAAAACTTCACGAATGTATTGGTTGGGTTGCACGAGTGAATGTCTTCGAAGTCATGGTTAGAAAAAAAAATATTCTGAATGTCCAGCCCACCTTAACGCACAATCGTACGAATGTCCTTCCTTCCTGTTTTGAATTGTGACGTTTTATATTCCTGGGCCATGGGTTTCGTCCTCTGGTCGAATTTTCGGTGTACTAAAGATATTGTTTTCGGTGAGGTGGAGATGCTTCCCACGCGAGGATCCTCAGCAACAAAAATGGTGCAACCTTCGCCGTAGCATGTGTCACCAACGCATGCAACCTCAACCGCAACGAAACCCACGAGCTTATGACGCACCCCCGGGTAGATCGCGCAACTGCGGTTTGGACAGCAGGCTCCCTACCCGGGCAGCTGAGGCTTTTTCGTATCGCCTGTGCTGCGTTCGTCTCTAGACGCGTTCTACGATAGCGGTAGCACTTTCCGTCTGAACTGGTTTCTGAACGACGGGGCGCCTTAACCCAATATCGTCGGAAATATGACTTTTTTTACGCGAATCTGGTTGTGTACCTAGGCCATGGGACTGCTTATCCGATTGCAGCGTTATGTTCTCCAAATCAGAATTGGGGAGACGTCTCAAGCTCCCAAAGTCGAGGAAACCTCCACAAAAAAAAAAATGGTGCACCTCTATCGTAGCACGCGTCTTTAGCTTTTCTCACGCTAGGGGTGCAGCAGAAGATTCTAAGAAGTTTCTGATCTCCTGCCATGAAGACCTCAACATATATTACTCGCGAAACGTCTTTTCGAAAGCATTCGTTCGAGCAACCCGGCCAACATTCAATGGCGGTATTCCTGAAACAAACAATACCCGGTATACTGGGAAGATTTTTATACTAAGGCATACGTGAGGGTCAAAACCCGTCAGAAATGTGGGAAACGATGTGCCCGAAAGGTGGAGCCCCTATCGCGGGAAGCTTCCTGCATGTTCGTCCGTCTGAGACTCCCAGGGGGTTCACTCTTGACCCAGATTGATTGTACTATACTTTAGACTCATGATATGGTAGGATTTCGCGTAGGTTTTGCGAGTGTCGCGGCTAGAGGATCTCTTCACCTCAGCCAACAGAGTCATCCAACGGTACGGTTTCTACATTGCGCGCCAAATGTGTCCGATCGGTTGAGTTGTTCAAGCGTGGAACTGTCGCCAAGTACGGTAATTCTAAGAGTGAGTCGGTTTTATGACTAGACGCAACATGTTGGTGGAATTGCGCGAAAGAATGTTTTCGAAGTCACCTTTCAGGCGGGATATTGAGCTCCTCACGTTAGAACCTTAGAAGTTTCTTTGAACTTGCTACACCCATAGCGTGGGACGGCTTTTCGAAAAAAAACGTGTTACACCTCTCCTAGCACGAGTCTGTAGTACAGTTTAGGTGGTTGCCGACGGGTGCTGGGCGGCTTTACGAAGTTTGACAACATCATGGATGACGCCATCAGGCTTCATGGATGACGCCATCAGCTAAACAAAGCGGTGCCGAATTTTCGCTGTCGCTGATGCAAACGAGACAACCTGCCAAGCGAGTACAAATATTTTCAGTCCCTGCTTGTAATTAGTCTACGTTAGTCTACTACCGTGCTCTACTGCCAACAGTATTGTTTTGCGCTACGATAGAGGTTCCCAACATCGGCGGGTGTATCAGCCTGTTCTACCCCGCGTGCTGTTATAGGTTGGCGCTATCGAGCGTTGCACTGCGACGCCGGATGTCAGAGGATACACCTACGCACCGAACACTGTCCCTCGGATACTGCATCTGCACCCGTCCGAGACTAAGTATACGGCAGGCGGGTTACACCACCCTTTGCACCACTGGTACAAACATTAGGCTCTGCATATCAACAACAGAAAAAGCGCGTAACGATGTCGCTTGCGTAGCGTAGCAAAAACAAACAGCTTAGCTGCGCATATCGCGAACTAAAAAACAAAGAAAAATACTCAAGAACCTAAAGGGGATATAGGTCAACCAAAATCTTGTGAGTGACTCTCTGTCTGGTGAAAAATATCCCCCCCCCCCTTGCCACAGCCTTGGTACAGAGAGGGTATTTCTTACCTGGACAACGTCTCGGCCGTGGACGTCGATCGTAATGAGGGTAATGATCTTCGCCCTAGACTCCCTGGTCAACCTGAAGGGTTGTCGATACGAACAGACGGGAATGCGTTGGGAGAAACCTAAGGAAGCAGCGCGCTGGATACAAAGCGGGAACACTCTGATAGGTATATGTTTGCACGTGATAAGCTACATGACTGCTTGTTATCGACGAGCAGCAGACGGCGGGGGGGGTAAGCGGGAAGGGCCACCATGCTGGGACCGTCCGTCAATCCCTAAGGTCTTACGGGGAGTAACATTTACATTTGTACGGTCATAGTGGCGGTCCTTCACTAGTGCAGCCCCCTGCCAGATGACAACACCGTGCCAGCTAACACCACCTGCTCTGACCTAAGGCCTCGAGAGTATTCGTCGAGCCATCTCACGGTAGCGGTGCGGCAGAAAGTTCCTGAGCTCCGAACATGAGGAGCTAGCTCAACATATCGTCACCCGAAACATGACTTGGAAGGCATTCGTTCGCGCAACCCACACAAGCTTCTCATTCCCAGCCCTAAAACAAATGATACTCGCAAAAATGTTAGGGTAACCGCTAGTTCCTCACTTGATCTGCCTAACCGGCCAGGTATACCTTTTTTGGCTCAAAACGCGCCACCCCTATCGTGGGACGACTCGTCCCAACATGAGTTGGTACTCTGTAGGATGCGGTCGCGACAAGACAGCTTCGTCGCACATTAACGGGCCACCATCAAAAAGGAATCGCACAAATGCAGGGCCACGACTGTCTGCACTGAGTTGTCCGCCTTCGCTAAACGGTCCCTCACTACGCGCGAGACAACACCTGGTCGCACTCGACTATGAATCCGCACAAACGATACCTCACAACCGCAGAAAAACTGCTGTCCTCGTTCTTTCTAAACCCGGCATGCTGAAATTCGGTATATTGCGGCAGACTTCCAGGTACTTGTTCAGGGCGTCTTTCGTCCTGTCCTCTTACCTCGCTGAAGTGCAGTCCCGTGTCAAATCACGATACCTTCACTAAAGCAGGCCGTCGCACTATTCCGGTCTATAGTACAGTACTTGTGGGGAAATAAACTGAGCCTCCACATAAACGGGTACCACGCTATCGCGGGACCACGACTAACCGCAGTATACTGGGCTCCCGCACTGATGAGCACCGTACTAACCCGACACCCCGACTGACCGTGCTAAACCAGGGCTTTGCACTAAAGGGCACGCAAACAATCTGCACCAGAACTGACCGCACAGTACTGGGGGTCCGCCAAAAAGGGTGCCCAATAACCCTGGGACGTTGATCGCACGCACTAAGCTGGGTCTCGGCGCTAACGGATATTGCACAAACGCGTGGTCACGACTGGCCGCACTATGCTGGACTTCCGAACTAATGAGTACCGCACTAGGGCGAGACCACGACTGGCCGGACTATGCTAGACTTCTGCGCTAATGGGCACCACACTAACGCGAGACCACGACTGACCGCACTGAACCAGGCCTGTGCGCTGAACAAATGCTGCAGCAGGACCGACTGCACAATGACGGGGGCCCACTATAAAGGGTGCCGCACACACCTGGGACCCCGACTGATCGCACTAAACTGGATCTCAGCACTAATGGGTACCACACTAATGCGGGACCACGACTGACCGCACTAAACTGATCTCTCGCCTTAATGGGTACCGCACTACATAGGGTGCCGCAGAAACACAAGACGCGGCCTAACCGCACTATTCCGGGGCTTGTTAGTGACTAAAGACGGCCTACAACTGCACTACAGGATGGACGCCAGGAGGAGTAGGTCGAGGTTAAGGCGGAATAAGTAGACAACCAGAGGAGCTTGCAGTAGGCTGAACGAGTACTCACTCCCCCTGCACGAGCTTGATGAGGCCATCCAGCCTGATGCAGCAGACCTCGAGGTACTTCTTTACGGCGTCCTCCGCCCCGTTCTCGTACTCCTCAAGAGACCGCTCGCACTCTTCCGTCCACAATATCTGTATTAATGGCGCACCGTCGAGGTTTGCAGTACCGACGGACGACATGGATGGAGCGGACGTTGGATGGAGGTCGGGGGAGTTGGCATGCGTCCGTATCGTGCATGAAACGGTGCGTGCTGCAGGCGTATGCCAAGCTAGTCAGGGCCGTGTTGTAACAATAAATGTTAGCAGGGCTGATGAGGCCACTCGGTTCAGAAAATACCCGACGCATCGTTGGAATACCACTTGACAGTACTATACCTGGTACGTTTCAACGTAGCTGCCGCGCGCACACCGTTGTCCGCAATATATGTAACAATAAAAATTCGGCGAGTTGGCCTGGCCGGCAAACACTGATCGGATGCTAACACTACAACATCATAATACACCGTAAACCTGAGCTCGACGTCAACCCCAATGAAACCACTGAGCTTGGTGTTCCCTCTCGCTACTAGCTCCGTGGTCATGGGGAAATCCACACTATTGGTGGACGGGTTATTAGTCGCCATGTATATACATAGTCGGGCGTTTGACTCGCGCCCCGTTAGCTTTTGGTTGTCTGCATCCACGCAAGTTACTCAAGTCTTGAGGTGTTCAAAACCTGCATCCAGAGTAGTTTAACAGTAGCGCTTGTTCTAAAGTGAAGGTAGATTCCTGTGCCAATACCTTTGCGAGTGCATCTGACGGCGTCAACCGATCGACGCAGCCCTTCACCAAAACTTCTGGTAGCATTTTTGTTGGCGCCTACCTGATCCTTGGTACTCAAACCTGGACTAAATCTTGAGAAGATCCAAACATCACGCGACTTGCCGACTTGGAGGACACTTGGGATACAAACATATACCTGGTAACTCGTGAACGGGCTACACAACCTATTTCCTCCCTCGATGGAAATGCCTCCACGATCCTCTCTTAACTCACACAACGCCCCTCCCCAGCTCATTCCCCCCCTTGCTACTCCGGCCACCCTTATTTTCGTCCCACCACCGGTCCCCTCCCGACCCCGCCATGATATATATCCTACCATTATCCAAACCATCGCCAACCCAAACCACAACCCCTCCTAGGGGTTTCCACCACCAACCAACCTTGAAACTCCTTATCTGGCCAACGAAAAAAGATATTTCTGAGGGATACGCAAACAATGCCCCGATGTCTAAATGGTCCGTTGATTCCCGACATGCGCCGTCCGGACATTTTAGGGATGCGAGAGGTCTATTATCACACGACCACGGGCATGTGCGAAAAGAGTACCGCCCCCCTCACCCGTCTAAGGTCCCCCTCCTCTTGGTCCCCATGACACCCCACAATCTTTATACCTTTTCGCTCCCATTACACCCCGACCCCAATGCCTCCACAGGGGTTTCGCACCTGACCGGCGAGAAGCGCGAGTTCCGCAGGGTATCCGAACAACCACTCCTCTCTGGGCTTGTCGAGTTCCCAAAGAGCGGCCTCCCTGACGGCTTCATCTAAGTTTAGCATCAACGTCTTTTGCATCCAGGTTACAAGCCTGAACAGGTTCATTGTTTTAGTATACACATCGTGTTGTGAGGAGGTGAGGCAGTTTGGCTTAGTTAGTCGCTGGCAATGGTGCTTACGAGCCATCGACGTTGAAGCCCATACCCCACGCTGTCGGACATGTACTGACGATACAAGGCTCGTTGCATTCCCAGAAAGTGGCCTATCTCAACGCCTCGTCCTTCTAGGCCAATAATTAGCGTATTTTTCCTCCAAAACCGTAGCCTGCACTGGTTTCGTTGGTTCATGTACAGTGTATACAATGTAGAGGCGAAACCATGTGAGTGTGTGTTATCTACGTTGATTGTAGGTGATCCACCTTCATGCTTGTGCTGCACATAGTGCGACGGCAGACGAGTACAGCAACGATGTATGCATATTTGTATTCATCAAGGTGTCGCCTCTTGGACAACCTTCTCTCAGCTTGCCACCATCGCCGTTTTGCGTCCACATCACTACTCTAATCTGTTTTGTTGGCTCGCGTATGCATATCGACGAGGTAAATATGTGCAACCATATTACCGATACTCTGGGTTTCAGAAGACGATGCGCAAAAAGAAGTGCGAAAAAGGTCTGGGTTACAGCCTGCTAAAACACCGGATATTAGCGTTTCGATACACATGCCAGGCGATTTTTTCTGGGGGTTTCCTCAATTTCTGGAGCTTAAGACATCTCCAAAAAGCTGATTTGGAGAAAACAACGCTGCTATCGGATATGCAATCCCATGGCCTAGCTAAACAACCAGTTTCGCGCAATACGACTGCCGAATTTCGGACGATTTTGGGTTAAGGCGCCCCGTCATTCAGAAACCAATTCAGACGGAAAGTGCTACCTCTATCGTAGAACGCGCTCGGTGCTGCCCACGTTTCTGCTGTAACATTTCGCCGACGCTTTACGTCGTATATAGTTTGGGATCAAATGAGGCCTCTCTGCTGCGATCAGCCGGAGACTCTCACCCAGGACTACTGCTCTCGCGTTGATTTGATGGTAATAAACGCAGCACCTCGTAAAATTGGAGTCGGATGATGTGTAGCGGTCCGTATTTGAGGAACCTGCGGTTGAATACCCCCACACCGCATGCTTGGCACTTGGGCTTTAGCCCCAAGATTTTCACTGACACGGACTTCTCCGCCGGGGATCTTTACGGCATTTCGTTGAATCCGATATGCACCTGACCATATTTTATGCCTACGTATAGTCTGCAAATACATAACAAATGGGTTGTGTGTCGGTTTCGCTAAGGTTTCTCCTCACAAAGCCGGTTGTCGTTTGGGGTGTTGTATTTCGTTCCTCACGTACGAGGAGATTCAGAATCAACACGTACCACCCTTACTGCATCGCCCGTCTACATACACGCCCTTCCTTAGGATGGCTCAAACATGTATAGAAGAAAGAGGAACAGTCGTCAGGCTGGCCTGACTAACCAGTCGACTGCCTTCGCCTGCTGACGTTCTCTCAGCGGGAACCCCGACTCGCTCGCGCTCGGCTAGGTCTCGCTAGCCTACTCGTGACGCATGATCCCCGACAGTGGGAGACGGGGTCAGGCACCTGTATCTGTTCACTGGTCACAGCCTGACCCCACAAACCCCACAAACCCCATGTAGACACGCCTAATTCTCTGTAGGTGGTACGCCACCAATCGCAATTTGCCAGTTACAGGTACCAACCCGACGATAAATACAGCTCCAAAGCAATTGCGATATACACAAGCTCGATATAGAATTGCGGCCATGCGGTACTTTCCATAACAACCCCAAAGATCGTCGACAACCTTTTCTCCCTGCAGATAGACCAAGGACTGAAACACCCGAGGAGGTTTGGCCATCACCCACTACCTATTATTTCGGAGTTTAGCGCCTTTCGAAGTACTACTCATATCGGGCTAATACTTCGTGTCGGATAGGTTCTTAATCCACGGAGACCGCGACTTCGTCTTCAAGCAGACCCTTCTGTTGTCGGGTAGTGCATTTGATATAGTTCATCAAGCAAGGAGATGCATGGTACATAAATGCCACTCACACCGCAGCACACCTCCTACCGATGTGGCATTGCTCAAATATATACATTCGGGCTTGCCTCGTGAGCCACATTTCCACGGCGCCCGTCATGTGGAACAGCGCGTGGAACTTCACGCGCTCTCCATCCTTCGCCAGTATTGCGACCGCCGTTTCGGGTACGCCGGCACTGGGCACAACCAACGAACAAAAGCACACGGCCGATGGTGGCAACAGTATTATACGTGAGCGGTACATAGGAAGTAGCGCCGAGACGAAGAAAGTAATCGATGCATACTAACGAAACTCAACGTCTTGGTTATGTTCCACAAAGGAAGAAGACGATGTTGAATTCTTCATGCCCAGTAGCTGCGAAATCCAAACAGATAGCATACAATATTTACCTATGAATATGCAAAGCCGGCCCACGATTGATATATTGAGCAAACCTGCGTCCTTGGCCATCAGCATCCGCCGTTTCCGACAAGCCGGCATTAAGTACCACATTTGGAAAACGAGGCACGGGTTTGTGGCGATGTTGGCCGCCAACAACCCACTGCACGTAACTGGAAAAAAATAAATGTCTACATAAGTACGTTGCTGCCAAAGGTATTTTCACTCATTCAAGTACGGTTTTCTTCAGCAAAAACGTTTCGAAAGTGTTGTTTTTGTTCCCAGTTGAAAGCCCCGAACCCCGATGTACAGTCTCGGCGTGTTATCGTTTTTGTTTGCTATCGTCAACTTTCGTGTGAGACTCGTATCAGTGGATGATTCTCCCCTTTCCACCCTCATCGTAGATATTCTAAATATCCTTTGGACAAACAATACAAACCTGGGTGTGACTCAGTTTATTTGCTAGTGGAGTGTTATTGCGTTCACCTTTTATGAGACTCGTTATCCGCGGACCCTTCTTCTCTTCCGGCCCGAAGAGACTCGTCGTCATTTTCACCAGGCTCAGAGAATTCCAGGGAGCCAATACCTTCAAAAAGACCCCCCAAGTGCGGCTTGAAAGATCCAGCGGTCATTGAGTACACGAAAGGGTGAACGACGCACAGTTTCGACTCAGTTGGGGTTGACGCTGGTTAATATTGAGCGAAACAATTAGCATGCGATATTGAAACGTGCTAAACACTTTTACGAGAAGAGACTCGTCCTTACTGTCGTCGAGCGCTGCCGATTCCAGCGATCCCGTTCCTTCAAACGTACACCCTACCTTATGCTTCGAGACCCAGCGGTCATGAAGTGCACGGAAACGGTCCAAACGACGTTGCTGGGGACGCCGTGGCCTACATGATTGAGAAACCAATGGCAACGTACTACTAGACTTTAGCTTGTACAAAAACGAATCATTATTTTCGCCAAGCACTGACATCTTGAGTGAGCCGATACTTTGAAAATGCACTCCCAAGTGACGCTGGATAATATTGCGTTCATCGAGGTTGCGTAAACGGCTGCATGTAAGGGTTGGAGAGGTAAAGTAATACCCATGCAACAATTTACTTTGTTTTCGTGCAAATAGAGTATCTTTCGTCTACAGTTCCCGCAATGCAACGCCAAGTGTAAACCGTAGCCGCTATCTTCCAGACCACATTCCACGTGGAGTTTGAAAACGCAGCGGCCACTGAGTGCACGAACACAGTGCACGCCACTCAGTCAGGACGAGCGCGGCATATAGGACGAATTAATTATATGATTCACCATTCATAGTTATGCTCATTTGAAATGGAATATCCGTTTTCGCAAGCGCTGATAACTCGAGTGACCCCGTAACCTTAAGGAACATAACCCAAGTTTGGCTGAATGATGCAGCGTCAATCGGTGTTCCGGAAAGGGTTAACACGGACAACTAAGCGCCAAGAACATGGATGGTTTTGAAGCATTCTCGGGAACTTATAAAACAATTATTTAACGTCCACGGATGCTACGGCCAAGGGTAAACATCAGCCGATACTTTTAACACAAACCATAAATTTGGCTCGGAGGTCCTTTGGTCGCTGAATGCACGAACACAGTAGGCGCGATTTAGCTGGGATTGACGCGGCATATATAATGAAACCCGACACTATAAATAGGTGTTCACTTTTTTTGAATCGAAATGTCGTTTTCGAATGCGATGAGAAATCGAATGAGCTGGTATCTTCGAATCGTCCCCCGACGTGGGGGCCGGATGATCCAACGTTGGTCGAGGGTACGGAAACGACTCCATGTGAGGGTTGCTGCGGTAGAGCAGTGCATTCGTAACAGCATGGCTTGCTCTCAGTAAACATATAACAACTGGTTTCTACAACTCCCGCAATGGCGTGTCCATGTCGAAATGTTAGCCGTCACCTCCGACAGCAACCCCCCTAGTAAGGCGTGATGATCCGGCGGTCATTGACTTCACGAAAACGATGGCCGCGACTCGGCTGGGGTTGGCGCGGTGAATAAAAATTGACCAAACAAGGGCAACGTACTCATGCTATTTAAGCTTCTAAAATTAAAACGAATAATCATGTTTGCAAGGAGCCAGGAACTCGAGTGAGCCGATACCTTCGAACGATCCTCCCAAGTGTAGGTTTGTGATGCAGCATTCATTGAGCCTACGGAAAGCTTGAACAATATTCTCTTCGGTTTTGTGGTACGGCATTGGTGCGCGACGGAATTGTTCCATACTCGTGCATAGATAGAGAAGGTACGACCAAACGTCTGCCTAAATACAATACACGACCAGGTACGAGTTTAACCCGTGATGTTGTTACACAAGCATGTTGGGTTTTCCTAAAGTGCAAAATTAATCAATTATTACGTGGGATGCTTGGCTATGCGGGTTATACATTTCGTGTCCGAGCTCACAGACTGTGACATTTCTAACGGTACGATGCTACTCACATCGCTGCGCGCTCACGAACACGGTGGATATTATTGCCAGCATCATGTCTTCGTTCCCCACGCCGTCCTCAAGAGGGTTGATATACAGTCACAAAGCAGTCAAACAGGATTTAGCTCACCTGGATTTTGGGCGGGTCGTTGCCGTTGGAGAGTATGTCCAGTAGCGCTGCATTGGACACGAAGTAGAACCTGAGGCCAGTCAGAGGCGAGGCATGTGTGTGTCATTTCACGCATATGTGCACTAAATCGCGTTGAGGCTCCTGACCAAAAGAGCTTGGCTCGATATGCTACCATTCTATGACCTATCAATCGGTATGCCTGGTGAGGCCTCATGGGACACGAAGGAAGCCTTGTTGCCAGTCAGAGTCAGACCCGAGACAAGACCTCGAGGAGCATATTTACATAGGGGAGGGATTACGTCAGTGCCTTGTACTGGGTCTCCGTGATAGACGATACCAAGAATCGGTGAAGGAAGCTTTGACAAAAACGATCGAACGCATTGTGGCATCCCAAGCACATACTAACCTTGCTGCTACAGTATTCCTACAACGAAATTTCCAACCAGTAACACGATTTGGAAACCCCGATGCCCCCCTCATATGAGGCGTCGGACCAATCGTTCTACTACGGTATGGGGGATGATTTTTTTTCCTCCAGTTCTTGTCACGGAGGCGTCTATGCCTCACCCTGTATCCAGCTTGTTATTGAGGATAGCAGGCACACATTCTGGCGAGCAGTCGAAATGCTAGGCATACCACACCCTCCGATTTTTGGATTGCAGGTGAGATTAACGCAAACATCATGGGCGCTCCCCCTCGGCTGAGGGGCCGCGCAAGTTTAGTAGTCACAAAAACATCGACCCACACGTACCCCCTCTAAGCTACTGTCATAGCATACCTCAACAAAATTTTATCTCTAGATTTTAAGTATTAATAGTGGTACAGGGTGACCCCTAGGTTAGACGTTGCTGAAGTTAAGAACGAACTAGAACGATGCCGGACTCCCCACGTGATGCTGCGGAACACACTATGTCAGCGAAACCAATGTCAGGCATACTGCACGGTAAGGCAGCGCCCCGTACAACATCAGATTGCAATTGCACCTCCGAAGAAGCTTTTGCAAAGTCGTACCTCGGGAAGACATTCTTTTTCATGTCGAGATACTCCGTGAGAGCTTTCTCGCACTTTTCCAGCTCGAGGTGCATGTTGGTGAGCCCTTCCCCTCTTTCTTCCTGCCAGGGAACAATAAACAATGCATGTGTTTCATTTTGCCGCCAGACGACTGCCACGACAGAGGAAGCCCTTGTTGGCAACGTATTAGTGACAGAGAGGGTTCAACAAAAACTAAGGAACTACCGAAAGTGTTGGAATCTCGTTCATGGTATGCAACATGTATCGCTGTTGTGCTTACACAACTTATCGAAACCTGGCTTTGGGTGAGGTGTAGAGCTATTGGCGTGAGGAGCCTCCGACCAAATGGATAAATCCTTGCCGTGGCGCGTGACGTCGCAATCGCGTTTTGGAGTCAGCACGCAGGAGGTTATACACTCGGCACCGTTCTGGAAAAGGCGTGAGTGAGCACACGCGTGTCTTGCTTATTCCCGGTACAAAGTGGCATTAGTACCGCACACAGGGCTCAGTATTCCTGATTCCCACTGATCTTCGGTTTGAACGTGTGTTGGTCACTCGCCCTGTCGCGATTTGTCTTTGTTGCAGTTCTAGGGCCTAGATCTAGCCCCTGGCCTCGACACCTACATATTTTGCTGGATGGACCACTGCCACCAATTGCACACAGGGGTGACGAGCGCCACACGCGGTGTAACATAAACCGGATAACTCGTAGGTGAAGCAAGTGTAGTAGGTGGAGCATATCGATGTTAAGCCGAACGCAGGTACGCAATGAAGGCGTCCCACGCGCATTAATTTCCCTTTCGTGTCCCATTTTGTGGAAGTTTTCTCGCGGCAGGAGTTGCAGGTTTTTTTGCCTACGTCTCTTGGCGGTTGTTCTCCTCAAGTGAGTTACTACAGAACGCAATTGCTAGGCTGATACCTGTACCAAGGAGTGTATTTGTGTTAGGACTAGGGCATAAAAGGGTTGGTCGGGTAGCACGACTGAATTCCCCCAAAAGTCACGCCTCGGGCGAGATACGAAACTCCTTGTGTTAGGAGAATAGAAAATGCTCAGAATTTGCTGCACGCCACTACCGTGGGATGACGCCTTTTGCACTTTTTGATTTCTTGTTTCCTACTTGCTGGGAAGGTGTACGAGGGATCAGCACCGAGGCGGATGCTTCGCATTTCTGGTGGCAACCATGCCAACCGAGCTGACTTCTTCATGTTGCTCCCTCTGCCGTGGCATGGCACCTAGAGTGCGTTACCAATATTTAGCATGTTCGGATTGTGCCCTCTCTTGATGATACCGGAGCGTTACCCTTGTCACGACAGCGTGAAAGGTGCATGCACATGATGGAAACCGTTACGTAGTGGGTACTTCTTCTGTCGTTGTGGCGTGATACTCACCTCGGAGCAGAAAGCGACCACGGTCGGTCCAAATGAAGCGCTTTTCATGAGGTCCTTGAACTCCAAGTCTATTCCCTCGAACCTGAGAGTGATGAAAAATGATGGACTCGTCGGAGGGTAGGCTGGCGCAGATTTCGCACTTTAGAAATGTGTACAACTTGTGTTATGGTTTAGCGTATATCCCGTCGCGACCTACCCCTGCCTTGTCTGCTCATTCAGTAACGCTAACCTAAGCCCGTGTGTATAGGTCGCCTGGTGTAAATTTCTCGGTGGCCTCTTTAATTGCGACCACGCGTACACTGTAAAATTTCGTATTGTAATTTCAATTGGTCATAGTAATATGAAAAATGACATCTTCGATGCACCAGCTATTGACGCAGGAGAAGCAAGAGCATTGCAGGTCTACAATTCAATGAAATTACAGCTTGTCTTCGACTTTACACACCCACCGTAGTACGTATTCAGACAGTATCCTACCGAAGAGCTATATTTCGCGTCACGAGCTATCGATGCAAACAGGGCAAGTGCGTTGGCAATTCAACAGTACGTAACAACTGCACCGCTGACTACAGCTTCGCTAGGTAGCAACCAACACTGAATGCCATCGAGAAGTTGCAAGAAAACGTAAGGAGCTTGCGAAAAACGGCAAAAACATCTGATTGAATGTGGGTACGGAGCCAAAGTAAACAAGTACAATTAGCACTAAAACGTTTTACTCCTCCTGCATTGCCGAACCTCCTCGTGTCGTCAGGAAGCTGAGCTCGGATGTCCTTGCTCGTCAGGAAAATAGCTTCGAGGGACGTCCATTGTCTCTGCACGCTAAGCATAAGCTTCAAAAACGTTTCCACCTCCCCCAGTGTGCCTTGCCAGTCCGTGACCTTGCCACACAGGTGATTTGCAAAATAAATGATTTTAGCGACATCGGTTTCCTCTGATGGACACCAAAATCACTTTTTTTCGTCCGCCGTTGACGCTTGACACCGCTCTAGACGAGCGTAGGGGGAAGATGGGAGATCATAGGGCGAAGCTACGGGTTCGGACTACATCACCACCCGTTGGTTCACCTTTAGTAGCCCGCGCCATCGGCCAGTTCTATCAACAGGTTCAGTATTCGTCAAGCCTAGATAACCCACCAACGGACCATAGTTCGGATAATGGCCTCGAACGGGGCGGAAGGGCTACCCGTCTATCACTACCGGTTTTGATTCACTCACCCGAGTGGCTCTGTACCTCATTGGAAATAGCGAACTTTGCGTATTCATTTTGCCGGAGCGGCATAGCTTAGCTAACCATTCCATATCGGTTTCATGCCGCAGCCAAATACCGGAACGAAATTTTGATAATTTGCAAAAGCGCGCGGGGGTCACTTGTTCGAACGAGCGCTAGCCATCGGGAGTAAGGCCCGAAACGTCACCCTACTTCCGCGGCCTTGGGCTTTGTGGGATAATATTCGATCTGGTCGGCGCCAGTGCTTATGCCCCAATCCGACCACACACGTTTCCAGCATTTCCTGGGACGCGAGCTACGATATGGGTGCAAGTATGTATGCCAAGACTCGTCGCTTTAGAAACTCTTAACCCAATCCAAAAACGTAATTCAACAAGAGAAAAACACGTACGCTTAAGCATACAAACAACGCTATTTTCTGTGTGCAAAACAAAATTAAATGGAAATACACTTCGAAGGTTTCAACAATATTTTGGCACTCGTTCGATGGAGGAGCATTCTCGGTCGGCCGTACTCGACTCCAAAGTGATGAAATAAACGCCTGTATCGTGCCATATACATGCCGCGCGTTCAATACCCAATCAACACGCGTAATCTTGACACATTGCGTGAGTCGTTCTACGGTAGCCCCCCCAACTTTTCTTCAACAAAATCGCCGGTTTCAAAAACAGCTCCCGGTCGTATCTCCTAAAATACGGTGTCCCTCGACACCCCGACGTCGTCGATCAATAGACCTTTGCACACAAGAAAATATATGGATACTTTGTTTAAATATTGTATGCCTTCCTTGTGTCGAGCAGCCATGATTCATTGAAACGTTCGTTAAAGAAAATCGCTGGTTTTTTGGGGGGGCTATCGTAGAATCAGTCGCGTCTGCTCCGCCATTGTTCGCCTCGATCTCCAAATATTCTCGGTAAGTTTCTCGAAGTCAAGTTGACTAAAAGTTGTATCTATTACAGCCTTTTAACTATCGCCTACAACAAGCCAATCATTAATCTAGGTATACGAGGTATATTTCACGATCCCTCGGAATCGTCATGAACAAGTGCCAGTGTGTATATCATGCACCTCCTGTCGGAAAAAGTCGACGAATTTGCCCATCCCTGCCATACCCTGGAGCTGCATTTGGTGGTCCTCCAGGGCCTCCAACACTTCGTCCGCGCCGGCCAGCACGAAAACCTGGGTGGAAACGAGCCCACCACACACGAGACGTTGATTAGTTCGCACATCCAAAGGAAGCAGACTATACTTGTACTATTGTTCTTTTGCTCATCTAATCGACTGCCTTCGCACGCCTTCTTTCTTTTTCTCCCTTCCTCGACGTAACTCAGACCCAGGGCCACTAGGAGGGCTCTTTTCCCCCCTCCCGGCTACGGCACCCGCCTTCGCATTCATATCGAGAAAAAACTGCCAATTTGTGGCCTCGTCAACTCGTGAGGAACAAGTCAAGAGACTTTTAATACCAGGTATTTCTTGATGTTGTGTTCTTCGCATTACACTATGCAACACAATTTTCAACGTCGTGCTCACTCAATAGCTCAATACCATTACCAGAAGGAATAGCATAGCTAACGGTATTCGAAAGTTGCTCTACGGTAGCCTCCTCAACGTTTCGTCAACGAAATTGCTGGTTTTTGAAACGAGCTGCACGCCGAATGTCCTGAAATGCCGAGCACTTTGCCACCCTGACGTCATCGTTTGATAGTTCTTTGCAAACAAGAAACACGTTTTGATAGGATCCTTCTGCGTGTCGAGCAGCGGTAAAACGTTCGTTCAAAAACACCCTTTGTTTTTGCAGGGGGAGTTATTATAGAATCAGCCTCCTTCATTTTTTCAAGACATGTTCACACATTCTTGAGAGACGATATCGCTAAACGCCAAAAAATCATTCGATGCATCGAAAATATCAACATTAGGAATTCAACTTTGTTCTTTGGGATGTGGTTTGGTTCCAAAACCTAGGGGTACCGCGAGGAGCGAAACGGGGGAACAGAGGCGTTCCTATGGGTGCTTTAGGGCACCATAACATTAAAACTCTCTTGGAAACTAAATACACAATGGGCGGCGCCACCTCGCAAGCAATCGAGTAGGCAATACCAACGAGCCCAAACAAGGATAACGTGTAGGGTACAGAGCATCTCAAAACATTCCCTAGCTGGCACGGAGTGAAAGACTGTCGCAACAATCCATAGATAGCGTAGGGAACTGATATTACAATGCGAATCAATTACATATCCCACCCTGGCGATCCGGGCTGTTTCGCGTGCTCCATCCTGCAATCACCAGGCTTTCCGGAAACATTTTCTACTGAAGACTCAAAGGGTTTTTGACTTGCCAAGGCTCACCTCGGTGTCCCGGTGACGGACAAAGCCAAGCTGCTCCTCTTTCCATCGGTTTTCGATGTTTCGCAGGCGTGTTTCGACTTTCAGCTCCTTGTTCGCCACCTCCACAGTTTCCATGGAGGCCTCCACATGCCTTCCGTGGTGCGATAGGTGAGGTGCGATGTGCAAATCAGGGTCCGAAGGCACAGTTGTAGGTCGGTGCACCGAGTCGTTACGCATGCTATCGTGGCAAGCGGGTTCTGGGAGTTCACCTCCAACGCATGAGTCATTTCACGGTAAGGGCTTGCACGTTTTGAGCCAAACAAAGGTATACCGGTCGGTATATCTGTTGAAGGACTAGCGCATCGAAGTGTTGGCCTGGTTGAGCCATTGGCTGCCTTTTGACGCGTGCTACAATAAAGGTGCACCACTTTTTTTTCTGGGGTTCTTCAATCTGGGAGCTTAAACACCGTCCCAAAAACGTATTTGGAGAAGAAAACAAAGCCTGCTACCGGGCGAAAAATCTTCATGGCCTTAATAAATACACAACGAGAAATCTTGCAACAGAAAATGGTTTATTTCTGACAATTTTGGGTGAAGGAGCCCCACCATTCAGAAACAACTTTCGCCGAAAAACGGTATACCTTTATCGTAGCACGCGTCTTTTGTCTGGGGTTATAGATTGAGCTCCTCATGTTAGGAGCTCAGAAACGTCTTGGAATCTGCTGCAGCCCTACCATGGCATGGCTCTGATTGTATACCTAAGCCAAGAGATGTCTCGCGCACTACGTACGGGTTGTCACGGTTTTGGCTAGAGTTGCTACCCCTGACGGTTGGAGGGATAGACGATTTATGGTCATGTGCCCAGGCCCTGGAAAGCGTCATCGGGGCCGCTTTCGAGTATTCTGACACCGTCGGGGTGTAGGTTGGGTGTGAAACTCCCCGAACGAGTGAAAAGTCTCAGCGAAAGATTATTCTGTTATTCTGCCGTGCCCCGTGTCTTTTTGTGCGCTACAGCGAATTGCACACGATGACTGTCGGGTGCGCAGGCCTCACACATGAACTGTACCGTAGAGCCATCCCACGGTAGGGTAAGTGTGCAGCGTCAGTTCCTGAGCGCCTCACATGAGGAGCTCAATATTCACCCGGAACAAGACCTCGACGAACATTCACTCCCGCAACCGAGTCGTTCCACGGTGGCCACCCCAACATATGTTTTTGAGCGAAGTCGCCTTTTTTGAAACCATCTCCTGGTTGTATCTCCTAAGCTACGGTGCCCCTTGCCACGCCGAAGTGATTGTGCGATAGTCCTCCGCAAACAGCAACATAAGCCAAGATACTATTTTGTTAGCGTCCCTCCTCATGTCGAGCAGCAATGTCGTTCGTCAAAGAAGATATCTGCTTTGGGGGGGAGTTATCGTACAAATAGTCAACCCCGAACGCCATTTATGTGCGTTGGTCCCGAAACAGAACATACTCGCAAAATTATATATCTAACCAATAGTTCCACACCTGAGAAACTCAGCCGCTCACGATCGTTTTGCCCGAACCCTGCCACCCCTACAGCGGGATGCCTCCCCATTTGCCATGCGTTCTGTTCCAAGTTACACCACGCCGCTCTGCCAATGGTGTCGGCTACGTACATATGGCATGCGGACACCGCACTGCCCACATCGCAGGGCAGCACATACACAACGACGTATAAAGTGTATCCATCTCTGGGGAACAAGGTCCCATCCAATACTATTTGTACCGACTCGCGCGACCGCGGGCCCAGAGGTATCAGCTCCAAGGGCTTCCTCTCGTAGGCTCGGAGTGCGTTTGTCCACCATGCAATAGCACGTTCGTTATCGCACGGAGAATTGGCATGCCATCGGCCATGGGCCTTCCCGTTCGTATCTCAGTATCTCAAGAGCTCACAAGAAACGCCAATAATGACATTTGAACTTCCTGGCAAAAATTATCCAACCATTCTATGTACGGTAAAAGGCCCAGTGATACTACCACAGTCCCTCAAAAGCCCATCTCGGGCTACCAACCACAAGTTGGCGCAGACCGAGTGGCCCTTACAACCATAGCTGTCCGTACGTTGGGCAACGGGTCAAATCCAACTAACCGTGGTCAGTTTCACTACGACCTAAGATCTACCACGTTTACTGGCCTTGATCAAGAATTGTTCAGCAGCCGCGTCATCACCAATGAATCTTCAAGCAAACCACGCAAAGCACGCACAACGCGTCACACCTCCAATTGCGCACCAAACGTGCCGAAACCCAGATCGCACATGGACTGTGAAGTTCAGAACAACAGTCACCTTAAAACGGAAGCATCAACCCCGGACATGATCTGCCCACACACAGCCTCGGCGATGAACCGCCAGCTGTGGCTGCGTCAGGTGCAATCAGCTCCCGGTGCAGAAATTTCAAGTAAAACAAACGCTCGAAAATCTACGTTTCGATCAAACAGAAAATCAGCAATTTAAAATTCAGGATCCCCCCTAGGCCACAATATAATCAAAAACGCAACCCATACCGATACGAGTCCCCACTTCTGATCCATCTTCAGCCGCAGCGCCTTGAGCTGTTATCGCAACGCGGCCGTCGCGCCATTAAACACGCGCGACACCGGCTGTTTCCAGGTGCTCTCCGTCTCCTCCGGCCCTTCTCAGGCCACCATGACGACATGCTCGTTGTCGCTACCGAGCGGTAGTCGGGGCACGACTCTGCCGCACTCCACCGCAGGCGATTTAGTTCTGGTTGGGACTTCGCCCACACCACTCTTGCCCCTGGATGAAACCGGACCGCCCGAGGCTTCTTGCGTGCAGGCGGGTCACCCGACAACGCCCGACATAACACGTTAAGGTGCGTGCGATATCGCGCAGTATCTTAGCAAATCCCGGCGGGAAGCCATGGTCAACAGCGTTATCAGCAGCCGTCTCCAACACGACCGCAGGATCCCGCATTTCCACCTCGGAGTCCTGGAATACCATAGGTCGTTGAGATGGCAGCCTCAGCACGACGTCATCGTCCACGTCACCTGGCGCATCACCGCCCGGCACGAACGCTGTGACAGCCATTGCCGCTCGCAGCACAGAACCATCGTGGAGCTCGCCCACAGAATGAACAGTGAGCTCAATCCCAGCCCCATCTTGACGCCCTTGTGCCTTCAGTACAGAAGCCTTGAGCTGCGGCATGACGTCGATACCGAGTTTCTCTCTCAGCGCCTTCTGCCCGATGATAACCACATCGCCACCCCCAAGGAGCACCATAAATGGCATGGTAAATTGGACTGGTCCCCATGCTGTATCGATCGTTAAGGGGACTAGGCACGAATGGGTGTCAATATCACACTCGTGGCCCAACTACGTCACCACACGCGCATGCCCAACAAACGCCCGCGTTGACGCGGTTTGCGTTATCCCCACCTGTCCCCGCAGGGCCTGTACCAGCTCCTCCGACATGTTGTGATGCTTGAACCAGAATCCATGAGCACCTTGACCTCAGCAGCCGCCGAAGCACCGGAAACCGCAATACGCCCCGCGAGATGCTGCGTCGAGACCTTCACATGCGGTGCGCTCTCTACTGAATTCACGATCGTCTCACCACAACTTCCAGGCTGCACGACCACGGCACGCGCGGAAAAAATGACGATGGAAGCTCCATGCCACTGCTGTGACGCGGTTGCCGCCGGCTGCACGGGAACGATGTGAAGAACTGGTGCCACACTCTGCGGCCCGGCTTTTTGGGAAACCTGGTGCTGCACCGTCTCGGTAAGCCCGTTATCCACTGGCACCACCTTTTCCCGCGGCACACGAATCGTAGTCTTCGTCAGTCTGCGTAGACGCTTCAGACGCAGCAGGTTCGGCATTCGTAGCCATCGCTTTTGAGGCGGTCTGGTACTCACTAGCTCGAGGAGTGGCAGACGCAGGGGCCATCCCAGTTGTCTTGCTCCGGGTATGCTGAGCGGGACCGTTTGTGGACCTCTGCTGCTGTGTGGGGTTCCGGCCGTGGCTGTGGGCATGGGCGCCATTCCCCGCTTTATCCTGCTGGCTATGGGGGCGGTTCTACTGCTTATGTCCCTGCTTGCCACATGAAAAACACTCGTTGTTGTCGTGCCGACGATTCCGCTCTGCTTTCACACCAGCAACCTTGGCATTCTCGCGTGAGCCGTGCTCGTCAGCATCACTCTCATACGGCGTGGATCCCGCAGCAGCCATCGACCTAGCATCACGCCGATTTTCTGTTTGCCGACGTTTAGCATCAGTGACCTCAATTACAGCTTCGTCCCGTTGCTATTTGGCTATAACGTTGAAACATGCAACAAGGTAATGCGTTACGAAATCGAAACGCACCGTTTTTCCAATTTTCGGCGGAACTCGAGTGGCTCGATTCCCACCGGTATCGCCTCCACCAGCACCTTGCCATGCTCTAGCGTATCCTGTTGACCGTCGGGCCTCACCACCTCCGTGATCCCGTTGTCAGAAAGGTATTTCCGCAGGGCACATTTTTGCAAAAACACCCTGCTATCTATTGGCACGCTCGCAGTCATCTTCAGCACACGGAATATCTGGCGGAAAAAATCCTCATCACTCGTCTGCTGCATATCAACGCCAGCGAATATTTTGAGCCCTTGCATCAGGTCTTCCTCGGAGAGGTCGACCAAGGGCTTGCCATCGTAAAACTCATCAGCCACCATCATTTGGGTCGCCGAATCTACCAGCTCTCACCTCCTCGCGAGTACCCGGTCTCCTCCATCTTGGTTCGTGATATGCATCTGTTGCTTGTACTCCGAGTAGGCAACAAGAAATTCACGCATATCTTCGAAGGTAACAACATCACCACCCAAACTAGGCGGTCTATCTCCCCCGATCGTCACCTTGATTACCGGCTTCAGCCGGCCGCAGATTCGGCCTCCACCTCTCGGGTTGCCCCAGCTTCCAGAATGGGGTCCGTCAGCGCCCTGCGCTCGTGCTCTTCTTGCTGCTGTAGGGTCTTCCATTGCTTTCGGCTGGTGTCCCACACCAGCACGCAAAACAGTGCGTTCCGGCCTCCGAAAAGCAAATTGGTCACGTTTTGGGCAGTAAGCAGAACTTACCCAATTCAAATAGGTTGTACCGACTCGCGCGATCGCGGGCCCGGTGGTATCAGCTCTGAGGACTCCCGCTCGTAGGCTCGGAGTGCGGTTGTCCACAATGCAATAGTTCGTTCGTTGTCAAACGGGGAAGTGACATGCCATCGGCCATGGACCTTTCCGTTCCTATCTCAATATCTCAAGAGCTCACAAGAAACCCCAAGAACGACAATTGAGCTTCCTTACACAATGCATCGAACCATCCTATGTAAGGTAAAATGCCCAATGATACGACCACAGCGATACATATTCTTACAAACGAACGGTTGGCACCAGACCTTTACGCCACTACTGTATACCGTATATCTACTACAGCTACTCATGCAGATCAAATAAAGATTCGAACAACAAAAAGGATACGTTTCGTAGCATAGGGCGAACGTTATCTCCCTAATGCCCGGCACGTTTTGTGCCAAAACAAAACAGGTTATATGGCCTCTCGTGCTGCGATAGACGTAAACCACGGACTTTCTATGAGGTTCATCGATTTGGAAGCTTACGATCTCTCCCAAACACTGATTTGGACGAAAACCTAAACTAGTACCGGAAGAAAAACCTCATGTCCTAGGTACACAACGAGAAACACGCAAAAGCAACGATCTGTTTCCGACGATTTTGGGTCAAGGAGTCCCACCCATCAGAAACCGTTTCAGGAGAAAAGGGCTACCCCTATCGTAGCGCGCGTCTGGCATCCACGTCCAGGTTGATTGTGAACCGACGTTGCCGTTGGTAAAGTTACCCTGTTGACCCTGACAATACCCGGGGGAAGAATATTCCACGAAAGAGTAAAATATCCGAAAAAAAATCTCGAGAATGGTGTATCACGCAGCTTGCAAAAGGTGAGTATGACATCGGACTCTTAAATCGATCCGACTCACAGCTGACGTATTTGAAACAGTGTTATAAAAATATGCATGCTGTCTCACTTGTGGAGCTCGAGCGATAGGGCATCTTCAAGGGAGAAAGACGGGCCAAGGACGGTCGCCAAGCTTATCCTGTACGGCCCTGTCTCCACACTCGCCCGCCGGCCGTCTCGTGCCCGGATGCTCGAGCGACGACGCGCCTTATTTTGTTCGGTGGCCAATTTCACGATGCATGGGGGTATACACAACGGTAGCAAATTACGTGATTGGATCCGGTCATGGGGAAAGTCATGCCACGGTCGAAGAAAACGTTACCCTTTTTGTCAGGTTAATGTGTAACGTTGAGATCTCAATGCCGAGTCACACCACCGTCGTGGGGGCTGCTTATTTTGGACCAAAACATGTCTTTTTACGGGTTGAGCTACTCACATATGGAACTATCGGCGAAAACGATATTTCTGCGGGCGTAATTATTATGGTTAAGGATAATCAAGATTTTTGGTTGGTCCGTTTGCGAGAACGAATGTCTTTCAGGGCATGTTTCGAGCGAGATATCGCGCTCCTCATGTTAGTAGCCCCGAAACGTCTACTTCACCCCTAACCGTGGAATGTTTTTCAGATTTAAACACAGTGTTGGGACCTGAACACCCCACACAAAATTCAATCTCATGAAAATTTGACTGTTAACCCGACGCCTGCTACGGACGATACACCTAAATTGCTTTTTAGGTTTTTCACTCGAACAGCTCTGTACCTCATGCCACAACCGAATTCCATATAAAAACGAAACCTCAACCTGGTCCGCAGTCCCATGACCACAGTCCCATGACCCATTAATAGTGCAAAGCACGACAAAAGTGGTCGAATGTTCGTCGGTTTGCATTTACACATACATTGTATGCAACTGCTCTGTTGAATATTTCGGGTCAGTTTAAGGTTGCAGCGCCTACGGTAGCACGGGCTCCGAAAATAAAGTGTGTTATCTGCGAGGTGATGCAATATCGTCTGCGTATAAGGGACTGCCTCCGGTTTACTCACCTGGGCCTGATCCGTGAAATAAAGGTACCACCCCGACGTCGAACATAAGCTCGACGCGAAAAACTGCGAAACTGAGCTTCATATGGAATTGAGGCAACGAGGTACTCCTACCATTGAACCAAGAAACGTACACAATATCATGCAGGCAGGCCACAGGGTTGAAACATCCATGGGTTGACCCGGGGATGTTTACTTGTCACCCCTCTCTTAAGATCTCCGAGGCATGCGACGTTTTGAAGCAATACTCGTGCCGGGCCTGGGATTATTGCCGGACTGACATGTGATCTGTACTCGAACTGTGATCTGATCTGTCCTGCGTCTGAGACCCTCCCTTTCCTTATCGTATTTGCTTCTGCCCCCCTGGGCCGAAACGAAAATCCGCGTTAATGGTCGATGTGGATTGTACCGTGACCTCAGAAAGGCAACGATAGGGGGATCATTTGTGGGGCCTCTCTCAGCAGAGGCTCGGGGTGACTCGCGCGAGTGACTCCCCTATTCCTTTGCCACCTTAGGTTTTCGTACCGCTTTTTGTTGTTGTTTGGTGGCGATATGAAACCGCCATGGAACGGTTAGCTACGCTGCACCGAACAAATCGCCGAAAGTCGTTTTGGGTCGGCGAGGCACATAGTTGCTCGGGCGAGCGGGTTAACCCCCGCATTTGAAAGGGGCTTACCCTCCCCTGCCCGTGACCGATCAAATACCTGGCACACCTTGCGTGTGAGATCATGGCCTCGTTTTTCCACGTCTGACTCTGACCTATGACAATGGCCTGTGCAATGTGCACCGTAACAAATATACTTACATGTCCTACGTGTCATAGATTCCTTATAAAAAAATTGGACTCTTGATAGCTCTGATTCGTGAATCAATCTGCGTTGCCTGTACCGTGATGTATCTGACCTGTCCTCTGCGCTAGACAAACCTTGTCTATTTTTCGCACCTGGCTCTGCCTCCTTAACCGCGGGCGGCCTACTTCGGTCACCTCTAGCAACTCCTTCCAGTGCCGGTCGCGCATCGCCGGCGAGTGCAGCTCGTGAATCTGACAGCGGAATTGGCATATCATGGAAGGCCATTTGCCGCTTGTGAATCGACGTCTGCTACAATATCGGTGGCACGTTTTGGTCGACGTATTTTCTGGATTTCGGAAACGTTGACCGGATATATCTGGAAGATTTGGGTTTTCGATGTATTTTGTTTTGGTGTTTTATACTGTTACATCGACGCGTAATTTCATTTTCTCAAATATCGTTTATGGGTATTTGGGTATAGGCCCCCTAAAGTGGCGAGCCCAACACAAATAGTTTGGTGCACCTCCATAGTAGCCTGTGCCATTTTAAGGACGGCAACATAAACAGTGAACACGAGCTACAGTAATTGTATATATCTCCAATGCTGACGTCAAACTGGGAGAGGTACCGCATGTGGTGAATTAATCTCGGTGGGTGCCCTGTTTAGTACTGGCATCGCGTGGTAGGTGGTCCTACGTAGCGGATGATTTGTGGAATGTGATATGCTCTTTAGAGTTAGCTCTTGGTTGGTCGGTAAGACATACACAACTTCTTCGTGGTACTTGCTATTGAACAGCTATATCACGTTTTTGCCACGCCGGAGATGAGACTTTGACGCACACCAACTCAGCACAACACAACACAACACAACACAACACAACACAACACAACACAACACAACACAACACAACACAACACAACACTACCCAACACAACACTACACAACACAACATTACACTACACCACACAACACAACACAACACAACGCAACATAACACAACACTACACAACACAAATATCCGAACCGCAATAAAAGAAACTAGCGTTGCTGCCATTGTGCTTTGGAGAGCGCACGTCCCCAAATAGTTGAAACAAAAGTAAATTTATGCGGTACAGTGTTAACAAGCCACACATTAAAACGTCTACGCCATGACTCGGCGGCCCTGGAGACACGATTATGTCCTGCGGCGCACTGTTCTACAGCCGAAGACGATTCGCGCTACGATACAGGCAGCACCTCCTAGCTGAATCCATCTTGGCTAAAACGGAACAGGTATGTCTCATGTTTCGGTAGAGTTTTCCAATTCTGAGTCTCCTAAGCACTGGTTGTTTAGGGGGGGGGGGCTCAAATGAGCATGTTAGCCAAATAGATTTGAATCCGATGTGTGCGTCTTGCAATATGTTTCGACGGATCTCTGTCCCGCTAATGGCACTGCACAATGGTTGTTCGGGGGTCCGCTTACCATTTATGGTTAATGCAAAATGGTGGTTCGGTCGGGGCATTGACCTTGTCAAGTGCGTAAGGAGTCTCAGAGAGTTAAGGTGCTAAGTTTACCGTTGCACGCGTCCAACATCGTCAGCCGCAGGTCTACCTCCGGAACCGGAGGTTGTTGTCGCATTGGGCTCACAAACTATTTTAGAGTCAGTGTTTGGATGGAGCACAGAGCTCTTTAAGTGAGTGACCCAACGAATAGTAGGTGCTCCCTGACCCGTGCTATGATACAGATAGCATTTTAGGCAAAACAATAGTGCATGCCGGGGCTCCCCAACCTGTTAAAAAAACAGTCGGAATGTCATCCTTGTTTTCCCAATCTGATGTTTGTTTTGTATGCCTTGGCCATGGGCTTGTTCATCGGGCTGCCCTTCCAATAGGTTTTGTCCAACAAGACTTTCAGGTGAGGTATGGAGGTCCTCCAGGCGTAGGGTTTCCACGTTTTGGCCACGCGTTTCTGGCCGTTGGAGCTCATGCAGTGGGAAACGTTAATGGACTAAGCGTTTCTGAATGATTGGCTTCATCTTGCGGTGCCGAACTATCAACCAGTATGAAACATTTACGAGTATGCAATGGTTTTGGAGCTAGCTCATCGAAAACGATGGTCGGAAATCGGGAACGAATGTCTTCGAAGAGTCAGATTTCGGTCGAAATGTTAAGGCTCCTCTTGCCAGGAACACAGAGTGTTGTGCCGCGCTTCTAGCGTGGACGACACTCAGACAAGGAGAAGAGAGCCTCAGGATAAAAAAAAAAGGCGCACGTCTGCCTCAACATTCATCCCACATCGTAACATATACCCCCTGCAACGCGCCATACGATATAGAGGTATTAAGGTACTGGGAGGCTTGGCCAGTTTTGGCCGTTTTAGTTCTCTGGGTAAATGACGAGAGCCCCTTAGCCCTACAACCGCCGGAACGACATTTCTTGGTTAGCGCAAGCATTGTTTTTGTGTACCCGCCTGGAGCACGAGTTCCTTTCCATCGCATTGCACTTTCGGCTTCCTGCTTCAAAACAGACGCGTTCTACGGCAGAGGTGCACCACGTTTTTTTTTCAGACGTTCTTCAATTTGGGAGCTTAAGACCTCTCCCAAAACCTCATTTAGAGAAATCAAAGACTGCTACCGGATGAAAATGCCCACGGCCTAGGTAAACAACGAGAACCCTGCAAAACCAAAGGCCTATATTACGGACGGTTTTGGGTTAAGGAGCCGGGTCATTCAGAAACCATTTTCGACAAAAAACGGTATACCTCTATCGTAGCATGCGTCAATAACGCCTTCACCGCTGGAAATTCGTTTCGGGGACAAACGTGCTAGATTACAGTATAGGGAGGGATTTTAGGACTCTATAGGGGTTAAGCAACCACCCTCAGAAGGCAAATGGTGATGCCACTTCTACCATAGCATATCCCCTAGTGACCCACCAGTGGAAGCACCGTGGACATGTTGACGACACGCTCGTCAACCACTCGGTAGAGCGCCCACTCGCGCACGCGCCTAGGTAGGCCTCGGATATGGAGCTGGAGCGACCTCGCCTCCTCCAACAGTTCGTCGGTCTGGAACAAAGAAAAAAGGCGGAAAAGCACTTCAATGTAGCGGGAACATTGGACAATGCCAGAATATACATAAAATAACTATCCTTGAAAGGTTTAGGTACTCTTCTGTCGGTCGGTCACGCAATCAAATTTAGGCACTGTTTCATATTGCAGTAGAACGGCCAACACAAATAGCGCTTCCAGCGGGGTAGGTCGTGGGTCGTTCTGACAATGACGCTGCTGGATAATCACCCGATGGAAGGACGAATGAGCTGCTGCTCGGGGCCATCTGAAAGCGCTTGAGAGCCAATTTCACAATAGCAGCATCCGTAAACTTGTTCTAGTGGTTCTCGTCGGGCGGCCAATGAAATTAAGCGCCAATGTTCAAAAACATACCCAACATCCACATGATCGTCCAGGCAGTGCGGGCAGTAGCACGGATGGCATAGTTGCAATACAGTACAATGCGTATTTACTCGTCGACCGTTGGAACAAACGGCCATTCAATACGTAACAAGATTGCAGAACACACATATTTTCCATTCGGGTAGAAATCGTCAGCCTGGTCGTATCGTCGCCGGACGCACGCACAAGGGGCAACATTCGAACCGCTCTAGGATGGACGTTTTTACCGAAGTATATCCCTGGATATTGCCGTGTTCATCGTGGGCAGGATATATGCGAAGCAAGACGTGCGTATGTGTTAAATTTTGTTGCGTTGCTCGTATGTATGCGTTTTGTTAATTCATGCCGAATATTGTTGGAGGTTTCCTTTGTCTCCGCCGCTCAGATTATGACGGCGAACTGACGTGGTTACCTCCCTCCACCCCCCAAAACACAGAATATTTTGGTGGTTGTGGTGGTGAACTTGAACAATTCATAATGTTTCAAGGCATTTTTTTTTGTGGAGATTACTAATGACCCATCGTCGACTCGAATCGAACTCATTACGTTTTTGACGAAAGAAGGAGACGACACCTTCATCCCATTTGTTCACGCTGTCGTCCTCAATGTAAAACTATTTATATGTTGTTTCGCTCAAAATAACATGGAAGCAACAGGTTTTATGTCGTTTTATCGTTTTCATCTAGGAGGAATTCGGGGGCCGGCGGGGGTGTTCTCATTCCATACATCGTCGTCGTCTTATGACCATTGACCCTCGCATTCCCACAAAGCCAAGGCGGAGCACGACCAGGCATACATCTCGTGCACTAAGCGTGAAAGGCCGTGAGGAGCTCGGTCAGTCGCAAAAATGGAGAGCTTCATCCTACGAAGAACCAGCTGTGAGGCGGACTTCCGCACCTTGTGCGTACTCTCTTGCAGTTCGGATGGCAACTTCGAATGGACTTTTTTTGTTCTGGTGTGGTCAATCCTGGAGACATCAATGTGGGTACTAGGCAAAAACCTCGTGGGTGTCATACCACAAGCGCCCTACCTGATATCATCCCCCTTGTACGGAATAAGGTTCTCAACGTATCGGGCGGAGGAGGGGGGATGGGGGGTGTACTCATTTGTTGCTGGCCTTCGTCGCTTGACCATTGACCACGCATCCCTCTCGAGACGGAACACAGTTCCTAATCCTACGAGAGACACCTCCAACATTTGGGCGTTCATTCTTCTTTTTCTGTATATTAAACATGAGCTGTTGGCTTATGCTATCCCCTTCCTGTTCCGCCGTATATCGCCGGGGTTGTGAACTCGGTTTGTGCATGGAAGTAAAAGCGAGAGGGGCGTACTCGTGTGTTGCTTGCCTTGGTCATTTGACCGTTTACCACGCATCTCTTTCGAGACTGAGCACCATTCATATTCCTAATGGAGATACCTCCAGCATTTTGGCGCTCGTTAAGCTTCATCTTTATATTACATAGAACATATTTGCCTGTCGCATCCCCGCCCTGTTTCGCCCGTCTGTGGCCGCCAGCTATCTCCTAGGATAGCGATCGTTTTCTCGCTACTCTATAGTCTACCAAACTCTTCCGCGTCACATGCTTCTTATTTCCACATTTCCGCCTCACCCTCCAACGCATCCGTTCCTCCATGTACATATCATATTCCCCTACGATGTGAGTTCCACTCTCTATTGTTGTGCCACAAGGGCACATGTGTGTACCCATGTCCTTCTCCTCCAGACTACTGATCTATCTCTTCCTTTTTCAGGGACGTCCGGGTCCCCTACACGAAATCGCAGTTCGAGCTCTTCTACGTAGTCCATTGGGCGGGGCAAATGCGTTTTCAATTCAACATCTTCCCTCAACCCCCCGTATATCTCTGAGTGCTTTCCCTCTTTCACCTTATTTCTTAGCGTTAGCCTTTACCTAGTCGGGGGGGGGGGGGGTCAATTGGAACTTTGTTTGTCATGCCAATTCAAGTCCAAAATAGATATTCATGTTCGAGGACAAAAACAAAACGGTGCATCTCTACCGCATTGTTTCAACGGCATGCTTGTGTGTGTTTTTTCGGGGGAGGAGGGGGGCGGGGGGTTATGTAATTCTTTCTACTTCAAGACACCCATTATCTTGGTGATGCGAGAGGGAGACGATACCAACAATAACAGCTTGGACGTTCGACCTCCACTAACACCTCCAACACCAACAACACCAACAACACCACCAACAACAACACCAACATCAACACCAACACGAACACCAACACCAACAACAACACCAGCACCAACATCAACACCAACACCAACACCAACACCAACACCAACACCAACACCAACACCAACACCAACACCAACACCAACACCAACACCAAACCCACCAACACCACTAACCACCGCCACCAACACCACCAACGCCACCTCCATCACCAACACCCTCCGACGCACACTTACCCGTATTTCAGCCCACAAAGTCGCAGTCCACGAGGCGAATAACCCGTCGACCAGACTGACCATATCCCAGACCATCTTCAAGAGACGAAGCTTGGAGCGGACCTCGACCAGTCCGACATATCTGGTTGCACAAACAGGACATAACCAGATGTGTTACGGTAGCGGTTGCACGTCGCTTGAGCTAAAAACATTCTCGCAAACAGGTGTTTGATGTGATGAGGGACACCTGCAACGATAGAGGTAGCAGCACTTTTCGCCTGAAATTGTTTATGGATGACGGGCATTCTTGACCCAAAATCGTCCGAAAACATCTTCATTTTTTGCACGATGGTCGTTGTGTACCTAGGCCACGGAATGTTTCATCCGGCAACAGTCTGGTTTTTCTCCAAATCCGTTTTCGGGATAGGTCTTAGGCTCCCGATTTGAGGAACCCCCGAAAAATGTGGTGCCCCTCTATGGTTTCACACGTCAAGGGTAGGGCACTGCCGTTTTCTGAGGCTCCCTATTCTAGGATCATTCCAATTCACGCCGACAGAATACGTACGCTATGCCAGGGTATCGCTAATCGTTTTTCTAAAGCACCTTGCTCACGGCAGGATCATATAAAGATACCTCGCCGAAGTGCCGAGGCATAAACCGAAACGAAGACCCATACGAAAACAACGCTTAACGATGCCACAGCCTAGGTGAACAGCGAATAATGCTGTAAAAGATGAATGCTACGATAGAGGTGACATTTTTTGCTGTATTGTTTTTTGGATGACGGGGCTCCCCTAACCCTAATTCGTCGGAAATAGACCTCGTTATTTGCATGATTCTCGTTGTGTACTTAGGCCATGGGAGTTTTCATCCTACAGCAGTTTTGGGTTTTCTCCGAAATAGGTTTTGGGAGAGGTCTTAATCTCCCAAAATCTGGAAACGCAGAAAAAAAGCGGTGTACCTCTATCTACCGTAGCACGCGTCAAACACACACGTCCGGTTCCAACGACGTTGGCTATGTCCTCGGTCGAGACGCCCTCCTTCGCATTAGTTTATCCCGCGGTAAGGGCTACATTTTTTTTGTTTTTTGCACCTCAAGAGTGTAGAAGTATCGGGTAGTACGAGACCTTAACAAGAACTTTACGAGAACTTTACGAGTACAATCGTTGATTTTACGTCTACGGAATAGAAACGTTGGTCGGGTTGGCCGAACGAACGGCTTTCGAAGTCGTTTTTCGGGGGAGATATTGAGCTCCTCACGGTTTGGAGCTCAGGCACCCATGCTGCGTTCCTAGCGTGGGATGGCCCTGCTAGTCCCAAGAATCTCCATCAAAGCACCTCACCCCAATCGGACCTCGTGAAGACGGGCCTCTTCAACCACAGACCTACCCAACGTCTTGTATTTCGGTCCAATGTGCAGTGTAGGAGTGGTACGCAATAGTTTTCGTTTGATACCCGACCGTGATATTTTGGTATCCGGTTACCATTACATGTTTCCACAGGTCCGACCAACCGCCGATCCTCACTTCATGACGTAGGTCTTTGGGGACGATCTGTATGGTCTAGGTATTTTTTCCGGGTGGGAGCCGTACGATCTGCATGGTCTAACGGTCATTTTCAGGGTTGGATGTTCACTAACTATATGCAGATCCGGAAAGCATCTCGGATCGGCAGATACAAGATCTGCTGGAGAAGATTTGGAGATGATCTGGAGATGATCTGAAGATGATCTATAGATTATCTAGATCGTGACCTGCCGGAGGTGTGCATTGTTCTCACGCATCGGTTGTTGGGAAAGGGTTAGAGCTCGCCAAGTGAAAAATGAGCCCTATGTCAGCGACAGTAGGTCCTATCCTTACGCAAGAAAATGAGTCAAAAGGTCGTAGCGGACTTAGGTGAGGTCCATACCGAAAACAAATTTTTATTTACGACATTGTAGCAGGCCTCGCGGTGTCGCCAAAAGGAAAACAACGAATTAAAAAAAATCTCCGAAACATGAAACGCGTACTTTGTGGATGGATGCACTTCTCCATACCTCCCACCAGTTTGGGTGTCAAATATGTCGCACTATAGGGTCAATATGTTCTGGCGCTGACTGACAGAGCGTTTCATTTGAGACAACCCAAAACTGTTCAAAGACCGCCCGTGTTTTTCAGCATTGTTCAAACTGTACCTAGCCGCCCGTGTGTTTTCTACATTGTTCAAACTGTGCCTAGATTATGGTATCGTTAGTCGGGCTACACTCCTTCACTTTTCTCATGGTGAGCTTTTGTGCGTGAGGCTTGGAGCATCTTGAGGAAGGACCGTCAGCAAGCATTGGAGTAGGGCACGCCTTCGCATTAACGCCCTGCATTCATGAAAACAGTAAGGACAGGAGCAGATCTTCCCAGTTTACCGAGAACACAATGCTCCAACCTACCCCACCCGTTATTTACAAATTGCCGCATCAACAGGTCACGGGTGGGGAAAGATACCAGGCACGTACCACAATAGGCGTGCACCCAAATATTCTGAGGTTTCTCGTTTGCGGAGGTCCATGCCGATATCAAGCACTGCTTCGTGGAAAACACTAACCAAATTCACCCGATTTAGCGTCCCATGCCCTAGGTACGCAGCGGATGGTGTTATAAACCACCGGCGACATCCAGTGGTTCCTCGAGTTCGGAGGCCTCGTGACTCAGACCGTTTATGGCCGAAACGTGCTACCCCTGTCGTGTGTAGGCCCCCTCCAATTTCAATGGCGGCTCTAGGGCGAGCGGCGCTACTACCGTACCTCACTAAATCATACTTGGAAGTCTTGGAGTAACTAACCCCATGGCAGGAACTACCTTTGTGTGACCCACACACTCTAGAGACTTGACAAGAGTTAATGTGAGACAACGACAACAAGGGGTTGCTCTTTTAGCGCCAAATTGTTCTGAATGATTGGGCCTCTCGAGGGTGGACGTATCGGGTCGTACGAAAAAGATTTTTTCTGAACTAGCTCGCAGACTTGTTCGACGGCTTGCGTGACCGAATGCTTTCAGAGTCAGTGTTTAGGGCGAGATGTTGGGCTCCTCCTGCTGGGAGCTACAAGAAACCAGCTCTCGGATGACTCGTGAAAAAAACCATGCGCCGTGTTTGCGACGGTTAACAAACCAAGTCCTTCACGGTGTCCCTAACGTGCAACCCAGTCGTTCGCAGTCTCATTAATAGTAATTACAAAGCCGACTCGTGATACGTTGGAGGCAAGACGTTTTGACCAAAAACGGTTTCTGAATGACGGGGCTCCTTTACCCAAATTTGTCAAAGTCTCTTTGTTTTGCAATATTTTTCGTTCTATACCCGGATCATGGGATTCTCATGGGGAAAGCATGCTTGTTTTTCTTCTACACAGTTTTTCGGGCAAATACGTGGAGATCTTTGGGTGGAACCCCTCATTTCTGCGTGGAACGCCTCAAACCCAAAACGGTGGAACTCTATCGTAGCATGCGTCAGACGTGGGGCAGCCACCCACGAGAGGGCACCATTGTCGTCGACAGACCGTCTACCTGGTCGGAGACAGCTCGAAGAGGTCCTCCAGCTCTCGCATGGACGCCGCTTTGGCCTCCAACGCCGACAGCGACGACTGCATCTTATCCAGTCTGCAGGGAAAATAGAGGTAAGGTTGCCGTGGAAGTTAGGGGAACGGTCAAGATTGGGGTTGATTCGACGCTGCATGACGACAGAGATGGTTTGTCGCCGGGTAGAGCAACGTGTTTGGCACGCTGTAGGTGATGGGAAAGTATTAACGCCTGTGCTGTGCTAGAACAAACAGCAATATAAATTTTGTAAGACTAACGAAGTGTGTCTGCTAGCTATCACGCCGAAAGGTGGGTCGATAGCCCAACTGGCTTAGACAGTCCTCCGGTAATCATCTCCGTCTTTGTTTTCAGGCGGTGCAATGGAAAACGCATCATGTTGTCGCCAAATCCACCGGCGTTCAAAAGGAACATCACCAAGAGCCCTCAGACCTTGGACGAAAGCGTATCACAACCCCGCAAGATGTTTGGTACCACGTAGAGTCAGGGCAAACGGAAACGGGTATAGAGATCGAACCGTGGAAATGTCAGTTTTTCTAAAATACGTTAGCGTGGCTGCGCTTGTTTGGCACAGTGCCTTCCAACTGACGGGACTCTCTTCTCCATCGAAGAACAACCAAATTGTTCTGCGGTGCCCATGATCGAAACCTGATACAACGCATGAGTCCTCCTTTACCGTGGAATTCCTCCTTCAAGACCGAAGCGAGCACGGAAATTAGCTGGGGACGCCAATCATCGACAGCAAACTCAAGTAGCTTGCGGCGGCGTCCTTGGCGACAACGCACGAAGCTAAGAGATATGATACCATTGATTATAAAAATACAGGCAAAGGAGGAAAGGGACACAAGGAAGCAATACCAACCTCATGTAGCTGGCTGCAACAATCTTGGCGGGATCCGTCGTCTCCCCTCCGCCACCTCCGAACGGAGCGGTCCGCTCAAAAAGTTCAACAAAAGACTTCACCTAGAGCAATGATAGTTTCGCGCCCGGTAGCATATGAGGAGCACCCAACAAGGTAATGAAAACAGAGGGGCGCGTGATGGACGTTTCTATCGTAGCAAAATTCAATGCATCGGTGGGGAGTCACAGTCAGGGTATTATTTCAAAGGCTCTGCACGGATCGTCAGATTGGGTAAACCATGCATTTCTGATACTAAGGTGTTATGGAGTTCGGTTTCGCGATATAGACCACCGTTCACGGTTGGTTGTTAACTCATCGTCATCTAACGTTCAGGGATTTTCACCGACCATGGCCCGGCCTGCGTGTCGGACTAGGAAGCTTTCAAACCCTGATTGAGGGTCAGGTCGGGTTGGGTGACGACGTGTTAGAAAATTTCATAGATCGGTTCGCGTCGGGTCAAGAAGTTTTCGAAGTCTCATGGGTCGGAGTCGGGTCACCCTGACACGATCCGAACCACACACGAGAAGCGATCTAACCCGTGAAAAGCACTGCTAAATCTATGAATGCCTGTTCTTAATGACGTGCGGAGCATCTCGCGTGCGTAAACTAGAGTCGGTAGTGATAATGGGAGTACCCGACCAAGGCTTAAGGTAGAGGGATCCCTTTATTAGGGACCTTTTTTTGCAGTAACTAGGGCTTACTCGCGCAAATGACTCCCCATTCTTTTGCGGTCTTCACTTTTGGTGCTGTGTTAGTTGTCCGACAGGTGCCGGAAGTGGAATGGGTAACTACTAAAACAAGCCACCTGAATATCTTTGGTCAGCGAGGTACACAGCCACTGGTGCGAGCGTCGCAAATCTGTGTTATGAATAGTTCAATTGTGGGTATCCTACCGTAGCCATGGTTACCCCCGTTATCGCGGCCTTGATCGAAACCATCGAATGTTTTCTACGTTGGCTGTTCGATCCAGCCGTTGTGAAAACAATGTCGAGGCTCGTAACCTGTTCAGAGGAGGCGAAGCTCTGCATTTCTTGTCTCCATCACGAGAGGGAGCGGGTGTGTCGCGGGGCGGGGGGTTAAAAATACTACAGGCCCAAAGTTTCTGTTTGCGAAAACGTTTTCGTTTGAAATCTCTCTCACCTTCAACGCACACCGTAGCGTTTGCCCCAACTCACTTTCGATTTTTCGTTTGTGAGACGGTAAGGTGAAAAAATACGTCTCACGGCCAGCGAGCTGAAGTCAACAATGCCTTATATAGAACATTTTGCGAGCCGCAAACACGAAAAATCGCATGAATCAGAACGACAAAACGCATGACTATTAAGAAGTAACCCCACGCAGCAAGCAGTAAAATCTTGAACGATTCAGATATTTAGTCGGTTACTCGTACTCCGCCGAATCACCTCCTCGCCGAAGGCTCCGATATCCTTCCGCACCCCGTCGGCGGCTGCGTTCTGCAATGGTTGAATTTCCCCCTTTACTCGGTAGGCTTTGTTCACGGTGTTGTCCCACAGCATGTGCGCCGATTCCAGGAATTCAAGCGCCGGCTGACCAATTGAGTTGGCGGTGTGTTTAGGGGTAGAGTTAGGGGTCCAGTCAGGTTAGGGCTAGGGTTAGGGTTAGGGTTTGTGATTAGGGTTGGCGTTCCCCCTTGACTCAGCAGGATGGCAACCCTGGTTGTCTCAGACTTTGCGCGCCTACCAAATTAACTCCAACGCCATTTAACCGGCTGGGCTAGGGTTGTGACTAAGGTTAGGGCTAGGGATAGACTTAGAGATGGGGGGTAGAGTGAGAGGTAGAGGTAGGGCTAAGGGCAGTGGTTGGGTCAAATATAGGTTTCCCTCTTGATTCAGTATCCTTTGTTCCCCATGTCACCCAAACGCATGATGTATGGCGCTGGCTGGCGAAGTGAATTTTGAGTTGGGATCAGGCATTAGGTTTAGGGATAGAAGTCGGCATAGGGGTGGAGTTGAGGTTGTGCCAAGTGTCAGGGGGACGTTTAATTTAGCGGTAGGGTTTTCCTCTTGACTCGGTAGGCGTTGTTCGCCACGCTGTTGCAGACCATATATATTCAAATCGGTTCAATCAGTTAGGTTCGGGGGGGGGGTTGAGTTGAGAATAGGGGCAGGGTTGGCGGCAGAGGTAGGAGTTCCTACTTGTGCCAGCTATTTGCTTCTTTTATCCCATCTACTATTTTTTGCACTTTTCATTCTGCTTCTCCCTCCCTAGACGTAACTCAGACTCGATGTCACTAAGCAGGATCTTCTCCCCCCTACTTACTACGGTACGCGCCTCCATGTTTATCGCGAGAATATTTTCGCCCTTTCTTCTCTCGTCGACTCGAATCCAATTTTATATTTTGTTAACTGTTTTGTCCCGAAGCTAATGTCGATTTCCTGTAATTCCTGTGCCGGCTGTTGGAATGACAAAGCCCGCGGGAACGGAAACGGCAACAGGGTCGTGCTACCGTATGGGTTGTAATCCTGAGCACGATCTAAATTATTTACGGTAAATCCTGTACCTTCCGCTGTGAGGTGCTGCGATGAATCTATACACCAGCAGGATAGAGACCCAACACTTGAAAATCTTTGCTAATTCGTTTAGACGTGTACTGCTCCCATCCAGTAACATGAGCTCGTTTTTTGCAGATCTTCGCTGAATGGTCTAGATCATCAAGTTATAATCTTCGATCTACCTGACGTGGGTAAATATTTACCGCCGACGGAGATCCTCAACTGAGGCACTAGCCAGTACCCTCGGAAAAAATTGTTGACGCCGTACAACGCGTTGCCACGGTAGGGCTGCGCCGCTTTGTTTTGAGGGGATCATTACGTGAAGAGCTCTATGCCTCACCCAGAATATCATTTTGCAGTAACCTGAAAGCTCGACGTGTGATGAATAGACTCATGGTCTAGGTATAAAAGGTTAATATTGCCAAAAATATTGGAAGTACGTACGTATATAGTCCAATGATTCTTAGGTTATGGAACCCCGTCATGCAGAAAATACCTCTCCCAACAAATTGTACCTCTATCATAGCACGCGTCGGTAAAGTTGAGCTCCGCGGTTATATCGTCTAGGGCTCCTCACTCGAGGAGGTCTGCACCTTTCCCAAAATCTGATTTGGGGAAAAAGTAAAGGCGGTATCCGCTGAACAATCCCACGGCCTAGGTATTCAACGAAAAAAATGGAAAACAAAAATTCGAAACTCCGACGGTTTTGGAATGAAAAGCACTTGTGATTCTGAATCCGTTCCTTCCAAGAAGTGCTGCTTAACGAGAGGCAAGTACCTGGCAATATTTGATGTTTATCAGGAAAAGTACGGTGTCCTCGGGAAGAGCAACGAGCTGGGCTGGTTTGCAGCATACCCCCCATCCCGTTCAGACCACGGCTAATGATTTGGTATTTTGAGGCTACTCGACGTTTACCTCTCTTTTCGGTTGAAAACATACATAATCATCACCCACCTGTTTGTTGACGGGAGGCAGATCCATGGCTATTCCTCTGCTCTTCAGGAGGAGTACGGTGTCCTTTAAGGGGCCGAACAGGCCGGTCACCATGGGCGCCTTTTTGCGCACATCCCGGATGTGAGTCATAGTTGCCATTATGCCGTCCTTGTCTTCCGCCTACATTCACGGTAGATCGTCGCCAGAACACGGGTGTTGGCGGATGGGTGCTCCGGTCTATGACCCCCCCCCCATTGACAAGCTGAAGTAGTATTGCTTACTTTCAATAATGAATTGCTCATATATGGCTTAGCCGTTATGCTGGTGCAAAATGAAACCTACTCATACATTACGAAGACGATGAACTGATGCATATTGTGGGAGCTTGCCATCATATCTCTGTCCCGTTTCGTAACTCACCGATAGCGGCGTGTCGAGACCCTTCTGCGTGTAAGAGATGAAGGAGTGCATCCTCTCCAGGGAGCTTGACACGTGGTCTTGCAGGCTTTGCGCGAAGAGGTAAATCCACTTCGTCGCCCAAGTGCTGGAGGTTCAAGAGAGAGAGAGAGAGAGAGAGAGAGAGAGAGAGAGAGAGAGAGAGAGAGAGAGAGAGAGAGAGAGAGAGAGAGAGAGAGAGAGAGAGAGAGAGAGAGAGAGAGAGAGAGAGAGAGAGAGAGAGAGAGAGAGAGAGAGAGAGAGAGAGAGAGAGAGAGAGAGAGAGAGAGAGAGAGAGAGAGAGAGAATAACGGCACCAGAAGCACAATCGAGATCGAATTCAGAGTTTACACGGCAAAATATAGGACGCTAGGTACGGTAGACGATGACAAAATATTTCTTGAGACTACTATCACCTTAGGAGCACCCAAAAAACTAATTTCGACAAAACGCAAAGTGCCACCCGAAGAACAACGCCATGCTATAGGCGTACAACAAAAGCAGTTTTGCAAAATAAGGCTGAAATTCCGACGAGTTTTGCGTTAAGGAGCGCTGTCATTTTCGGGAAACGTCACAGGCAGAAACCAGCTACCCCTATTGTAGCACGGGGCAATATGTGCCTCTGTGTCTGAGGTTTCCATGACGGTCGCTTATACACCTCGTCGGGGAGGGATAGCATGCTATTAATAGGTATGTAGGCGTTTTTCCTTTAGTGTTTATCGTCTGCACATTGAATCGGTTCATTTTACCCAACGTCATCAGCAGAACACCCAGTTTTCATCGCGATTCTCAATCTTAAAGATATACAAATTATGCAGTCACAGACTGCGAAAATGTTGAAATATAGTGAGATCAAAGCCATTCGAGATGTACAGCAGAGAAACTCAGGCATCAACAAGTTGGGAAACTAGAAGCGGAGACCGACCTCGGGCTGAATGCAAATATTTGTACTAATAGAAGAAAATGTGCGATTTGATACTACGTAAATATGTAGGTGGCCTTATGAAGGGGGAAAATATTTCATCTATTGCTACGTTTAGGACACGATATCAAAGTGTGCAAGGTACGTAGCGGCTGGTGTTGTCCTTGGAGTTTGAGGCTTTACCTCATCCCGGAAGAAGCACTATGTACGCATACGGCATCCCGAGAAAGAGTTGATGGTCTCACGGATTTCGCTTGTTGCCGATCTCTACCATCGCCGTGGTCACCGACATCACCCCACAATAATCCCCTGTCAGGGCCCAGACATGCCCTCTACATATCACGTCCACTGTTACACCACAGGTCGGACTAAACACGAGCTTCGGAGGACAGCTAAACCCCACGATTATCTTTGCTGGCCGTGGTACAAAGGCCGTCCACGCTTCGTACCGAACTCATCCGGAAAGCATGCCACACTAACCGTGTCATACTGACCGCGCGCGAGAATACAACTGAAGGATTTGTCTGCCCCGAAGGATTAAATTCATGACATACATGGGGTTGTGATATATCCGAGGTGTACACAAGTTGAGCTTTCGGGCCCCCAAACCCCGCCGGATCTTATCAACTGTTTTATCGGCTGAACATTGACCTTCACGAAACCAACATTTTTTTTTTTTTGGCCGTGCAGGAAGAGGCACGACCTTCGACTGAATTCCCAAAATTCAAGTGTGTTTTCTTGCGCATCTTGGTGTTAACACATCTGATCTCGCAGTCGACTTCCCATTTTCCCTTTTTTTTCCATTATGGTTGAAATACAAATTAAGGTTGGTTTGTCGAACTATTTTAGGATTTTACACTGGTCAGGTCGCACTTCTCGCGGACCGGTCTGGTCAGTGTGACCCAACCGACCCGACCCGACACCTTACCCTCCTTACCTGACCCCGTGACGTTTCGAACACGTTCTGACCCAACCCGACCAGACTTGACTCGCCACACAAGAACTCAAAAAAATCCCGACCCTCGACCAGCTGGTCAGTTTTGGATCCATGGCACCCCTGAAATATTGGCTGTTAAGGTATATCAGATACACCCTCATACCCATCGCACCTTATGGCCTGTTTCATTGGCTGCGCGTTGACTCGCACGAAACCGACGTCCTGGCAGTGCCGAAGAGACGCCACCTCTGATTGAACTCTCAAGTACAGGTGGATTTTCTCGTCGAATTTCGCGAGGTCTAGCATACGGAGCGCCTGCGACCCGTGCGCTTCCTCCTCTCCGCTCTCCCCTTGATCCGAACCATTCTGATCATTCGTGTATTAGTGGTACGCAGCCGAGAAAGTACAATATTTTTAACAATTTCTTCGTGAACGGGTGGTTTGCGCCCCCCCGCCTCGTGTTGTCGGCATGACAGAACGTGGTCAAGAGGTCAAATATCGCAAAAACGCGCTGACTTGCCCACGTTGTGGGGGCTTGGCGCGGTTTTCGGCGTTAGAAACATAGCTTGCAACGGCTGTTTGGAGTTTGTCGGCGTTCTGTGGAGTTTGCGCCAAAAGCTGACCTTCCAAACAATGCTCAGAATATTTACTCTTGCCCACGTTCTACAATGTCGACTAACCGGGAGGGGCCCGTCCGTCTGTGAGGTATTGCTTTATCCGAGTACTGTAGTTCATACCACGTATAGCACCATCGACACTACTTATAACGCCCACCTGTACATTCAAATTTATGAACCAACGATCCTTATATATTCTCTCTCATTGTGGTGCCAGTCTGGTTCAGGATACAAACCGCCTGGCCTAATTTCAAGCCAGGTTTAAACGAGGGCTACATATTCATCCCTCTATAGTCCGGTAGGAGTTGCACGTTTTCGGTTAAAGGTGTATGGCCTCCTGGTCGGTGGAACTCCTCAAGTGACAAACTACCGGTTAGTCTAATACCTTTACAAGTGCATTGTTGTGTTAGGGCTACCGCATAGAACCGTTCGTTGGGCGGGTTGCTCGAGCGAATGTCTTCGAAGTCGTGTTTCGGGTGATGATGGTGAGATATTGAGCTCTTCATGTGAAGGAGCTCAGAATATTCTCAGAATCCGCTGAACCTCTGCCGTGGGATGTCTCCACGAAATACCTGGTGTACGTTAAACCCATAAAATCTCGTTGGTTTTGATTGCCGTATTTGGTCCTTGGTACTATTAATGATTTCCAACGTAACAGCGTGATAATTATATTGTGTTCAAGCCCAGATTGGCAATAACTGAATGTTAGTTTTTGGGAGAGGCCATGGCTCGTGAACTTCGGCCAGCCAGGGAGACTTTGAAATTTTTTCGAGAGAGGTTTAGCGTGCGGAGCGCCTGCGATTTCTGCGCGATGCTTTCTACGATCGGGGTGCACCGCTTTTCTTCCGAGATCCATCAATTTGGGAGAGCGTAAAAATATCTCCCAAACAACTGATATGGAGAAAAATCAAATCTGCTACCGGATGAAAAACGCCATGATCTAGGTACACGGAAAGAATCATGCAAACAAAAAAGGTCCACTTCGGACGATTTTGGGTTAATATTAAGGAGCCCCCGCCATTCGGAAACCGTTTCTTCGAACGAAAAAAGTGCTACATACTATCTCTATCGTAGTACGTGCCGTGGCTTTGGCTTCGCAAGCGTTCGCACCGATCTTTTTGTCAAGAGCATGAAACCGGCATGGAACGGTTTGCTATGTCGCGACAAACCCAAGCGCCTACAGTCTTGTTTTGTTTTCATTGAGGTGCAGAGTCACTCGGGCGAGTGGATCAGTAGTAGTGAAAAGGGCGGTACCCCCATTTCCGCGACCATGAGTGTGCCTATTCGGGAAAAGCGCAATCGACAACATGCGCGAAACGGACACAGGTTTCGCTGCGTTCCGTTTGGTCCGAGTCGGTCAGAAATCGGCTCGGCGTAGCAACGTGTTCCGCATAAAAAAAAAATTTAGCGAGACTGTGGATATATTCCGTTTCATTCCTTCAATCTCTTCGGGGTTGCAAAACCGTGTTTTTGTATCCCGTTGGCTCTATTTCAGCAAATCAGCCGACAAACATGTGGTGGGAAAGAGGGAAAATTGGGTGAGCGAACGAGTGGGGGGCCGAGGATACGGCGGTGGGGGTCGCCCTTTGGAGCATTCAGTTGCTGTGGCTTTGGGGCGCTCGCGCTAGTAATTTCCCTGTTGCTCTGCGGTCGTTAAGCTTTCGTGCTGCTATAAATTTACGGCTTCAATGCGCACTGAAATGGTAAGCTACGCTGTGCCAAACCAAATCACTCGAATACTCTTGTCCGTGAAGTACGGAGTCACTCGTGCGAGAGGCTCAAACCAGGTATTGACACCCCCTAACGTAGCCTCAGTCGGGGGTACTCATTTTGTTCATGGCCGTAGTCGCATGGCCCCTAGATCCTCGCATCTCTACTATGCCGGGGCGGAGCACGTCGGGCTTTCACCAACAAGGCAGACATTGCTTGCACCAAGCGCGAAGCGCCGTGAGGTGTTCGGCGAGTCGCATGAAGTGTGAACTGCATCCTTCCAAGAACCGCTGGTAAGACTGACTTCGGCACCTAGTGCCTACTTTCTTGCTTAACGATGACCGCCCCAATGAGTTACTTTGTGTTCTAGTGTGGCCACTCCAGAGACAGCAATGGGTATTGCTATGTAACTGCATCGACTGTGCCTTACCATATTCACACTACTGCGTGATGCGATCATTCCCTTTGTTCGGAGTTGGGGTTCTCCATCCCTCCCAATTTGATGTACCTCGATAACCATCATGGTGACCACCAAAAACAATAATAAACAGTAGCCTGGTTGTCTAGCTCACGCCGTGATTGGCATGTTTTACAGCCTCGTTGCCAACCATTGCCAACCCCAATGTACATATAATATTCTACACCGTCGGTGCCAACCGAGGCCAATTATTGTGTTTTTTTTGTCGCACACATCTACTTTCCAGCTTTTGGACAAGCCGTGGTCACAGGTGTCGTTCCTTGTCCCCCCTGGTTCTTGCCTTCAATTTTTCCATCGCGCATAGGGTTCAGCAATCCCACTGCTTGTCGATTTTTCATCGTGTGTTGCTCACTCACGCTCTCGCGCTTTCCGCAAGTCATTTTTTGCACAGGAAAAAGTCCCCACGATTTTTTACGAGTATGTACTCGGGGGGGACTCGAACTTACGAAACTGATCTATACCAGGCTCAAGGATAACCTGGCACGCCACCGGGGCGACCGGCTTTACATTACAGCGGGAGCTTGGTCAGGGGGAGGGAGCATTGATGCGGTGTATAGTCGCCTGACTGGGCTTGTTTTGTTACTTGGTTTTTGGGTCTGATGGACACATGCGACGCAAGAGGTGCAGCGTTTTTGTTTTTCTAGGGCTGCATACCTCATCCACCCCAAAAACGTTATTCTGAGTGAACCAAGGGTGCAACCGGGGTGACCAAGACCTCATCTAATACCTAAATTCAAACAAAAAATATCGTAACATGCAAGAACAATAACCAAATTCCGACGATATATCGGGTGTGTAGAAAAGCCCCGTCATTCGGACAACAACAAAAGCAATATCCCAAAAAGCGCTACCTCTATCGTAGAAAATGTCGGTGTTACGGCCGGGGGTTTATCCGATTTTGGGTGAGGGTTTTATGAGCTAGGTTTACCCCATCAAACGTCTTGACATAGAGAAACATGTATCGAGAGAGATCAAAATGTCGTTTCGAAGGCATCGATCGATCGGGGAGAACGTGCGGAAATGATCGCGGGCTATGTACGTGTGGGATCGTTTTGTTGGTTCCCTTCGATTCTGCCTATTTAGGTAAAGAAGCTGACAAAACGTTTACCCGTCAGCGTGCTAGTGACCAAGATGAAAGTATCGGTTTGACGATACTATTCCACTGAGAAACTGTCGTGAAAAACGTAAGGTCATTGACTAAAATGTTTGGTTATGGGATTGAGGTCTGGACCTTGCCACCGCGCAGTCCAACGGTAACGCCCGCTGTATCAGTCTTTGTGGCTTATGCGGTTTTTTATATATATGGCCAGGACCAACCCTGGCACCGCGAGATGAATGCTGACAGTAGTTTTGTGTCCAATGAAAACCGGGGGAAGGGCGGGGGGCGTACTCGTTTAGTTGATTTCTTAGGAATTTGGAATTTTTCACCAATCTTTCCTTTCGAGACGGAGAACCCACTCCTGAAAAGGACCCTCAAACATATGGGCGCTCATTGACAGAGCGGTGGGGAAGGGGGCGCACTCATGTACCGTTGTCCGTCCACTGACCCCTTCACCCCCACAACGAGGGACGGAGGGGTGGAAGGGAGAGGAGGGCTTACCACGGTAGCCTGACGTTGTGTTCCTCGTCCTTGCGTGGGACCGTCCGAGACCGTCGTGGCTGCGTCGTCGTCAACGTCACCGATCTCCTCGTCATAGCTGGCCTCTCTACAGAATCGGTACGGCAACAGCATGAGGGCAACACCATAATTTAGGTTCGACATCCAGATATTAGTATGGAGTGCCTACGTAGATGGGGAGTCAATATGTTTGGTCGTGGTTGGGGAAAAACCAGGTGGTAAGAGATGTCACAGTCACGTCATGTCAAGGTCTTCATGTAGATCGGCGAGAATGTAAGTGACGGTCATGATCTGGCAAGATCATCCCCACATCTTTCACTGCCTGATCTGGCATATGCCGTCCTTCCGGGTAACGATAACAATGTCTGACTTGTGTCTGACCGGTAAGCCAACGGACAGAAGAACAAAGACACAAGGAACCACCAGGAGAGCGCTTCGCAACACCGACAACTCTGCTCCGTCCACGGGGACCACTTGACAAGATGTAAGAAATGTTGTTTTCGCCGTACTTGTCGTGTGACACGGTAGTATATTCTTTTTGAAAATTATTTGAGGTACTATTTAGCAACATAACTACTTAGTTAATCGATACCGGTATTTACATAAATACACCTTTGTGTTCCAACTTCGAGGGAGCATGACGCGCGCGACGATAGAGGTATACCTTTTTCTGGCGAAAATAGTTTCTGAATGGCAGGGCTTCTTAACCCAGGATCGTTGCAGCCTCATTCTTGTTTGGCAATATCAGTTTTCCATCCCCAAGGTCATGGGTTTGCTCGAAAAAGTTTTTTTGCTGGGACATGGAACTCCTCAAGCGAGGAGATAGGAAAAGCAAGGAGGCTTGCTCATTTGTCGCAGCATGCGCCTCGGCACCGAGTCCGACGTAGGTACAGCAACACCAACAATGTGGGATATCTGCATCAGACACACTTGAGAAACTCTCTGAGCATTGCCTTGAAAGGCCGTGGTTTTCAAGAACTCGTACGTTGCAGAAAGAGACCCAAGCGGACAATTTCCCGTCCGGGTTGGATACAATATCATCCCCTTGAAAAAAAAAAAACCTCCATAAACTGGAAACCCAGACTGGTGCTCACTTGAGAAATTCCCGGAACATAGCCTGGATGTCTGTAGTCCACAGGTATTCGTACGCCGCGAACTGTCGCTTGAATTCGAGCATCGCTGTCTCCATCACGTCAAGTCGCTCGTGGATCTGGCAAACCTGAGACCGCACCTCCGGATCGTCCTGCGCACGATATAGTACCGTTGTGTGTCCCAACGGTCGCGCATTTGGGCAATACCGTTGCATTTTCCAGCGGACATATACATGGAGGGGGGAGATTTAACCCATGATTGGATAGAGGTGCGCGTAAATCGATTTTTTGGCCACCTCACTTGAACGGCTCGATATCTCACCCAACATATGATCTCTGGACTAGCTCGAGAATGCGATTCGATGGATATAGTCGTGGCTTTTGCATAGGAAACAGTTGGAGTTAAAGCCTTCACTACTGGAAAACCACTTTATTTCAAAGTAGTGTAGGGAGGGATTTTCGGACTTTCAAACGGCTAATGAGCTCCGTGTCGTTCACAAACAAATAGCCAAAAGGTGCTACCTCTGTCGTAGCGCGCCTCATTAACTCGATAGGCCGCGAGATATCCCCTTTGACGGGAACCTCGCGGTCTTCACAACGTCTAAAAAGTCGTTTGTGGATCTGTCACACCCGAGACCGCGCCTCCGGGTCGTTCTGCGCAGTACTAATAATATGTACTATGTGGGTAAGAAGGAAGTAATCTACGGTGGAGGTGCACCCTTGTTTCCTAATACTACGCCTCTCTTGAGCGGCGCCATCATTTTTCTGATGCGTATTGTGACTCAGGCGCACCACTTATTTCCTGAAGTTCCTTGATTTGGGAGCTTAAGACCTCTGTTTAAAAACTCATTTAGAGAAGAATAAACCCGCTACTGGATGAAAAATCCCATGTATGGCTTAGGTAAACAACAAAAATCATGACGAAAAAACGGCCCATTTCAGACGATATACAAAAGGGTTGAGGATCCCCGTCATTCAGAAATATGTTTAGACGAAAAGTGCTACCTCTATCATAGCATGCGTTTTCTGAGGCTCATAACCTATTGGATAGCTCTACACCCTCACCCAAAACTGTTCTTGAGCAAACTGAACGTGAAACCCGAAAAACAGATCCCATGGGCTAGCCAAACAAAAATGACTATATCACAAAAACAAAAAACAACATTCTGACGAGTTTGGGCTAAGAATGCCGGTCGTTCGGAAAAAAACAACCGAAACGTGCTACATCTATCGTAGCACGCGTCGATATGGGTAACACGCTTCGGCCAAAGTAGGCATGGCTGATGGAACTCTCCTCAACTGAGGAACTACGAGACACTACTGGAATCCCATGCATTCGTGTTTCCCAAAATGTTTCGTCAAACAAATTACTACGCCATGTTACTCATCGGGGCAGGCTTGATAAAACTTTCTCGTAGTGAGGTTTCGGCTGAGGAGGTAGAGAGCTCCTTGGGGGGACACGCCTCAGAAAAGTTGGGGAAACCAGCGACCTTACCACACAATCCCAAGTGCTACTAGTCCTACCGCATATGCCACGGGTCAAAATCTACCTGGATCTCCTTTAAATAAGTCCCCTCCGCGGCATCTAGCCGTCGAAAAGCCTTCGAGACGTTTAAGAAACCTTCGACCCAACCCCACGTCATCTTCCGGAGAGTCCGCCTCGCCATGGAAGATCCCTTTGCCCCGCCCGCCGCCCGACCACCTCCACCTCCCTTTTGGCCCTGCAATGGATGTTTCACACGTGGAATCACGACGTGTACCACGGCATCATCATATTTTAGCATCGCCTATATAACTTGTAGGCGTGTATCACAATCTTGAAGGCTCAGACGTGTAATGCATAATGCCTTGGTTGCTGCACGCCCGCCTCCACCACCGTTCAAACCCAATAAATAGAGTACCTACATATGGAAACGTGACGTATATTGGCTCCCTCGAAGGTGGGGACGTTATGTATTTTCTCATGTTTATCACAATATTATCATACACAGCATTGCCAATATATCTTGTAGGCGGGTGTCACAACATTCAAAGTCCAGACGCGCAACGTATAATGTTCCGCCCGCTGCTCGGGGCATACCCATTCATTGCCTGTCATAATCAGTTAATCATCGATCACGCGTGAGTTTATCATCGATCCCGCTTCCGTCTCGAGACGGACTCAGCGGGAAGGTGCACTGGACAAGGAGGGGGGCGGGGTGTACTCAGTTGGTCATGGCCGTGGTCGTATGACCCCTAAACTCTTGCACCCCTACTATGCCGGGGCAGAGCACGTCGGGTTTTCACCAAACTAGGCAGACATTGCTTGCACCAAGCGCGAATCGCCGTGGGTGTTCGGCGAGTCGCATGAAGGTTGAACTGCATCCTTCCAAGAACCACTTGTAAGACAGGTTTCAGTATACTGTGCCTACTTTCTCGTTCATCAATGACAGCCCCAATGAGTTATTTCGTTTGTTCGTGTGGCCACTCCATAGACAAATGGTCATTACTATCTAACTACCTCGTGGGTGCCTTACCATATTCAAACTACGTTATGCGATCATTCCCCTCGTGCGGAGATAGGGTTCTCCACATAAAGCGCGGGGGGGGGGGGTTACTTATCTGTTTATTGTCTTGGTCGTTTTATCATTGGCCACGCACACCCAGTGGGAGGGGATGTTTAGGGTCTCGAACTTTTTCATTGGCTCGAGGGCGATCACGTGGATGGCTACCTTCTTTTTGTCAAGTGTTTAGCGTTTGTGCATTAGTATTTCAAGAAGCATACATCGGTAGATTATTTTGGTAAGCTGCACCACCGATATTTACTGCACTTCAAGTCCGTTTCTCAATTTTGAGATACGAGATCACCGGCGTTGGTGTCGTCTGACTTATGCTGCGAAAGATAAAAATGTATACCGTTTTTCCCGCTGAAGCAGGTTTGGAATGACGAGGCTCCTTAACCCAAAATCGTCGCCATTTTATTTTATTTTTTCGAGAAAAATATCGCCGCATTATGTACCTAGGCCTTGGGATTGTTCATCGAGCAGCACGTTATTGTTTTCAACAAATCCGTTTCCGGGGGAGGTATGGAGCTCCTCAAATGAGGAAGTGGTATTAAAAAAGCCATGGTGCACCTCTGCCGTAGCAGGCGTTTTGACCGTTGGGTAGAGACCAAGGCACCCACCCCTCCTAGTGTAACTCGGGTCCATCGCTACATGTTTCTTTTGAGAGGCATGTAAGAGACGGGGGGGAAATCACTGAAAATAGAAGTGTGACTGTGCAGGGTCTCGTCTCCTACATGCAACTCAAACGTGAGCAATCGAGCTCTGCATTAGCGACAACCAAAACATAGCGTACACAAGAGACGCCGCAAGCAGCTATAAGGGGCTAGCGCGTTTTGAAACCCTTTCATACAGCATCACCCCACCGAACTCTTGGCGGAAGGAGTACTTGTGGAAGTTTGCGTGAGATGTATTTTCCCAGTGGAAAACGGGAAAAGGGTTTCTATATATTGTTGATATGTCTGCGCCGGTGGATTCGGTCGTTCCCGTTCCTACCTGAACGATTGTTGCCGTTACGCTCTCCGGGTTGACCTTGGAGTCAACGCTTCCAATGTCGGGAACGTAGCAAACCTATGAACGAACCACCCAAGCGAGCGAGATGTCGTTGGGTGGAGGCGGGCGGACGGGCGAGTGGGGGGGGTTTCACTCAATGGCATGCACGGCCGTTATACATAGACCTTTATCACTGAAGTCACTGAAAGGGGGACAGCGAGGTGTTTCTCATTGGAACGGTTGTCGTTACATTCTCCCGATTTACCCTCGAGCCAAAGCTTCCAATATCGGCCACGCAGGAAATCTAAACACGTACGAACTGACTGCCGTTGTAAGAGTTCGATGGGCGGAGGCGGTGTAGAGGGGGTTAAACGTTTTCGGTTAGATTAGTTGTCGTGATGTCCTCGAGGTTTACTTTGGGATCAACGTTTCGAATGTCGGGCAAGTAGTATGGATAAAAGCCGCCATGAAGCTTACCACATAGGCCGCGCGAGGCTAACCAAATTAGTAGGGCTTTGATGGGGGGATGGGGAGGGCAGAGGGGGAGAGCTGGAAGGGAGGAGGAGGCATAGCATTTCCCATTACAATGGCTTGTTTTGTGGCGTTCTCTGGGATCATCCTCTAGTCAACGCTTTCCATGACAAAATACACGTACGGGAGGGGGAGCGGTGCAATTTTGGGTCTTTTTGTGTTTTTTGGTGTCGCGAAGTGCGCCCCAGCCATGGAATAGGACATTAAGCTACTACGCTACGCCAAAACATATGTGTTCCTAGTCTGCTCTCGGTTAGATAGACCGGGCCACGCCTGCCGAGCGGCCCTGAGGGTCGATACGAGGGGTACCCCCTTCAGCAGCCTTAGTGCAGTAAAGTAGGTTTTGGGGTCTGATTGTTGACCGAGATACAGAGCCACTTGTGCGAGTGGTGTTCACTCGATAGGTTTTCCAAACAAAAACAGCGTTTTTCTTAAACGAACGTCTCGTGGCTGCTCGACACGAGGAAGGACCCCATTAAAACGTTTCTTCGTACGGTTTGCCGCTTGCAGAGGACCATCGAACGATGCTGTCGGGGTGGCAAGGGGCACCGTATTTCAGGAGATACCACCGGGAGCTGGTTTCGAAGCCGGCGTTATATTGAAAGAAATGTTGGAAGGCCTACGTGGAAAGGCTCCAGGGTATGCCGCCTACCGCGAAAATGTGGGTATACTTCAAAGTAGAAAATGAAATGGTAGCATTGAGTCAGCATCGGGAAGGTGGAAAATTTCAAACACAAGGACTAAACATAATGGAAATGTGGAGGGAGGGACGGGTGGGGAGGGGGGGGGGTTCCCACAACAATAATTGCCGTGATGACTCGTTCTACGACAGAGGTAGCACTTTTCTTTTGGCGAAAATGGTCCCTGAATGACGGGGCAGTTCGATCCCAAAATCGTCGAAGCTAAATGTATTTTTCGCAGTGCTATTATCTTTTATGCCTAGGCCATGGGTATGCTCGTCGAGATTCACTTTTTGTTTACTCTAAATATCCGATTTCTTGGGTGGGGTACGGAGTACGTTTCGCGAGAGATTCCTGAGAAAGAGAATGGCGCACTGTCTCTACCGTAGTAGCGTGTATCTGATGACCGCTGGGTCGACCCTTGAGCCCAACGCCTCCAATGTCGGGTGCATAGGAAACCTCAAATGTGCAAACCGACTGTGGCGAAAAAACGCGCCACGGCGGGGAGAGGGGCAGCGGCGAGTCATTGCCTGTTGGCAGTACCAATGAAAAAATACCCCGTCTCATAGGTTAATCACAACAACGTTCACGCTATGGGGACTTGAGCTCCGTGGATTGATGAGTGAAAGGTGGGATGTACGTCCCCATCGTGTCACGTCTGTCGCAGAACAGTGGTCACTGTGCTAGCGCCTAGCCGAGGTCCCTCTGTCGCCCAAAATCGCCCATGCTACGGAGGAGGGCCACCGTTTTGCTCCTGGGCGTTCTCAACTGGGTTTCGAGCGCTACATCTCTCGCCCGAAACTTATTCACGAGTTGAATCAATAAACTCAAGGCATAGATTCTTCCTACCAAACACGAAGTTTACCAACGTAATAAGAACATTTCGGCCTGTGTTTTTGTTTTGCGTCAAGGCGCCCCGTCATTCAGACAACACGCTCATGCAAGAAGTGCTACTTTTAACCACGCACGCAATATAGGTCTTGAGTGACTCGTGCTGCGTTAGAAGGAATACGTTTGAGATAAAAACAAAATCTGAATGACGTGGTTCCCTAACCGAAGCCAGCCAGAATGCCTTCATATTATTTTCTTAGATTACTCTTCAAATACCTAAGCCCTGAGTTTGTGCATCGGGTTGCACTTTCATTTTGTTTGATCAAGAATCAGCTTTTGGGTCGGGTAAAGAGCTCCCGCTGTGAGGATGGTCGCAAGACGCGTGCTTCGGTTGAGGTGCCCCACATATTTGTTTTGGGGGTTCCTCATGTTAGAAGCTTAAGACCTTTCTTAACAAAACATATATATATATTTGGACGGAAATAAAACTGCTCCCGGATTAACGCTTCTATGGCCTAGATGTACAACGAGAATCGTGGCAAAAAAACTAACAAATCCGGACGATTTTGGGGTTAAGGAGCCCCGCTAGTCAGGAACCGTTTCAGCCGAAAAGTGCTTCCTCTATCGTAGCACGCGCCGTAAAACAAAATGGGTGCACCTCTACCATTGCCGGCGTCGAATCGACAGCTCCAGCATGGGCGGGAGCCGCTGCGTTGCGATGCAGGGTAAGTGTTACGTAAAGGTGCGAAAACAAAGTGGGGAACAAAGTAGTGTTCGTTTTGTATGGTGGAGATGAGGCATTGCCGTGTCGGGAAATGTGGATCGAAGGTTTTTTTTACTAGTAGACGAAACCCCAAAGACCAGTCTCGTGTCAAACTCCGCGCGTGAAGGCTAGCAAAGCCACGCCGAACGCAAGCGCGTCCGGAAAACGACAATAAACAATAAAACCCTGGCTGATTTGCTGTCGATTGGAACTACAGTAGTTTGTCTAAACCGTGATAGGCACCCTTGTCGTGTCGCGCGCCTCCCCCTCTACAGAGAAACAGGCGTAGTGAGATAGTACGGAGGGAGGGCTGATCTCACTTTGTCCCCGGAGAGGTGCATCTCCAGCTCCAGCATCGGCGGGAGCTGCTGCTTCATGATGTAGGCTTGGCTCATTTGTTGATTCAACGTTCCGAGCGAAATAGCCACGACCTTGATCAGACCTTGGACAACCTGTAAAAACAAAGCGTCCGTGCAGAGCGCATAAGTTTATAGAGCTTAGTTCGGTTGAGCTATTGGCTTACCTTTTGCAAGTGATCAAACGGACTAATACCCTACTCGTACCTAAACGAATGGTGTCATCGGCAGGACCATGGGTTTTTTGGGTCGTCAGTTCGAGTCCCACATCCACCATCACATACTTTTTCATATTTTTGCCGATGTCGAACTTGAAAAATACTCCCCTCGGTATACCCAGGAAATGAAACCGCTTGGATGTATTGATAAGTCCGCCCGTATATCCGGCCGACCTGCTATCCCACCGTTTCAGGGGGAAAGAGTGTTATAAAGCTTAGTTTGAGTAAGCTATTGGTTAACCTTTTGCAAGTGGTCAAACGGGCTAATACCCCACGAACACCTTAACATGATACCAAGGCTAGGGTTTTGCAGCGGCTCAGGTTTCCTCGCGTGAGAGAAGCTACCACCCGTATTACTGCAAGTGTTTGACTCCTGTGTTGACATATGGTACGATGTAGATGCGTCAGGTTTTATCCGAGGCTCCTTGACGCGAGTAAGCTTAAAGCTCAATCCGATAAAAAAAACCGTGGCCTAAGGTATAAGAAATAAAAAATGTTGCAACACAAGAATGGCATCCCGACGATTTTGGGCTTAATAGAAGCCCTGCCGTCCAGGAAGTATTTTAGCCCAAAGTTTTACCTCTATCGTAGCACGCGTTTTTTCCTTTTTCTTTTGCGATACTCACCGGCGTGGGATATTTGTTGTGGTGGGCCAACGAAATTTAAGAGTGTTCTTACAGAAAACCTAATGTTTTGTAAGGTTCTCCCGCGTCGAAGAGCGCTATGCATCCTCCCAACCAGGTTTGGGGAAAACCTAGAGCGCTAGCGGATGAAGCAATACTATAGGCTCGGTATGAAACAAAAACTATTGCAAGAAAACAAAGAATCTCTGACGATATTGGGTTAAGGATTCCCGTCGTTCACAAACGGTCGGAGCAAAAAAACAACATCTACAGGCTGGTTCAAGTAAATAACCCCAAGTGATCTTCCCCACGAGTGCCGCTCGCAATATCGAATCAAAAGATTAAACATTTGGCATCGTACTGGCACCCATGACCAGTGGAAGAGGGTGACGTTGCTAAAAAATAATTTAACGCCGCCGGGCTGTCTCTAGGGGTGCAACTCGTACCGATCAATGACAGGCCTTCAATGATTTCAATAGAAGACGTGTTCAAAGTAACACTGTCTGAACCGAGAAAACGGCGTGGGCATTAGCCGGGGAATACATCATGGATTTTGTTACGTGAACCAGCCCGTGCCTCTTGTATCGTAGCACGCGTCAAAAGGCGGTTCGCGGTAGTTGCCAGAAAATCGATGTTCACAACAAGCCCCCCCGAAAAAACGCCGTACAGGAGCCTTAGCCATTAACGCACCAGCGACAGTGACGTCCACGCCCGAACGTAGTGAGGCCTCGGATTTGTAGGGCAAACCCTACGCTAGTTCGAGAACCACCGGTGTCTAGCGAGTATATTAAGTGTGGCAATGTGGTGCGTGCAAAAGCCACAAACGCTACCTCCTTCTGGAGTTGGCGCTGCGCTATTCTGTGGAATGCCAATATAGAGGGTAGCGAATATAGTCGTAAGTGTGGCAATGTTGTCGGTGCGAAAGGACGGCTCCACAACATCAGTAGCGGAAACTGTCAACATTATTCCGCTTGAGGTTCAAGTAATTTAGAAAATAGTAAATAAGAAAATGGTTTAGACGCCTGGCCTGATGCATGCGTCGACCTGTCTACGTCCCCGGCAATCTGATCAGAAATTCCTCGAGCTAACCGTCCCGATAGATTACGTGCCACCTGCGTGAGGTTGCAATGCTGAACGTAGGTTAGGGTAGGAGTACAGGAGGCTGCACACTTGAGCAAACCGACTAACATCCCCATCAACGAGTAGGCATACAGCGAATACTACGTTAGAGCGCAAAACGTCCTGCCGTCGCAACGATATCACGTTTCCCTCCAGCTCAAGCGTCATGTCTGGCAAGCACAAACGTGACTAAAAAAACATACCCCCGAACGCGTGCTACGACAGAGGTAGCACTTTTCGTGTGAAATGGGTTTCTGAAAGACGAGGCTTTTTTCACCCCAAAAATGTCGGAAATGTGCCATTTTTTTGCATGATTCTCGTCGTGTACCTAGGCCATGGGATTTTTTATCCGGTCAGCAGCTTTCTTTTCTCCAAATCAGTGTTTTGGGAGGGGCCTTAAGCTCCAAAATTGAGCAACAACCTCAGAAACAATGTGGTGCACCTCTATTGTCGCACGCGTCCCCTCCCCCCCCCTCAGCGCAGCGCGGCTCGTAATTCAATAACCGTACTCGAAACGTTAGTGATGACCGCTCTCACCAGGGAGTTGACGAAATCTACGTAGTTCTTCCATTCCGGGAGGCCTGCCGAGACCTTGAGCTTTCGGTTGGTCTCCTTCAGCAGCTTGTGAAGCTCTAGGCCGCCCTCGCGGATGGCCGCGCATCTGGTATATACAGTAAAGTCGTAAACGTACGGAAAAATAAAAATGCTTCGTGTGGTATTGACGGGAAGAAAAAATGAACGTATTTCGTTTATGTACTCGACCGGAGAGGATCTATTGTCTATGAGATATGTCTTGAACTTTCGTTCGTTTGATATTCGTAAGCGGCTTGAGCAGGTCTAACCCGCCCTCGCGGTCAGCTGCCGCATCTAAAAAGAAGACGCCAAACTATATACGAAAAAAAAATAATACTCTAAAGCACGTTTTTTTACTTGTTGGTGTTGCTTCTCTGCCTACTTGCGCGGTGGCTTTGAGATTTTTGTGCGTCTGTCTTTAGTTTTGAATAGCTGCCTTACGTATACCTGGTTACAGCTGATAGGAACGCCTGTGCTCCCCTCTTCCAACTTGCGACACCCGCGGAATTTCAAGACAACCGAGTCCCCAAGGGTAATCTTGTATCACGGGCAGTGGCGTGGGGATCAAAATATCTAATGTATTTACCGCAAGTGAACGAGCCGATACATAGATAAAACTTTGGCGTTTGGATTTGTTTGTCTACGCAGCTCCGTGCAGCACTAGCCCTGGCTTTAGCTCATAGCAGCGCATTCACACGACAAAAACCTGTTTGAAGGTAACGAATACTAATACACGCGGGACAGATAATCGATCCCCACATGACGATCTAGGTCTTTCGGGAAGATCTATATGATCATCAAAAGCTCATGCTGCCGGGTGGTAGCCGTACGATCTCGATTATTCGTAGATCCCGCACATCCCATATAGGATCTGCTGTAAAATGATCTACAGTAGATGGTGATCTGCGGTGATCTGCAGAATACGTACGGCAGTGTAGGGAAAAAAAACGAAATTAATTTTCCAAAGTCGAAGAAGACGGTGTTAGCCACCCCCATCGACACCACCACGGCGATATTTACGAACACGGTACCACCACAAACATACGGTGTGCGCGAGTACGGTAGTTGTGGTGGAGTTTGCGGGGAGTCTTGTTTTTCGTTGATTCGTGTTATTAGACACTACACGGATATGGCGACGGTTGAGTATAACAGCGAGTCCCAGTAGTAAATTGGCGTCATTGTAGTGGAAGATTTATAGCGGAGTATCCCCCTCTTGCACGGCTATTCCGCGCAGCTGGCCAGGCCAGTATCGCTCGCCACTCGCGTGAGCGGACTTACCTTCGTGGTCAAACGGGAGCACCTCGCGACCGACGCGCCATTTTGCCTACTCTAGCCATGTTTCAGTACAGTAGGGCGCAAAACGAATGCGTTGGGGCAAAGGATTGCCTATCCGTGGGGACCAAACCTCTGCGTGACGAGAACATGCTGCATCTGCTCGAAGTTTTCAGCGGTGGAAGTCTTGGGGCTTCTCTCGAACAACGGCTGCGCGGCCCACGTCTTCATCATCCCTTCCAGCCGTTTAAGGTTTCCCTTCATTCCCGCCAGAGTATCGCTCAACTCCTTCACCTAGGATACGGTATTGTGGTGGAGCCACAACATACTTGAATACCATATATCGTGCAACCGAAACGGGCGTGATCGTGAAATTTTCACATTTTCGCAATTTTACGGGTTTGTGTTCATGCCTGCGATCTTTCGCCCATACCTTTCGTCTAATTATGCAGAAAGCATCTCAGCGAAGATCTGATTCAGGCATCCGTTGAATTTGCTTCGACACGATAAAACAGTGACGATGGCTGACAACGGTACCGACCTACAACGGTTGATTGTCTTTTACTGTAGGCATTTGCTGCGATATGGGCAGCTCTTCATAGCTGTTTTTTGTTGTCGACGACGCACCTTCTCAGCCCAATATCGTCGAAAAAATTGTTTCTGTTTTGCGGGGATAAAATAAAATTCATCCGTTTGCGATCTCATTTTTATCAAAATCAGTTTAAGGGTGAGATATACAAGAAAATCCCCTCAACACCAGGGGTCTCAGCAAAGAATAAGCGCACCTCCGCCATAGCATGGGTCTGTAGTGGGTGATTCACTGCGAACTATCCTGGGTTGGGCGGCATTTTCGGTTGTGCTTGAGCAGCCTAGTTCGAGTTATACGCTGCTTGATGGGAAGATTTGATGTGTAGCTATATATGAAGACCCTTCTTCGGTGCGCTCTGGGTCGTACTCCGAGGAGCTTAACATATACACGATGAATTCTACCGTCGTCTTGTAACCCCACCACCTCACCTCTGTCCGTGCAACGGGTAAGCCCGCTACCGTTCGAGGTAAAATTGCCGTATACCTCAAAAGGTCTTTTCAAGAACGTTACTTCTCGCGGTGTCAATCACGCTGCTATGGGATTTTGAAGTGGTAAAGAAAAACGCATAATTTGACGCCTTCCAACCTTTTCAGGTTGTGCCAGCGGGAGGCTCACTCGGATGTTTCACCCACAAAACAAACGTAGCACAAGAGCAACAACGTATTTCGAGTATCACTTGGCTGTAGCAGTCCGACCGCGAGCTCGCAGGGGACAAGCATGTATCCCACTCAATCCCTTCGCAATTGGCGCCATCGGCAGGACAGAACCCCCTTTGACCGTGGCACGTGCTACGGTAGCGGTTGCACCATTGGTTTTCTGAGGATTTTAACCTGTGGAGCTCTTCTGAGGCAAAAAACAGGTTTTGAGTAAATGAAAAACGCACGCCGGTGATCAAACCCTTGGTCTAGGCTTTAACCCATGGCCTAGGTTATACGAACCTCATTGCTACTGCAAAAATGAACAACACGTCTCCGAAGATTTGGGGGTTTTGGAACTCGCGTTATTCAGATTTGGTTTTCATCCAAAAAGCGTTATCTCTATCATAGGACGCGTCCTGCACACATGGTGTCACCCCCTTACCCGATACCGATACGGCGTGTTCGGGGCTGCGTGTGTTTTCCCTTCCCATCAAGATATTGTTTTAAAAGCGACGCACGCTCTATGAACGTAAACATGGCAGTGCCGTATATCCGCCACTGCCACAAGCCTTTTAGTCGACGGCATGGAACACCAGACAAGATGTAACGAGGTGTGTATACGTGCTTCACGCTGCAGCATCACATACCTCGGTCATTGCTTCGGCAATAAACGCGTCGATCCCCGTGCTTCGCCAGTTGAGGTTCTGGGTGGGCACCGCCGAGGCCGCCGCTGCTACCCCCTTGCCGCTACCTCCCGCCACGCCACCACCTCCAGAACCAGACGACATCCCTGGACCACCCCTTTTGCCACCTCCGTTTGAACCGGCCTTCTTGTTCGTTCCTGCTTGAGGAAATTAGACGGGGAAACCGGGGGTCAGGCCAATTGTTAAACGAGCAGATGTGTAAATCCGAAAATGAGTGGTCGGAAAAAGACACCAGGCATCTAGCTTTGGTCGATCCTGAAGAACGACAAACAAACGGGGATTGCCGAAAGACGCGTGTGCGACGACAACGGTCCCCCCGTTTTGGCTGAGATGTCGAGGACCTTATCGAGCATGCATCGGAAGGGTTTTCTTTCCGTCTTTCTTCCAGACGCCCTGTTTCGGCTGCCGCTCTAGTGACGAAGCACGGGGTGTGTGGGAGGGGGAACCTTGCAGGCAACAAACTCGAATACTTCGTACACGTAAAGTCAGTATGCGCGCGCTCTGACAATCAATCGAACGTACCTTATCCCTTAAAAGTCGGATATCCTTCCGTACAACGGTACATCGTTTGTCACGCTCGGCCAACCGTTTCTCGCATCCTGTTTCTGGCGTGTTGACTTCTCCTGACGCCCTCCCCCCTTTCATAGTAACAATAGCCATACCAGGTAGAGATTATTGTTGCTGTCTACCATGATCTTCCTGGAGCTGCACGTGGCTCGGACTCCCATGGGAAGTCCCATGTGTTATCCCACGGGATACTTTACGGGACAAATGTTCCTATGGGACGTCTCATGGGATGCCCTATGGGACGCCAGATGGGAAACCCCTACGGTACACCCGTTGGGATTTCCTAGTAACCTCTATACGGGACATCTCATGGGACTTTCTATGCGACGACCCTAGAGGAAACTCTTATGGAACGTCCCGTGGATGTCCCATAGGCCGTATTTATAGCAAAGGCCTAGCGCTGACCAATACACGGAATCTCTCACGCCCCCCATGCCCTACCGTACCTTTTCCGACACCGGTGCCGCCCTTTTTCGTTTTCGCCGATGGAGTGGCCTTAACCTCGTTGGCTTGAATTTTGCGCTCTCCTCCTCCTCCGCCGACCATTCCTTGGGATAGCAGCTGGTCGATCCGCTCCTGTCGATGGCAACGTTTGTGTGATGGGCGAAAGAGATAGTAAGCAGTACTCATAGTTTCGAGTTTGCCGTTCCGCCCGAACGCAATGGCCTCCCCCCCCTGTCGTTACGTTGGTTGTATAGACTATACGAAAAGTGAATAACAAACGGGTTTCTAAACAGGTTGCGGAGTCCACGAATTCGACAATGTCCCCTTTCGTTCAAACGCCTGCACGACGCGTGCGGCGATATCAGAGGTATGACGGCATACCGCTCTTGGGCGAAAAAAGGAATCTGGATGACGGGGCTCCTTAACCCAAACTCGTCGGAATCTCATTCTTATACCTGGGCTATTGGTTTAGCCATCGCGTTGCACTTGCAGTTTACTGAAAACATAATTTCGGAGGGGGTGAGTTTGCAGTGGGTACCCCAGTTTCAGAGCGCCCACGATAAGGGCCGAAAACGGTCCAAATCGTCATGTCCGCCCATACCAAAAGCTATAAATTTCTCACTACAGATAAGAGCCATGTGTAGTTAAGAGCGCTTGCTTCGGCTGGTCACGGGGCGCTCTTAAATCGGGGTGCCCACTGTGGTTGTCCCTGTATAGTGCCGGTCGCCTCTGTAGTGCCGGTTGCCTCAAGTGAGCAGCCTAAAATAAAAAAAAGGATGCACGTCTAACGTAGCATATGTCGGACCCGAAAGTGCCCCCTCTCCCGGTTCTTACCCCAAGACCCGTCCCTATACTAACTCCAAGTACGATGTCCCCCAAACAGGGTCTCCAGTTGTAATTGCGTTAATTAGTGAGGGGTGTTTCACTCCCGGAGGATGGCGGAAGAAGCCAACGTAATTCAAGACGTTCGGCCAAGGCCCAACGGTGAAGGGGGGTCCCGTTGAAGGCTCAATCGCGCGAGTGGCTGCCCTCTGCTGCTTTCACTCTTCGAATGCCTTTGTTTCGACTTCCTAAGCTTTGCGAGATGCCGCACGCTACAGCAGGTAGAGGTGACATCAGGCTTTTCCTTCCATGTAAGGGTCTTCGCTTGAGGAACCGGCCAGCTCTACCCCGCCCAAAACCGGGTTGAGAGAAGAAAAAAAAAAGTGGTTCTCGATGAAAAAATACCCTTGGCCTAGGCATACGACGACGACAACTAAAACATTTGCCAAAATAACAAAAACAACAACTGACATTCCGACGGTTCTGGATCAAGGAGGGCGAGGCCTGCTACGGCAGAGGTGCAGCCTTTTTTTCTTCCTGCAAGGTTTTTTGACCCGAGGTGCGACTCCTCCCCCGTTAGGGGTTGCAGTTGTCGCATTAACTATTAATGATACTCCGATTAAGCTCCTCAAGTGAGGAACTACCGGTTAGTCATTAATCAAGTAATTTCACGAGAGCATAAAGGTTTCGGTTAGGGAGAAGCTTGGTCGGGTTGCTGCGCGAACGAATGCCTTCGGAGTCATTTTTCGGGTGAGATATTGAGCTCCTCCTCAAGATAGGATCTCAGAACTCTCTTAGGATCTGCCGCACCCCTACCTGGGCGATGCGATTAATAACCGGGTAGAACTTATTTTTCTCCCGAAGAATAGTTTCAGCGGTAGGGGCTGCAGTTGTTGTATTAGCTAATAAAATACATGTTGTCCGATTGAGCCCTTTCGAGTGAGGAACTACTGGTTAGTCATTAGTCAAGTCATTTCACGACAGAGCATAAATGGTTTTTTCAGAATTGAAGGAATGAAAAAGCTTGGTCGGGTTGCTGCGCGAACGAATGCCATCGAAGTCATTTTTTGGGTGAGATATTGAGCTAACTCCTCATATTAGGAGCTCAGAAATTTCTTAGAATCTGCTGCACCCCCACCGTGGGTTGGCTTGGAGCAACTGATGGTACGGTATTTTTGCAAATTTTTTCTCTGAGGCTCCTAAGCTATTGAGGATATTTTCGCGTGCTGCGATAGAGGTGGCGCTTTTTGCTATTTTTTCTTGTTTTCTTAAGGACGGGGCTCCTTAACCCAAAATATTCGTCGGAAATATACTTTTTTTTTGCATGATTCTCGTTGCATACTTAAGCCATGTTATTCTTTTTTCGTCCGGTAGCACTTTTATTTTTTTCTCCAAAACAGTGTTTAGGGAGTTGTCTTACGCTCCTAAATCGAGGAACAAGCTCAGAAAAAAAGTGGTACATCTCTATCGTAGCATGGGTCATTTGTTCGAAAACAAGATATTTTTTGGACAAACGAAGAGTGAAGCCCGATGGATTATCCGATGTCCTAGGAGGTACCCGAACAAAAGCTGTGAAAAATCAAATGGAACATCTGGCCATCTTCGGTTAAGTGGAGCACACAATCACCCAGAAAATGTGTTCAGCCAAAAGTTCTACGTTTTGTCGTTGCACATGTCGAGCTCTATACCTCGCCCAACAACTAATTTCCTCGACAGTGACGACAGTGCTATCCGATCGACAATAAATCCCATGGCCTGGGTGTTCCAAAAAAAAAGGAAATCAGATTTCAAAACAAGAAGAGCATCGTTCGAACGAATATTTGGGTTAAGAAGTCCCGTCATTCAGAAAATATTTAGCTAAAAAAAACAAGGTGCCATCCTTATCGTAGCACGCGTCAGACCCGTCATTCACAATACGATTCAGCCAGAGAGTGGTATGGCTTACTATCTCCATCGCAGGTGGCACGCGCCAGATGCACCGCTAATGTGAAAATATGTGTTGCGCTGCTGTTCCGGCCGGAACGTTTCTTTAGCGTGGCCTTGAACAAGGTGTAGGCAAGGGGCCCACAGTCGGCGGCATCAGTGAATGGGGCGTTCGTTCTACGAGAAAGGTATCATTTTTGTTTGCCTTAACCTAAATTCGTCGGAATGCAACCCTTGTCTCGTAAAGTTATGGTTTTGTATACCTGGACCATGTGATTTCTACATCGGATTGAACGTTCATTTTCCTCGAAAACAGTGTTTGGGTGGAGGCTGATTCTACGATAGCACCCCCCCAAAGCACCCAGCTCTCCATCTCGAAAAGGACGCGCGATCAATGGTCAAATGACTAAGGCAAGCAACAAATGAGTACCCCTCCGACTCCCCCACACACCTTTAATGAACGTTTCATGGCTTCTCGACGAAAGGAATGATGCTATGACAAAAATATCTTAATGATGTTTGCGAAGCACCATCGAACAATGCCGTCGGGTTGGCAAGGGCTACCGCAATTCCGGAGGTACGGCCGAGCCCTGTCGTTCCAAACCGGCGATTTGTCTCGGGGGGGGGGCTACCGTAGAACGGCTCTGGTCGTATGGAGCTTTTCAAGCGTGGAGCTCCAGAAAAACAAGGGTGCACCTCCACCGCATCTTGTGTTCAATAAGGATATAATGCTCCCCGTAGCAATGGCTGGTATGCATTATATTGCATAGACTAAGCAATACGCTCGTCTGGGCTGGTCCGTGTTGCTTCCCCGGCTACGAGGGCGGTGGCTATTTGTTTTCTCTTCGGGTTTTACTAGAGTTCTATCCCCTAGTTTCAACTTGCGACACCCCCCACAATTCTAAAGCCAACCAACTGCACCCCGAAGGGGGAGCTTGTACAATGCGACAGGGTACCCCCAGCCTTGGTCTGTTATACCGTAGGCTTGGCCACGAAAATGTTGTTTGAAGTCTCAAGTGAAATACGGCATGACCGACCCGGGATGATGTTGTTGCGTACCAGTTGCAGCTGTAGGAGGGGCCTCTCCACCGGAAGAAGGGTGATCTCGACGTTGTTGTACATGTGGACTATCAGGTCAAGGTTGCCCGTGTGCCTCCGGAACAGCTGTCGATGAGGGGCATCGCGGATAAACGTACGACAGCAGGAAGAAGGAAAGGTGGATGCCTGTGAGTGGGTTTTCATGCGTACGGGTGGCGTGATTTTTTTTTTTATAGAGACGACGAAGACGAGAAGGAGGGCGCGGGGGCTTCTTGGAATATTCGTACAGCTTGGATTTTACCCTCAAAATCGATCAAAAGAAGGAGCAGAACATGACATGTTTCAATGGCTATCGGTTGCTGTGCATCGTGGAAAGGGAACCATAAGAAAGTCACACAAGAGTGGGTTTCCACTCGAGTAGGTAGCGTGATAGTCACCGTTGTGAATGTAGATTATCAGCTCCAGGTTACCCGCATGTCTCCGGATCAACGATCGTCGAATTTCATATATGGCTGAAAGTAAACAAGAAGAAAGGACCAAGAAAAGCGGGTTTCCATGAGGAGGGGTTTCCACGAGAATAGGTGACGGGGGTGTCGTTGTTGCGCGTCTATACGATCAAGACAGGGCTTTCTGTGCACCACCGGAACAGCTACGCGTCGTTCATATTTATCGCTTCAATCAAGCAAGAAGAAAATGAAATAATCATGGAAAAGAGGATGATAATACATAATAATGGGTGGCGTGATTTGTCGACAAAAGCGAAGGAGATGGCGAGGGGAAAAGCGTTTGAGTTTCCACAGAGCATGACTTATCGTCGAAACGGGATTACAAGAAAGGCAACAAGAGGGGTTTTCCAAAACGACAGCCCAACCCCTACTCCTGGCCCCCAGATAATGGCACGGCTATAGGGCCCACTACTTTGCCTGTCAGAGCGACGTGTCCTGCGATGAACGTAGCATATTTTAAATGAATCGGGGTCTGGTTGACGGAGTTCCCGAATCGAAAAATAACGAAACGCAGCCTTGTGTATGCGAATTGTGTAATGTGCGGTTGTGTGATAATCGACTTCGTAGTGAAAATCTGCCCTGGGATTTTTACTCAACGGTTGAACCGCGCGAATATTTTGTCACGGAAAGCCTGTGGTTGCGAAACGACACCTGTGCGGTAGGGGTGCATACCGTCCAGCGACGTGATCAACACGACGGCAACCAAGGTCAGAGACAAGGTGGACATGCAATCGCCACACCGGAAGTCCCAATCGCGTTCTTGAAACACCGGACACTTTAACACAGGACAACTACCTTGTCCCGAGTAATCGTTGTTCTATGAGTCACCTCTTAAAAGAGTTATATTCCTCATGAATTCTATGCCTCACTCAGTGTTTTGTTTGTTAGAGAAAACTGGATGTACAGAGAAGCTCAATGAACAGGCTGAGGGTCCAGGGGTTCAAAAAATCATTAATCTTGCAAAATCTAAAGAGTGTTATTCTGACGATTCGGGGTTGAGGAGCCGCGCCATTCGCCAAAATATAAATACTAGCCTAACAGGCCCATGGGATTGCCCATCGGGTTGCATATTTTCGTTTTCCTCAATACAGCTTCTTAAGTGGTTACGTGCCTCAAAAAAAAAAAAAATGGCGCACCTCTACCATAACATTATTTCTTCCCCCCCCCCCCAAAAAAAAGGGTGGCGCTCCGACGATTAGGCGCCGAGGAGCCGCGTCGTTCACAAGAATAATGTATATTTAGCCTAACAGTGCCGATTCTATCGTAGCACGATCCTCTGGTGGGGAGGCTCAGGAAACCAGGCAAATCTTAGCTACCGTCGGATGATACACAGAGCCACCCCCACATCTTCTGTAATTCCTAGGCGCTGCTACGAAAAAGACAACGCTTTTGGGCAAACGTATTTTTCTGAATTTCGGGAGACCTTAACTCAATATCGCAAGAGTGTCATTTTGTTTCAGCCCCTTTTTGTTTTTTGTCGTGTTCTAGCTTAGGGCATGATATTGTTCATCGGGTTGCTCTTTCCAATTGTTTCTCATAACAGACCAAGGCCAACGTATTACTAGGGGGGATGTTACGACGATGTTACAATAATACCCCCATTTCCACCACAGGCTTCGAGGCACTCGCACTACTGACGAGTCTGTACCTCACACAGACAAAATAATTTAGGCGACTTTGTTGCGCGCAGCGTAGCCCCATCGTTCCATAGCGGATTCACAGCGAAAAATCATAACGCATGCAGGTCAAGGCCGCAAAGGGACAGGGGGGTCACTCGTCCGAGATAACCCGAGCCATCGCAAAAAAGGCCCCGAAAGCGACACCCCGACCGTAGCCTTGATCAATAGGTTTTTGGGGTTTGCGTAGGGCCCTTGAGGTGAGACTCATCCTACAGTAGACGTTCACCGTTCTTGTAATGTATGGCTCGTCGGGAGCGGAGCTTTTTACCCCACCAAAAAAAACACTGTTCTAATATGTCACCAAACCCACATCAGGACGGACAAAACCCATGGTCTGGATATGCACACGAAATCGTGTTCCAAGCCAAAATAAAATGAGATTCCGGAAGATTTCGGGTTAAATAACTGCGTCATTAAGACACCGTTTTTGGGCAATAGGTGCTACCTCTATCGTAGCGCACGTCGTCAGCAGCCTCCAAAACAAGACACGGTGCCGCCTTCACCGTAGCATATGTCTCCGTGAAAAAATATGTTTCCCCGTGGTCTTACCTCGCCCCTGCTAAAGACCTCAAGTGCTGACTCCGGCACCCGCAGGCCCAGCAGCAAGAAGTATTTTACTTCTCGCAGGAGCCGCACAATGAGAGGGTCGAAATTCACACGGACCATCCTGAGGGAAGAAAAAAATAAGAAAGCAAGGGCTATCAACAGGATATTAAACAGTTGCGGACCGGTGATCGTCGGTGAACCACAGTCGACCGTCTAGTCCGTGTTCACACGGACCATCCTAAACACAATTGCGGAACAAATCGAAGGTAAACGTAATCGACCTTTTTCGCCGATGGATACATGTAAAATCGCTAGAACGTCTCCAACCAGTTGTGGAACAATCGTCGATAAAAATTATCGGCCGTTTGGCAGATAGATGAAAGGTTTGCTGGAGAGTCCTTCACGCATTCTCTGCAAGCCCGCTGTATGTTACACTCTGTTAGACGCACAATGAGCATGGTTGAACTTCACGCGGGACCCTCCTGGACCGTGCTAGAAACGCGTTCGCGCGATACAGTTTCGTCGGTGGCAGCAGAAAAAAGTCGCTAGGCCTCGGTCGTCAGGTTCAGACTCAGGCTTGGAATTTAAGACGTATCACTGAAAAAGGAACGAAAACGCGTTAAGACACAAGCTGGGGTAAAGATACATAGCAAAACAATAATCGGAGCGTTCTCATATCTGAAGCTCTCTACACCATACCCAAAAGACCTGTTCTTGATTAGAAGAAAACCGGGAAGGAAATCCGGAACACAAATCCCATGTCTGACGTGTACGAAGAAATAAGACACTGTCAAACTACAACAAAAATGAACCTTGGGACTCTCATCTTGGTTAAGGAAGCCTTGACAATTCAAAAGCTTCCTCGGCCAAACGACAAAGTGCTACCCCCTCCATCATCAGCCAACCGAAAGAGTATCATACTACCACTTTCATCATCAGACAAACGAAAAAGTACTAGCACCTCCATCACGGCAAACTTGTGATCGAAGAAAGGCTGTGTGCATTCGCCGATTTAATTTGCTGGTAAGCAACCGTTTATCCTAGAAATTTTCCCCCCTCCCGAAAAAGGAAACACCGAGGCTGCGGTGGGTTGAGTAATCTCTTTCTCATCACTGGAGGCAAGGAACCCCCGCGCGCGTGAGTGACCCTGTGCCCCATAAAAAAAACACACCTGATCTAAGCATTTTTTTCTAGCGCAGCGCGCAGCTAACCATGACTTTGCGGATTCATACCCCAAATATTAATTCAGCGTGAACGCCTTACACCGCCTACAAGGCACAGGGGGGTAGGGTCACTCGCCATCATGAACGCCTTACGCCGCCAAAAAGGCACATGGGGGTGGGGTCACTCGCGCGAGTGACCCCGAGCCACAAGTAAAATTAAAAGAAATGCCCCAAGCAGTGCCCCCTACCACATTCTTGGCCTCGATGTAGCTGACAAAGGGTAGGGGACGGGCAGCGCGTATTAGGCTAAAACAGCTGCCTCTCCTTAATCTCAAACATTGTCAGAACCCCATCCTCGTGTCACAGTATCTGTTTTCGTTATACTATACTTAATTAGCTATGGGGTTCGCCAATTGGGTGGGTGACGTTTTCATTGGTTTCTCAACCCTTCAACCACTTCGAAAAGCATCCCACACTAACACATGCCTAGACGTTTGTACGTAAGCAAACGTGGTTCGGGTCCTAGAGGGGAAGACAGTTGGGCGTTGGGTGGGGTATGCACTCCGCAAGCGAGGGAGCCTCAGAACCAGCCCGGGACATCTATCTGTAGCGTACTTTAAATTTCAGGTGAGGATCGCGGCTACGGTGGGGAGGGGGGGTGGGGCCACCATAAGAGCACTCGTTTTTCAGCGGCTCAGAAGACCCTCGAGCGCGCAAGAGCCACCCTGTTGGCTATATAGCCAACCCATTCCATATTTTTATCTTGTTTTTTTGTTTTTATATTTTCGACTTAAGGGATATTCACGGTAAATGGAATGGTTTCGCTACCCGGCGCACTAAAAAACGAACGGATTTTGTCGGGTTTTCAATGAGGCAGGGAGCCACCAGTGCGAGTAATCTAAACCGGGGAATAAAAGCCGCCCCGCCCCCTCCCCATCCACTGCCGTAGACTTGGGATGGAAATCATAAGGGGGAACCGCTGCTCGACAAGAGGAATGATGTTATGAATAATAGCTATTTTCACATTTTCTCGTCTTTGCCAACGACCAATGTACCGAGGGGGGATTGTCCTTTTGGGGCCCTTTTTGTGCAGTGGTGACCCGGAGCCGCTCGCGCGAGTGGCCCTCTGTTCTTTTGCGGCCTTAAGCGGGTGCTACTTTGTTTCGCGGCATGAATCCCCGATGCAATAGGTAGCCACGCTGAACCACGCATGGAGTACTAATAGTTATAAAGTCGTTTCGTCAACGAGGTACAGAGTCACTCGTGCGGCTCGCTCAAATCTAGTAGTGAAAAAGAGGGGGATATCCCCTTACCGCATCCTTGGCCAAAACGACTACCTGGTATCGCAACAAACGGACTATCGAACGATGGCGTCGGGGTGGCATGGGGCCTCGAATATCAGGAGATACGGCCGGGAGCTGCTTTCAAAAACCTGCGATTTCGTGAAAAATAAAAGAGGGAAGGGGGTAGGGGGGGGGGGGTACCGTAGAATGCCTGCCCATCAAAAGTGAGAGGCCTCAAAATAATTAACCCCGTTAAGATTCTCGAATTTCTCACCTAAACTAACTTCAAGTATTTTCAGTACTGGAGGCGTTACGTTGCGCCCCTCCACCGTGGCAGGCTTCACCTGTCGGGGTCCCGGGAGAGGAGTGGGTTCTTGAGCTTCATCTCGATGGAAGACTGGATTCCTGCCCCCCATGCCTAAACACGCAAAACAACGCGACGAGGGGACTGTATTGCGGCACATACTTCCCGAGGAATGGATCGTTTCTGGTAGTTCACAAAGCGTGCAATGGAGCACGAGAAGGAGGCTGGGGGCGTTGTCTCAAAGTATCCCAAGGAATACACGTTCTACCCGGAAGGGGGTGGTTGGTTGGACTGATTCTACGATAGCCCTCCCCCAAAACCAACGACTTTCTTTAACGAACGTTTCATGGCTGCTCGACACGAGAAAGGGCGCATTAACAAAACGCCTCCATCTATTTTATGGGGTGCAAAGGTCAGTCGAACGATGACGTTGGGGTTTCAAGGGACACCGTATCTCAGGATATACGATCGGGAGCCGGTTTCAAAACCGGCGATTTCGTTCAAGAAAGGTTTGGGGGGCTACCGTAGTAAGACTCGTTGGCTGGAGCTCATAAAGCTAGCGCGCTGCGAGAGTTGGTCATCGAGCCAACGTGGAGGTCCCACCGGACCCGGGGAGGATAAAGACTGGGCATCAGCCCGCCTATGCCTACACGGCGCGGTACATGTGGCATTGGATGGAGCATATGCGACGAGTCGACATGAACAAATTGCCGGGGAACTTCATATGTGCGTTGATGTGTCGTATAGTGAAACATGCAACGTGGGTAATTTAGGCCGCGGGGTAAGATGAGGGGCTGTTTTGTTTTTCCCGTAGTACAATATGTGATATTTGGCATATCCGCACAGAAGGCTACGGCACGGCTCCGAAGAAGTTTGGATTACAGCCCCCCCATGCCTCAACGGCAAGGTACACGCCAAACGGGATATCTACTATGTCACGGGATGCAATACGGAGAAATCGATTGATTCACGTGATGAAATATAAAAAATGCGAAACTGTTTCTGTTGTTATTGTTGTGGTTGATGTTGTCGCTGTGGTTTTGCTCATTTCTTCAAATTTTCTTCACACTTTTTGTTTCTTCTTCTCCCTCCAGACTGTAGCCGTAACTCAAATCCGTGGTCACTAAGCAGGTTCCCCCCTCCCCACGGTGACACAGTATGCGCCGTCACTTTCTTCGGTACAAGACTTCGGCGCTTTCTCCCGTCATCGAATAAAACACTCAGATCCCTACCAGTTCGTCGCCGTAGAAGGCGGGTACACGTTCAGCATATGTCACGGGGGTGACCTCCTTCAACTACTTCGGATAACGCCCAACTCCAAAAACTGGTTTTGACTTAACTGAAAGCTTCACCCCGATGAGCCAACCCTTGGCTAGGGAATACCTAAAAGCAGAATCGGCATTCAATGGTTATACACATTCGATGATTCCGGGTTTGGGACAGGCAAAAAAAATCGGGATCCAATAATGAATCATACCACGAATTTGGGCTAAGGAGCCCCGTCATTCGGAAAATATTATTGCCAAAAACGAAAAGTGTTATGTCTATCGCAGCACACGTCATCGGTTCCTTTCATGAAGGCGGTTTGATCCCCCAATCCCCACCTTTATGTTCTCGTTCTCGAAGTCGGCCAGCTGTCCCACGAGGAGCTCGTACGCCTTCGCTAGGTCACGCGCCTCTTCCGTCCCGAGCACCTTCAGTTGTTTCATGCATAGAGCTATCGATTTAGCATCTACAGGTAGGTCGTGCAACCATGGACGTAGCATTTTTTTTTACTGAAACAATTTGGTGAGCGAGGGGGCTCCCTATCCCAAATGCTCGTCCGAATTTCACCGTGGAAGTAGCACGCTTCGTGGCTGAAAACGGGTTTCGGAGAGATGGGGCTCCGAAACCCAAAGTATTGTCGGAATTTCACGATGGAAGCAGCAAGTTTAGGCCGAAAACGATTTTCTGCGTGACTGAGCTCCCTAACCCACAAGAATCGTGAACTTGTCTTATTTTCTTTTGCAAGTGACTTCGTTTTATATCAAGCTTATGGGCTAGTCTGTCCCTTGAGGCGCTCACTCGTTTTATCTTCCACACATCCGATGTTGGGACACGTATAGCGCTCCTTATGTAATTAGGTTAATAATGAAAAGGGACGAATATGTGCCGTAGCATGTTCCTTCGACGATAGCGGGGGAAAGTTTGGACAACACGCCTCCCGGAGTGTTATGGTATCCTCTCTCGTTGCGGCGTTATGACTTACAGCAGTTGTCCCCTGGATAGCTGGGAGGCGTTGTAACCGGCCTGGACGACCGGCTCCGCCCCCCATTCGGTCAGAAGGTGTCGGAAGGACAGCAAGCAACTAATACCCGCGATGTATCATCCAAGTAGCCCCCGTGTAGGTGACCATCACAGAGGCAGAGGCACCCCTGCATATATGTAGTCGGTCCCTAGGTCCGTATTGCCCCAATACCATACTGCACGTGTCCTTGATTGAGTTCCCTACGTATAAAGCTTAGATGGGCCTCCCAAGTAACCAGCTCCTCGTGTTCCCAATAGAAACATAATCAACCCGTGCACAAGAAAGCGTTTGATTGCAGAGTTTACACTTTCGGTCGAGTGCCGAAGTTCCCGTCATTGGGGTGGAGGCACGCCCGCTTCAGTAGGCTCATCTCCTGATGCTGTCAACTGAATCCTCTCTAAACGAAATCCCTAATGGTTCTATCGAGTGACAAGGGCATTTATTTTCGTGCTCTCAATTGGAGGTCCCACGAAAATACGTGGTTTTGACAAAACTATAATTAAACATGCCATCGCGTTCTTGATCGAACCGTAGGTATGTGTTGAGCTCCCATTGAAAGCATGAAAGGAAGGTGCATGATCGCATTCCTGTCGAAGGTAGAGTTGTAAGTCCATGGTCGTGGAAACCCGTCCAAGCACGTCTATCTCCTCGTGTCCGTTAGCATTCTACATGGCCTTCACTTGATACGAAGTTTCTCAGTAAACGTGCCCTCCAATCGAAATCGAATCGTACAGTAAACATGCGTATATACCTTCTTGTCGAAGCTGGAAATCTTGGCCATGGGCATGGAGACCCGCTCCAGCAGACCCTTGGACCACGTCAGCGCCCCGGCGAAAGGGGGGAGGTTGTGCGCGATCGGAGGATTGTCCTTGTGCTTAGCGAACAACTTTTTTGAAGCGTGGAAAAAGTTGATAAAACGAGCGGGAAATAAAGGGGCAAGGGGAGAGGCATACGTTCAGTGACGTAAAGATCGTCGCAGCGCGGAGGAAAAGGAAGACATGCGGCAAGTATACGGAGTAACGATTCCGCTAAGGATTTAAGAATACAACGAAAAGAGTACGTGTGGGGAAGGTTAGACGCCAAGGGCAACCACTTGAAGTACCGTGAAGGGTAAATCAGAAGCACGAAGCAGGCATAAGAGAGAGTTAGACGTTTCGTGCATATAGAAACAAAGCTACGGTGGGGATCCCTTTATTAGGGAACTTTTCTCGCAACGGCTCGGGGGTCACTCGCGCAATTTTGACCCCCACTTCCCTTTGCGGTCTTAGGCTTTCGTGCTGCTTAAATTTTTTCGGTATTGATCTGCAATGGAATTGCAAGCTACTCTGCGCCGAAGACTACCACCTAGAGTGTTTGTGTCCGTGAGGTACAGAGTTACTCGTGCCAGTGGCGAAACCCCGGGGGGCGGGGTAGTGTTCGCTGTGCCCCCCCTTCCCCTGGTCATAGGTTTCCTGTTATTTCTGTAGCTTTCTTATTTCGAGAATGTCATGAGTCATCACCGTTAACGCCCATTTTGCATGTTTTGTCGGACGGCAAGCAAGAACAATGACAACAACAGGTGTGTGAGAATCACCGCACGAGCCTTCGGGTAAGGAATAGATGGGGTGTTATGATTGTCGCGGTATGTTATTCAGCTGTTTGCTTCCCAGACACGAGACAATGGTTTACCCAAAAACGAAAAGAGTGCGCCGTCGTTAATTCCACGTTAAAGTATCGAAAGCGAGAGTGCAACGCCGCTCACACCACAGCATATGGTCCTCTTAACACGCTGTCATTTGTTGTATCCCTTTAAGCCTAAGTCGACCTCGGCGGCGAAAACATGGTCTGTCGTCAGACCGTCTTAGCAACACGCCAGTATGGCTCCAACCTCGGCAATCTTCATCTGCCTCGTACGTACATCGTTTTCATTCCCATGTCGGTACAACGAAAACAATCCGCACATACTGTACAAGTGTATCGCCGATCATGCCCATTCGTTACACAGTGCTGAACAGTGGTCCCCTGTAAAAACTCAGGGGAAACTCGTGCCTACTATTAAGGCGTCAATGGTGCGGGTCCGAATCCTCCCAAGTGCATACTCGTGCTTGTGGGGACGGCCTCTTGCTCAAAATGAAATTTCTAGCGGAATGCGCGAGAGCGTGATGTAGAAAAGATCGATGAAAAATCGACGAGAATATTATGCTTAAAAGGTGGGAATTCTGGACGCTGCGCGAGATAAAAATGAAAGCACGTGTCGGGGGCTAGAAGGGAAGACACCTGTGACCTGTGACCAAGTCTAGTTCAAAAGGTTGCTGGGGGTAAAACGCCTTACAAGGTGAGCTGAGAAGAGAAAACGCGATGATGAAAAACGAAAACTGTGTTAAAAAATATTTGCAAACGCTTGCACCCCTCAGTATGATATGATACGTGTATACGTCGAAGGCTAGTCTCTACCTGCATGACCAGGGCGACCTCAGCCGAGAAATCCAACACCATGGCGACGTGCTTTCGCTGCAGCTCCTCGGCTATGGCTGGGCGGTGCACCAGATCCGAAAAGCAATCAAGCAGACGAAATCTTCCTCTCAGGTTCGGACAGTCGTCGAAAGCCTGGTTCAATACGGACGCTAGCCGCCGCTCCAAGGTCTTCACTGACATCCTGTGACGGGATATAACAATTGATTGGTTAGTATGGCGGTATAGTTTTGGGGGTGAGAGTGCATGGGTTCGGACGGAAGCAGAGGGGGGAGAAGGGAGGAGGAGGGGAGGGGGGGGGGGGGGGGGGGAGGGGAAGGGAGGAGAGATGGGATGGGGAGCAGAAGGCAGGAGGGGAAGGGGGGGGGGGGGAGGGGGCGGGGGGAAGGGGGGCGGGGGGTGATATAGGAGGGGAGCGGGGTTGAGTATGAAGCAGGTGGAAGGGAGGAGGCCACGACTGAGGCACGGGCCACTTTCAAGGTTATTTTGCAGCGGCAAAAACTAGGCTATGGTCGGGTGGTTCCCCCCTGCTTCACTGCCGGACTTGAGTCACACCCACGAGCGACTCTGTACCTCCCTGACAAAACTTGTTCAGGCGACTTCTTTGGCGCAGCGTAGTCAGCAATTTCATTCCGGAGAAAAAACGTTGAAACAGTAAAGCAGCACAAAAACGCAAGACCGCGAAGGAGCATGGGGGTCCCTCCTACGAATGACCCCGAGCCACTGCAAAAAAAGGGTCGATAAACATACGCGTGCTACGATAGAGGTGCACCACTTTTTTTTCCTGAGTTTTCCTCATTTTGGGAGCTTAAGACCTCTCCCAAAAACCGACTTGGAGAATAATGAAAAACTGTCACCGGAGAAAAAATGCCATGGCCTGGGCATACAAAACGAATCATTCCAAAACAAAAATGGTCGATTTCCGCCAATTTTGAGGTAAGGAGCCCCGTCATTCGGAAACCATTTCAGGAGAAACGTGCTACCTCTTTCGTAGCACGCGTCGACTTTCTAGTACACTGTTTGTATGCTCTTGGGATTCAGTACGTGTGGGGTTACTGTATGACTGATTTACGACAAGCATTAAATCTACAGTACCCCTGTGTAAATGTTTGGTGTGCCGCGCCAAGTAAAGCTTGCAGATTTATCATGTTTTAGGCGGCCTACGTTTGGCAGTGAAATCGGGGTAATACTCCTGCCGCAGCGTCGGTCGGGAGGGGAGAGAGAAAAACAAGCCAACGCTTGAGATTCCTGGTATGTTTTCAGATGATGACACATACTCTAAGAAGGCGTACCTGGGTACATTCCCGACCATGCCTAATACATATGTTTGGTTTCGTTCACACTACCCTAGCGAATAGAAAATACATGTCCCCGACTACATACCCAACAAAGCCAACACTATAGGAGGTGCTTCGAACCTAGTCTCCATGCTGGTCTAGACGGCGGCTGCTTTGTCCAGACCCATGACGTTAAAAACATCACAACATTCCCAAAACAACAACCCGACCAAAATAACGTCCACAAGGCTGTCGAGCCTCCACGAGAAGGCCCTGGAAGATTTCCAGAAAGTTCTAGAAGGGCTACTTTCAGGTTACATTTTACAAGGGCGTGGAAGAGGTACCTACTAAAAGGTTCAAGGCGGGCTGCACAACATTATGCGCATCTGCATACCGGGAAGCTCGCTTTGAAATATGTAGATACATCAAAGCTTACGATGTCAAAATCTCCGCCCTCTTGACCACATCCATCCAATGCAAGTCCGAATTATTGTCTCCGGGGCAGACTCGGGCGCGTGCTACGATAAGTTCAGAATTTCCTGATAACATTGATTTCTGAAAGACGGGGCTCCTGAACCCACACTCACCGGAATAGAATTCTTATTTTTCAGTGTGAGTAAGAATACCTAGGCCATGGGTTTGCTTATCGGGGTGCACTTTCAGTGTACTCGAAATCAATTTTTGGGTGAGGTACAGGGATCCTCAAGTCAATCATCTTGCGGAGAAAAATTGGCGAATCTTGGCCGTGGCACATGCTGCGGGATAGGATTATCAGCACTAACAACAATAGCAACCCACCTGGATCGAGCCTTTTTTAGTGTTTAGGGCTTCTACAAGGTTCTGCAAGGCTTGTGTATGGCTTCTATACTGTTCTACAAGATCGTAGAAGTCGAATAGTATAATAGCAGAAAAATCCTAGAAGGTTCTGCTTACTACCTGAAAGCCTGAAAGCTAGTCTCGAAAGCGGCCGCCTCATCCAGGCTCATGACGTCGTAGTCGACTCTCTTCACCGCATCCACAGCGAACCCGAAATCGGTGTGTATCTGGGCCACCGAAGTCGTCAGAACCTTGCCCTTCGTGCCTCCCACCTCCAAGTTAGCGAGCTGACATCAGAAGGAGGAAGCAATTTGTCAAACATATCAAAGCCGAAAACAATATTAGTTCAAGACAAGTCATGAATATTTTCCATATCTGAGGGAGAGCGATGGAGGCAGTCTATTGGAGGGATTTCCACATACGACGCGTGCTACAATAGAGGTGCACCATTTTTTTTCTGAGGTTCCTCAATTTAGGAGCTTAAGACTTCTCCCAAAGACTGATTTGGAGAAAAATAAAACTGCTACCGGATGAAAAATCTCATGGCCTAGGTACACGACGAGAATCATACAAAATAAAATGGGCTACGTCGTACTTCCGACAATTTTGGATCAAGCAGCCCCGTCATTCAGAAAAATAATCAGACCAAAAGTGCTACCTATATCGTAGCATGCGTCATACGGAAACGCCTGCTACGGTAGAGGTAGTTGGCGTTTTTTGGAAAAAAACGTGTTGTGAACTTCGGGACTACTCAACCCAACATCACCGGAGTTTTATTTTTTT